>CAJQUW010001011.1:0-352631 GCA_907163375.1 Prostheceraeus crozeri
CTTTCTGATTTTTATTCTTCATGATGGAAGTATTACCACTGTTGAATGCCTTAATAATTTTTTCATTCCCAATTGGACCATAATAATCTGATTTTATCTGAATCCATTCATAGTTCCACTTTCCATCTGACGTTAAATTGTATGGGAACTGGAATGCATTATTCATCGTTATTCCATCATGGGTGCGAGGAGTCAATATCATTTCTTCCAAATCATTCACATTCTGAATATTGCTATCATAGCAAATACTAGAAACGCCAACCTCCCTTTCACCTTCTAAATGTAGTGGGCGATTTAATTCTACTCGATAGTCTGATGGTTTATTTTTGGGAAATTTATTCATAGAAGCATTACTGGGTAAGTAGGTTAGAAACGAGTCCTTATTTTCACTTTCCATATTATTCACATTGGAAAAATATATTAGCATACTTTTGCATTAACTCTTCATTCGGAAATGGAGTGTGATACTTGTCACAGCATCTTTATGAAAAGGAATCAACGCACCAGCATCGTCATAAATTGCAATATCAATTTGTGGGATGTAGTTTGATTTCAGCTTTGTATAATGCACTTTCTTGAAAGTATGTTCAGATAAAATACTGCAGCTTTTTGGCTGGTATGGTATCATTGCTAGCAATGGAGCTTCAACATCTCCCACACGTACATCTTCACCAATATTGGAATATATCTGAAAATAGTTAATACGACGCGATAGTGACATGTCTGCGCTAGCTTTGGTTACAGTTCCACTTTTAAAGATATTTTGATCAAAACCCAAAATGTCCATTAGAGTTTCATCCATAATTAGATCAATACCTTTTCCACTTATAGTGAGAGACAAAACACCTTCTTTTTCAGAAAATGAAATTTGTTGGTCATTAATCACTTCATTTAAATAATCTACAACCAATTTAACTGAAGTAATAATGCGAGGCATCAACACTCTTGTTTCATGTAAGAAACCACCAAAAGGCTCTACACACTTTCTGTATTAAAGATGCGGTCCATTCTGTATCAAATTGATTTGACCTTTCACATGGTAAATGTTGCATATCAAATTTTCCATGAACAGCTGCAGAACGATGTCTTAAGAACTGATGAAAATCTTTTGAACAAACTAATACTAGATCATCATCATTTAATTTACTTATTGCAATATGATTAGATGATTTGATATAAGTCAATGTTGCCACTTGTTTACCATCAACTCGAAGGAGATAATTAAATTTCTTCAATAATGTTTCAGGAGTCATGTTTGTCTTTCTTGGCTTAATCACAATCTTCTTCACCAACGTCTTCTCATTTTTTAATAAGATCTACATAATAAGCTTCCTCTCGATATATTAACTGTTTATGACCACTTGGGTGGTAATTAACGTTAAAATTATCATAGCTTGTTAAGGCGATAGCGAGGTAACCTAAGTCATTTCTTAAACTTGGACTTAAACCAACAATCCAATCTTTCTCAACTACATGATGTACATAATTATGGTCATCATTGTGCGGAGTAAATTGGACAATATGTTTACACGCTTTATTCAGGAAATCATATATACACTTTTTACATGATAAGAGATCTTTCTTTGGCCACTGTGGAATGTATACTCGGCACCCCTTTTCACATTGATAAGCAGCTGTACGTCTCATATTAATAGTCATCACCTCATGATCAAAAGGATAGACACAGTTGCTATAAACAAGTTGAGTGACACCCACTTCCCAATTTCCATTTAGCTGTTGTGTATGATCAATGGGAGTAGAAAAGAGTGCGGCTCGATTACTAGCAAATCTATTTGTAGCCGCATTGCTAAGCAAAATATGATATAACGACATTTTGATATTGCTGATCTGCGGATTTGCATAACATCATGAAGACTTGGATTTTGGACTCTCTACAATATATCAGAGTTGATCGTGATGGAAACGTGCATTTCAAAAATTCTCATGGTCATACATCAAGAGGTATTACATTAACATGGCGACAATTTGTCAACCTCAATGATATCATGAGGGATTTGGAATATTTTGAAACATTAAGATTCATCTCCTTGGGTGATCAAGTTTGGCTTCAACGTCGCAACAATGAAATTCAAATCTGCCATTCTCATTCCGCAAACTGTTTCTCATTTCGCAAATACAATTGGGAGAAGTATAGAAGATACATACATCGCTCCATCATGACATTTATTCGTCGTGAGTTCATCGCCCTACTATGCAAATCTTAATCAGACATGACTACCACGCACCATGAGTTGGAAATTAGATTCCCTACAACGTATTGAAACGGATTATGATCAAAACGTCAGTGAATTCAGTGTTTCAGTGAATTTGTCTCACTCTTAGCTTTCAAACGAGCTATTGCACGACAAAATCCGCCCTCTGGAAGCCAAGATCGAAGCTAGCTCTCCCGAGGGGGGGACGTCAGCGAAACTTTTTCTCTCCGATTGACTTGAAACTCACCATGTTGATAGAAAATTTGATGCTGATTCCAAATCTGAAATCCGTTTTCCCATCCGATGCTTCGTTTTGATGCTACAGCCCAAAACGTCCAAAATTCTAACTCTGTCGTTTTTTCGCCAATCTCCCAAAATCTGAAATGGTGTCTCACATCTAAACGAAGACAGATATGAACAAGCCGATTCTTTCAGTGAATTTGTCTCACTCTTAGCTTTCAAACGAGCTATTGCACGACAAAATCCGTCCACTAGAAGCCAAGATCGAAGCTAGCTCTCCCGAGGGGGGGGGAGGTCAGCGAAACTTTTTCTCTCCGATTGACTTGAAACTCACCATGTTGATAGAGAATTGCATGCTGATTCCAAATCTGAAATCCGTTTTCCCATCCGATGCTTCGTTTTGAAGCTACAGCCCAAAACGTCCAAAATTCTAACTCTGTCGTTTTTCGCCAATCTCCCAAAATCTTAAATGGTGTCTCACATCTAAACGAAAACAGATATGAACAAGCCGATTCTTTCAGTGAATTTGTCTCACTCTTAGCTTTCAAACGAGCTATTGCACGACAAAATCCGCCCTCTGGAGGCCAAGATCGAAGCTAGCTCTCCCGAGGGGGGGGACGTCAGCGAAACTTTTTCTCTCCGATTGACTTGAAACTCACCATGTTGATCGAGAATTTCATGCTGACTCCAAATCTGAAATCCGTTTTCCCATCCGATGCTTCGTTTTGAAGCTACAGCCCAAAACGTCCAAAATTCTAACTCTGTCGTTTTTCGACAATCTCCCAAATCTTAAATTTTGTCTCACATCTAAACGAAGACAGATATGAACAAGCCGATTCTTTCAGTGAATTTGTCTCACTCTTAGTTTTCAAACGAGCTATTGCACGACAAAATCCGTCCACTAGAAGCAAAGTTGGAAGGTCGGTGCCGAGGGGGGGGACGTCGGCGAAACCTTTTCCCATCCGATGCTTCGTTTTGAAGCTACAGCCCAAAACGACCAAAATTCTAACTCTGTCGTTTTTTCGAAAATCATCACACACTATAGCCTCAAGTCAAAACCTGGCGGTCGCCCAAGTCCACCACGACACTCTGTCGTTCCAGAGGGGGGGACGTCAGCGAACCTTTCGGACTCACTTGGCCGGCACACCACGACACTCTGTCGTTCCAGAGGGGGGGGAGTCAGATTCGAAGCACCACGGCGGCCGACCACGACACTCTGTCGTTCCAGAGGGGGGCGCGCCGGTCGAGCGTTCGCCGTTTTCTTACTACTTATACATGTAACCTTTGCTTAGAAACTTTATGTACCGTGTGTATGACATGAAATACAACGTGATTTGATGAGGTGAATAAATGGGATTAGACAAGAAATATTAACAAAATTTTCAACTATGGATAGCTTCATGTATTCAAATAATGTACATAAAGCGGCAGCTGGTGGAAAATACATAAATAAAGCTGTGTGGTAGACATAGCATATTCCGTTATTATTCTTCTGTCATTGCGCTTAGTGATGAAAATTTTCCGGAAAATTTTGAATCAAAATTTTCCGTGGAAAATTATGGAAAATTTTGAAAGTTTGGATTTTTTGATAGGCCTCATAATTTGAGCGCTTCCACTGCCGAGGCAGCTTAAGTACCAATAAATTGGGTCTAAAACTATTGATTTCATCATTATTTCGATTAAAGCGATCGTAGTAATACGAGTTCCGTCCGCGGATTTTGAACATTCCTTTGCCACCAGTGGCAATTGTGCCATTTTGTTAGCATTTTTAGTTATCACACAGACACCGTTTGGGATAACGTGAATTTTGCTTTACAATAGAGGTATAATTTCATGCAATGTGAAAGATCTGGAGCAAAAATAATTTTGGAGTTTGCTTGTTAGCTTGAAAGTTAAGCTTTATTGTGCAGCCTTGATCATAGTGATACAAATTCTCCATATGTTGATGAATATGTGAAGAATAAGCACATAGTCCACGCAGCATTATACATGAGCGACCATATTGGAAGACTGCAAACTCATGAAAATTTCCGGAAAATTTTCCATTTGCATCACTAGCTGGGAACCCTTATTCTTTGGTGATTTATTCCAGAAAGAACAATTGAAGTTTGTTGGTGGCAACGGATGCGACGATAATGTTCGCCGTATGGTTGGTAGACTCTTATCTAATGAAATGATGGCGCGATTTAATCGTACGGACGCGTTGGGTCGCCACAGATTTATGGATCATCTCGAGCCGTTGGTTAAAGGTAAGTTCCTAATATTCAGACAATATTGTAGCGCCTGCTTTTGAACTATGCCGGTATTTAGGCCTTTATACCGGTACATAGCCTACTGAGAAGTCGAGCGAATTTTTTTGTACTATTAATCTAATTTTTTCAATTCTTTTCTCAGAAAATAATTTCTGGATGATATGATAGTTAATTGTTATACTAGACTCCGACGCCAACACTAAGACCATCTCCGAAATCGTGCTACCATCATACCACCGGTAGTCGAGTCTATATTTTATTTGGACCATTATTTTTTGGAAATCCCTTTAAAGGTGTAGGCTACTCCTAGCAAAATTCATTTTTCATTTTATTGTCTTAAAAGCAAGTTTAATCATCAGCCGTAAATATAATTTGCTGTGCATATCATACTTATAGTTTTGTTGTGCATGGCATCAGAAATGAAGAAAAGATATTGTAAATTGTTTGTTGAAGGCTTAGTCAATTAATACTTAATTCGTTGAAATCATTCAATGCATTTTCTTTGTCTTCGTTCTCTGAACAATGTTCTATTCTCTTTTTTTGTTCATTTTTGACAATGTTGAGAGTTTTTGTTGAGAAGATAATGCGGATTTGAAATTGATAAATCATTAATTGATGAATTGAAACTTCTAAATCATTTTCCTTTATATCAACCTCGCTTTCTACTTTGATAATGCCGTCATATCGGTTAAAATTTGCAAAATGAAATAAGTAGCGGATTGGCTATAATTCGAATTTCTTATTTATGATCAAACATGTTGCTTAGAGAAAATTATCATCTAATTCAATTGTTGTGCAAGATACAGTTGAGAGTAATAATTTTACGTCAGAATAATAATTTGGAAATACAATAGGCCCTACAAATATTCAATCTTGTGATTTACGATTTATGTGAAGTCTAAGGCTTTCAATATACTTGCAATTTGAAACAATTTGTAACAAAGAACTCACGCGATACTTTTGTTTCAAAATGCATTGAACCTCCGATAAATTGTAAACACGAACTAGTCAGTTGCCTAATCACAAGTGAAATCGTTTAAGTCCTGTTCACTCATGATCTATATTGAATATTGTTGTTTTTGTTCATGCATTCGTGTCATTCTTACTCTATGTGCAACATCGTCCTCTCAAGGCCGTTTAAATACTGGCAAATTTTTAATGCAAATGATCGACCATAAAGATAAAACGGAGCTTACACATGACATCTGAAAACATAAATTCACTCCCGATCAGACTGGTCAACTGAAGTATATGTATAAATATATATAATATATGTCCATCTATTTGTTTAGAAGTTCACATCACCGCGACGAACAAACATTTGCACAATACACCGCAAAGTTATTTTCATTACTGTCATAATACTGGTACATGTAATTTCCCGCATGCTGGCATTGTTCTATACAAAGCGGCGGTAAGTCTATCGAAGACGCCCCTTTCCGCGGGACGGGGTCGGGTAACCCCAGCCAGCCTGTCGAAGACTTCATTCAGCAGCAAGGTTTTCATTGAATGAACATGAGACGTGACCCATTACCACCTGTGAGATATGCAAACCTTAACACTTTTAGAGAAATGTACACGAATTTGATTGATTGATCATGATAGCAATACATTGTATTCCACAATTCGATGGGTTGCCATTACTAAAATCTCAGCTTTGCTATAATAAGATTATCTTCTTAAGCGTGATCATATCACAAACTGCCACTGAACATCAAAGCATCATAATCATGGAAGCTGATCACAATTAACTTTAAAAGATGGGTCCAGATGGTTATTCAGATTCAAGAATTGACGCCTTTGTGAATCATAAAATCATGCCGCTGAATATTGAATTAAAAACATGACATCTCAGCCAAGAAGCTTTCAATAAGATCTCAACTTTTCCTTGAAGACTTCCAGGGACTTGCATTACAATGCAGCTCATGAAATTTCCCTATCATTAGCTTAATTTCCGCTTAATTATGATGCTTGTTAGCAAATATCCATTCCTTTGATATCCAACTTGTTTCATACTACCTTTGAAGTGACTTCATATCGGTAATATATAAATTTGCAAAATATTAGCGTTTTAAAAACCCCTCAAATATTTTTTTGAACTGCAGGAACATAATCTCCGCAAAAAACTGAATATTTTCATACAGAAGGTTTTACTGTATACAGACACTTTTTTGAGTCGACCCTCTACCTATGGCTTATCTAAATGTATTTCTTGGTTTCCATTGAAAACAAACATTCGCTACTCATTACCATCACGCACTACTAATTCCTCGGTATCTCTATTTTCAGATTGCCTAAGAGAAGAGAAAATTGGGAGTGAGAAGACAATTGAAGAGGTGATAAAGAAAGTGTTGAAGGATGCATGTGACCGCGATGGAGGGAGAAAGAAGCGTCAGTCTGGGTCGAACAAGCTCTCCTCGCCAAAGCAATTGCGGGTGGAAGCAATAGCCTGCAACTCCAGTGAGCCAGGAGTCGCACAGCCTGCATTGGAAGGATGGGATGTTCTGGAGGAGATCTTGAATCGAGAAAATTTAGCCTAAAATCATATTGGACTTTTTATCCGAAGATTTTAGTTTTAACATGGAAATCGAGATGATTGTTGATATAGATTGTGTAGTTATGTTATGTCTAGATTTTATATTTTATTTTTTGATGAGATGTTATTGAATGAATGGTGTCTTCGTTTTCAATTGTTGTTCATTGGCCTAGCCCCGGACTAGGAAAAGCGTGTGTAGGTAGCACTATGATGTTAGGCCGTGTTTCAGATTGCACATTAACCGGTTTGTCGCCATCAGTCTAATAGCGCATATAGAGCGACAAGACGTAGATGTAGCGATTAATCGGCTAAAATCCGATATTGTATATAGAGTGACAAAACAAGTGGAATGCCGCAGGGACGTATATACAGCGATTAATCGGCCTAAATCCGATATCGTATATAGAGCGACAAAACGGTGGGATACCGTAAGAGCGTATATGCAGCGATTAATCGGCCTAAATCCGATATCGTATATAGAGCGACAAAACGGTGGGATACCGTAGGAGCGTATATGCAGCGATTAATCGGCCTAAATCCGATATCGTATATAGAGCGACAAAACGGTGGAATACCGCATATGCAGCGATTATTCGGCCAAAATCCGATACTATCGGAAATAGAGCGGAATATCAGGTGCAATGCCGAGACGAATTCTCGGGCATCGGCAAGGCATCGATTTTATGGGAAATCGATGCCGAAACGAGATTTCATGCGTCGGCCCGATGAAATTTTTACCACCGGGATATCATCGACAATATGTGCACCAAGTTTGGTGAGGCTAGCTTCTAAGGAAACAAATGCAGACGCATTTTAGTCGTTGCTATGGAAAATCGGCATAGGCAACTTTGAGTCCTGTAACTCAGGAACTACGGCGAATCGGAGCAAGCAAATCTGGATTTCTTCTAATGAGACTAAACCCTGCCTGATGTAAACTAAACATGAACAGAATCTGAGGAGATGGGTTAAAAATTCAATTTTTTTATTATTTCATATTGAATGATCCAATTGTGAAAAATTGCATTGGTTCACTGTAAGTAATTGAAGCTTAAGGGAATGCCAAGTTAACTCGTACTGATTTAATAGCCAATTAAATCTAGTTAATTTCTGTCTTCTTAACGAAGGGAACTTAACTTGACTTGAATATTAGTTGAAAGATAATAGAAATCAGAGGAACGGAAATTCTTCCAGGTAATGGAGTTGATTTTCTGGCCACTGTTATCGGATACCTATTGTTTCATCTATGATTGTTTTTCTGTTGTCTTTTAGACGTATACACTAGTGGTCGTATCATGCTACCACTTGTTATTTTTTATCACTTGTTGTTAAACTAATATAGTTGGCATTCCCTTTGTTTTGAATTATGAAACAAAACACAAGGTTGAAATGATAGTAGTCATACGTAAACTTCCAAATTTCGCTTTCTGTGGCTCGAGATTCACTGTTGATACTGTACATCTAATGTTCATCAATTATAGAATTAATAACTATAGTAAAATCGATCTATATTCGTTTTCAGTAAAGTAAGTAAGCAAGTAGATTGTATATTTGGCAAGTATTTGGAAATTTCATTCATCAAAGATACACAACAGTGGGAAAGAAAACTATGCGTGCACATGCAGATACACTTTACAATTGATTATTTCCAGTTTAGTATAGATATTTTTATTAAGACCGACGGAAACTTCACAACTGTATTCCATGATTCTTCTGAGTGCATCCATACTAAATTTGTATGATTTGATCAAAATGTAAATTTCTCTTCAAAACGTCTAATCACAAATAAAAGTCGACTCGCTTTCCTGCAGATGCTTCGAATGTGATCATGCCATTTTAGTGAATCCTGAAACATTATTCCCAGGATAGTCAATGACGTGCGCAGGGTATCAATAAACGTCGACGGATTAGCCAGGGAATAGAAGGACCAACAACCATACACCTAGTCATGCTGACATTCAGTCTAAGACCATTTGGTGCGTACCATTCAGATATGATGGACGTCTCTCTGTCAAAAAGATCTTCAACATTCGAATTTGCTTGCATAGCACGGTACCATGACTACAATATCGTCAGCATATTTAATCATCTCGGCAGGAGGCAACAGCAGGAGCCAAAGTTCCAACATGCGCTGCGAACGAGTGTGTTCCCAAAATTCATCCTTGTGAATCTCCTCCCGAGGCTGATCTAGCTGTGTGGTAAGGTAGTCATGCATAGGGATTAGAACATGCGTCTAAATATTCTGAAAGATACTGGCTCAATTCATCGACAGCTTTTGTCAGAAATGATATTTCCTCTCAGTGAATGGCTAAATTTTGCACAAAATGCGTAACTGTTTCAAGAAATCTGTGAATGTGATTGAAGAATTGGGCGTGGAGCAATTTATTGATCGACACTCATTTTTGAAGTACTCCAGTGCGCGCCGGGAAGATTATGGCTCTCCTGGTGAGGTGACGAGTGTGACCGCTTGGTCTATGTTGAAGATTTGTTTCATCGCGTTGGATGAGCCTTAAAACAGCGTTACTTAGAATTTTGGATCAATAGGACCCAGTGAATCGAAACTTATAAATCTTCCAAGAAACTTACAAGATCTTAGAAGATTTGCAGGATTGGACTGTTATCTTGGAAGATTTGTAAGATAGGTCTGTTGTCTTGGAAGATTGGCCTGAAAGATCTTAGAAGATATGTCTGGGAACTGAAACTTGGAAGATTTGTAAGATTGGTCTGTTGTCTTGGAAGCCTGAAAGATCTTAGAAGATATGTCTGGGAACTGAAACTTGGAAGATTTGTAAGATTGGTCTGTTGTCTTGGAAGATTAGCCTGAAAGATCTTAGAAGATATGTCTGGGAACTGAAACTTGAAAGATTTGTAAGATTGGTCTGTTGTCTTGGAAGATTAGCCTGAAAGATCTTAGAAGATATGTCTGGGAACTGAAACTTGGAAGATTGGCAAGATAGAACTGTTATCTTGGAAGATTGACCTGTAATATCTTATAAGATATGTCTGGGAACTGAAACTTGGAAATTTGGTAATACCACAGCGCCAGAGCAAGGACCCCGCAGCACCCGCAGTTGCGGGAAGCGCAAAATAATTTCATTAAGTTGAAGTTCATGAATTACTTATAAAAAAATTATGGAGAACTTTCAATGTGATCTGTGAACTTGTATAGTGATCATCAGGGGCAACAACCGGCCCCACTGACTCAAGTTGCGAACTATAAGAATGCTTGCATGCATAGAATTGAGATCAGTTTTTAGTCAATTGGTGCTGCTTCTTCTTGCTATATCGGCTAAGACGTTGGTTATATTTTTATTGGATAATACTCAATCCTACATATTTAAAAACGATGTTCTTGGTCACTTTTGTAGCTAGTAAAATCGAGAATACGAAGTCAATGATCAAATCAGGAAAAGGGAGCAATGTAAGTACTACGTACTATACAAGTCTCATTATAGGACAAGTCAAACATTCAGAGCAGAAGCTATTCGGTTTGACAAAGACAAAACCCCATTATTATTGTGTTCATGGGTTCGCAGTAGGGTTTAACATATTCCCGAATTTCAAAGAACCGTTTCCAGTTTGCAAGAACCGGTTCCGGTACCGATACTTCGAAAGTATTTAACACAAGCTAATCAGATTTTTTGTTGAATTGTAGTTTTCATCCAGATGGATATGGCCAGTTATTTAAGGTTGGGATTGATTGGGAACAGGTATTGAAAGTAGAAGTGGTATACGAATTGTGCTATATTAAGTACAATAGTTGACGCGAACAAAAATATTCAGTTATCATAAAAATGAATTAGTTAAAGGAGAACACACCAAGTAACAGAACCCATCAGTACATCCAACGCTTAGATAATGTTTTGTTTTAGGAACACAAGCGTATTCAGCGATCGATCGCTAAGTCGTGATCTTATTTTTCGACAAAAATTTCCCGCTGTTGAAAAACAACGCTCGCAATCTACCGAAGTTGGTCTGATAGTCAGCAATGACTTCTGAAGCAATTTCAAGCGATGTGTTAGTTCACCACTCCTTTGAAATAACTGAAACTAGACCACGTTTTAATTGTCCAGGTGAATATGCAGCTATACTTTGCTGAAGCTGCTCCTGGAGACTCAAGTTCTCACTCAAGACAGGCTTCACACTCGGAGCCTCAGCAGTGTCACTGGGATGATCATCAGAAACCTCCACATCTTCATTTCCATGAAGCTTCGTTAAAAACTTGAGCGCACATTTCTTAATCGCATTTTTTGATGCAACGTCCAAGGATGAGCGTTCAAGAGAATTTGAACCATTTAGAAACATGATCAATGATACAATGTTAACATTGCGACGCTCACTGACACGAACAAACAAGCAATCATAGAAACGAGAACTTAATTTGCTTTTGAGACTGTGCAAGTTGTTGGACAAAAAATGTAGTACTCCTTCAGCAGACAACAACGTAGAATCTCGACGACAAAGTGCTTCAGTTGAGAGTCTGATCGGTGTCAGCACATCAATAAGTGATTCTACAAGCTCCATATCAACATCAGTTACTAAGGTCTGCCTTTTTGAATCAACGCAAGCTTTTAGAATACAAGGCCGCAATTTTACATATCGTACTAGCATTGTTTCCTGACCTTCATATCAAGCAGAGGCTGGAGCTCAGTATCGAACTCTTCCATCGTATATCTCTGCAGTAGTTGCAAATAGTTGCCACTTCGAAATATTTTGCATTCCTTGCGCACATTATCCACATCAGATTTGTAATCATCCGATAATTCACAAGTGAACAAGCTGTTATCGTCAAAGTCAAAATCGGCGTCACAATTGTGTGCTTGATCTTCACTGTCAGAATCAGTGTTCTCATCATCGTCAGTAGCAGTCTGAATCATTGATTGTTGGTTGGACTTATGCAACACATCTGCGACATCCAAATGAATGGCATGGGAATAACAAAGTTGCAAGTCAGTTTCACAAAGTTTTCCAAATTTTACGTTAACGCTTGCTCCATCACTCCATCCGCTTGCTACACAGTCATGTTGCAGATTGAGATTATAATCACTGAAACACTGATTAATCGTTGAAAGCAGGTTTTCTGACGTAAATTTTCCTGAAATTCGATACAATACCAGGCAGGTTCCACATCGACTCATCTTTGCCATGCAAAATTATATTCAAGTAGCGGCGTCCGGTGCTACTAGTCCATTCATCAAAGGAACAGGAGAATCGCTCACCTTTTTTAATTTTCTCTTCAAAAGCACTTTGCAAATTGTGACGAATTTTAGCAGCGTATGAGTGAAGTGAAGCCATGATGTCAGACGGATTCCTCGGAAGATTATATCCATCTCTGCTTAGAGAATTACGAATGTACTCACTTTTGCAAACACCATTAATAGAAAATCCGTCAATTGCGATCAATTTGGATAATATTCGTTCAAGACTTTCCTTCTTTGGTATAAATGAGGTAATAGAGTCTTGCCTTAAAGCTTTCTGAGGAGGACCGCTTGCTTGGCTTACATCGGACGTTTCTTGTGCGCAATTCAGAATGTTGTGTACTGTCCTCAAATGCTTCAGCATTCCACTTGTAGATCCAGAATTGTGTCTGATCAACTTTGAACATTTATGACAACGTGCACAATCTTTGCTTTGACGAGAGAAGTACTCCCATACAGCTGAGGAATTCAATCGACTAGCCATGGATGGAGTGACCGAATGAAAATATTCCGTGGATCAAACCTTGTTTTGCGCCTTTCTTAGAATAAGATGTGATGAACTCAGATATATTTTTAGACTTCCTCTAAACAATTAACTCAATAGCACTGATGTCAGACGATGATTGATGGAGCTTGGTTCTCATTGGATGTCGTGAGATGGCTGTCGTCATCGAACAACGCGACCATCTGCTTGTTCCAGGGAATCGGTACCAATTGACTTGGAACCGGTTCCGGTATTCCCGAATTATAGATGGAACCGGTTCCGTACCGGTACCGGGATTAAACCCTAGTTCGCAGGAAGCAGTCCAGGCGCATTAAAAATAAGTATGACGCATTCTATTCAGGTCACGTATGTTGCCACACTATACCGTCATCGATCAACCAGTTCTCCGCACTGCTGTTAACACGTTAACAGTGACAGCTTATGAGCAACGCATAAAGTAGCAGCGTGCATGATTCGGTTGTCGGTAACATCACTAGTGCTGTGACTGAGAAGTTTCTATTGCGTTGTCTACAATGCGGATTGCTTCAATTACTGTACAGAAATCAATTCATGCTACCGGTATTCGATGTTTATAATGCTTTCTCAGGAACATTGATACAGACTTTGGTTAATGTTGTCCCGAGTTTCTTCAAATTTCTCATCGTCGCTGAAGGAATTTAAGGACGCAAGGAACTGATGAAATTGCCACTCACATGATTCCTTGCAATAGAAATGTGGAGTCAAAGCTGAATTTCATCTACCGTGATAAATTGAATGATCCAATTCCAGATCAAAGGTGAGAACATTTCACTGTGTCATAATTTACGCGTCCAACTAGGCCCTATGACAGATCCATAACTCGTGACAACTCGTGAAGTGATAATAACCAGGTCGCATCCCTTACACTAAGATAGAAATAGAAATATATTTTCGCCAATACAATCACTGTACAAGATTCATGTACAAAAAGCGTAAACATATGTGCATGTGCATATTATATTCAAGAGAAGTACATTAGATATATTGTACCAGTGACTGTAGAGGTGAGCGGTACTAGAGCAGTGTAGGCAGTAGAAACCTAGTCCCGCTGAGAGAAGTCCGATGTCAATCCACATTTCACACAAACGTTGGAAGAATATATCGCAATAAAAGTATGAGTCATGTAGCCTATGCATGAACCTTAAATGCAGGGTCTAAACTAATTTATGCATTTGTAGATTACATGAAGATCGGTTTAGAACAGTAAAAAGTACAGTATATCGCATAATATGCAGTTGGATCGATTCGGGATATCATGCAATTAACGTAAAATTTGTAAATAATGGTGGACAATTTGATATCCTTTCGAGTATTTTACCCACTGAGCATATTTCTAACATTTTTAAGAATATTTTGTTCTTACTGACTTTTCTGATATATTTGGGCAATGTATTCCACTCTGTGACACCGGAAAAGTCAAAATTTTTTTGACATAGGTAAGTTCTGTAACATTGTATCGGAAAATTGATAGCATTTCTTTCCGTGCATGTTCCATCAAATTTATATTTACGAATACTTTTCAAAGATAAGGGCAGCCTATCATTTTCATATTTGAGCTTGTGACATATGCTGAGAACCTTATTACGATACATGCGATTAACTCCTAGAAAACTCTCAAAAACACTTACATGAAAATTTAGGTGAGGGTTCTATGTGATGGCGAGTTCTATTCGAGGAAATGCGATAGTCAAGCGAAAAAAGTTAACATAGCATGCTCATGAATAGAAATACACAAACACATTTAAATGCGCATAATATCATTGTATTTTTTCGTTTTCTGTAAATATCAACATGGTTTGTATTATTTTCATTTTTGAGTAAATAATAGTGAATGCAGGTTGAGGTAACTAGTTATTAAAAATGTAATAATTTAAGGGGCCAAGTTGGAATTTACGATAGATTCCTTTAGAACCTCATGCTAGAATTAAAGCATTAATTAGGTTACAAGTAACATTTACATTAAGTTTTCAAAATTCTAAAATACAAATCTTCAGTCAACACTATTAGGAGCTTCGGCTTCCTCGATTCCTCAGGGGAACAACTATCCGAGCCAGCTTGGAACAGATGAGGAGCCAATAAGAAATCCTGATACAGAGGTATGTCTTAGTCATAGAAAAATGATAGACTATGGTGAAGGGACATCAATTCATTTTCAGCGAAATTAAATCTGCTCCTGATGCCTACTCTTTAAAAATACAGGTTGAGAATCTTGTATGCCGGCTTATTCTTGAACTGTGGAAAATCTAGGTTTATTTGTTTGCGATAGAGTAACTAGGAACATGTTACAATTCCGTGCACATTACTTTAAAGTATGGATGTCTGTTTGAGATATATTAATACATTAATTTTCAATTATTTGTACAAGTGATGCGTTACAATTAATTGTTTCTTGATGTTGTGGTTACTTGAAACTTGATAAATGTTAAATGCACACTCCTGCTAGCGTATTTTGCAGGCACTATGTACTAGTGTTTAAAAATTACCGGTAATTTATTTCAAGTTACCTTACCTGTAATTTACTGGTAATTTATCGGTAAATTACCGGTAATTTATATTCAAGTCCTTATAACTTCAAATCGAGTGCACCAATATGCAAGACAATATCTCAAGACATTTTTCTGTAATAATGCACTGCTGATATTCAAAGCTAGATGTATCCAAAAAGTCTGAGTGGATTGAAAACAATTTGTGCACGAAGTTTTGAAAATATTCTACTTTTGTGAACAGCACCTGTACTATGAGACCATGGGAACTTAAATTAATTACTGAGAGATATCTCACTTGTATGCATGCATAGTGCGTGATATCACAATATAGATACAAATAAATTAAAGTCTTCTCATTGCCTCCTAATGTTAGATCAAATTGTCTCCAATTCAGTGTTTTTCATTCCATCAAAAACAATCCCATGCATGCGTATAGAAGAAAAAATTCGTACCACTGTAGCCTTGGCAAATCTGAAAATGACGGTGCGATCAATACTTACATCATCTTTCCTGCGTTTGTTAAAAAGCACTTAGTTCAACCATTTAAGAATGAAAATTTTCTTCACAATCAAAGCAAAGTCACTTTCCTTTGATACGATTCGTTATAAATCTCACACTGTTCATCTATCCTATAGGCATGGTACAACATTTTTTTCACCTATAAATTATTTCCTGATTATCTTTTTCAGAGGCCATAACTTAGAGATTTCGCAATGGAACCACCTGGGAAGAGGCAAAGTCTGTCGTAAATCAACGAGGCTTGGATCTGAGGAGAAAAGAAAAACCAGAGAGACGATCTTGATGAATCACATATTCTGACATACCTGTCAAATACATGTTTTCAATACATGCATCTATGTGTTACCTGTCATTCCTTTTGATTTTATAGCCAAGCAGATGCGTTAAACCAAACTAATGCATAACTGGTGCATTCACAGTTCTATCTCTGTATGTATACATTGGTCAGTTGATTTTTTTGTATTATGGAAGATATCAATAATGTTTCGTCTACAAGAGCAGCAAGAAGGATTTCTAAATTTACGGTACATGCATAAAGGCATGCTTGCTTATTGCTGAGTCATTTTTGAAATTTTTCATGTTGCTGTTGTAGACGAAACATTGATATTTTTCATGATACAAGGCAATCAACAGACCAATCTTCCAAGATAGCAAACTAATCTTCTAAGATAACAGACTAATCTTCCAAGATAACAGGCTAATCTTCCAAGATAACAGGCTAATCTTCCAAGATAACAGACTAATCTTCCAAGATAACAGACCTATCTTCCAAGTTTCTTCTAAGATTCCTACTGAGTCTTGCAAAGACTTGGCAGTAAATCTTAAAAGACACTTAGAAGATTTGTAATTTTCGATTCACTGGGGAGATCCTACTTTCAGTATTTTCTCTACTTCTTGCCCGTACAGAAAGAATTCAAACATATTAACGGAACGCTACAAACGTACTGTAAGTGCTCTCCTTCATCACAAACCTTCCTTGCCTTCTTAACTTTCATCAGTCAGTTCTTCGAATCATCCATTCTGAATTTCAAACGGGGGAGCCTATAATTTATATGTCCTTCATACGGCACTGATTTCCCTATTGGTGGAATTTATGCAGAAATTCATCAAGAGAAAAATACTAACAGGATCAGACAAAGCGGAAAAGACAACGCAAACTATTGTCAGTTTGGCAAAAATTGATCATACGAATGCTGAAAACAGAAAAGCGACGAAGAAGATCGACATCGGAACAGGGTTGGTAATTTAAAACATCTTTGTTATGTCTGGTTCAATGTCATTTACTTTGTAAGTTACAGTTGAACATAAAACAACCGATAAGAGTCACATTCAATGATTTATTAATTTATACAGTCGAACTTGTAACGAAATCGAAGGGACCGAATGAAATTTTCGTTATAGGCAAGTTTCGTTATAGAGAAGTTTTGATTAAATCACTAGTATTAGCTCATCACAGTGTCTGCAATTTATTAATACATGTATTATACCGTCGTGATTACGCTATCTCTTCATACCTAAGTATTTTGGTCAGGAAAACCGAACAATATGATCTAACATACTGTATGTACTGTATTACAGAATAACATTACTGTAGTGTATCAGGCTTGCAACAAATGTGATATCGCTGATGGAAACATGTCTATACTGCCATACAATCAGTTATCAGCGTTTGCTTCGACTTACGCACATTTTTCACTATTTGTTGCTCAAGAGATTCCAAATAGTCAAGTGGTAATCCCTTTTCAGCTCGATACTACTGCGTTTTACGAATTTTTAGTTTGTTATTTCAAATTTAATGGTTTATTTCGTTATTTTTTTCGGAAGGATCTAGATTTTAATTCGTTATTGGCAAGTTTTCGTTATAGACAAGTTCGTTATAAGGAAGTTCTTCTAACCCATGTAGAATAGAAATATTGCAGGGAATTTTACAATCGTTCGTTATAGACAAGTTTTCGTTATAGGCAAGTTCGTTATAGACAAGTTCGACTGTAGTAAGTTTTGATCAAACGATAAGATATTTGAATTTCAATCACAGTCATAGAGCAATGATGAACGCGTGGAAATAGATATGATAGATGAATGTTAGTAATGATACTATGAAAGAATATGAATAGATGTCTATTCAAGCCTAACCTAACATCTCCCCTTTTAGAAGAACCTGTCCACCGGTTTCCGCAGTCTTTGAGGATATACGCGTTTCTCACTTTGCGTTTTTTTCTATAATTTTGGGTCGTGATATGGTTTCAAATGAATCTCATGCCTGTTAAATCGCTTCCCATTCATATCCAATAAATACATTATATTTTCAATTATATCAAGGATCACTGCTGGACGAACATACTGAGGTTTCATAAATTTGTCTTGCATAGATTTCACCAATACTTTCTGATCTTTCGCGAACTTGGGTTTCCAATTTGATATCTTTTTTATTGAGTCCATTTTTGATCGTATTTGATGCTGATACAATAAAGTGTTTCCTATGTCTTTATCAGTAGCCAAAAATATATTTCGCCCAAACACAGCTTTGCATGGAGGCATTTCAATAGCGGAATTTACCGTGGTTCGAAGACCAAACTCCACAAACGGTATTGCTTCCACCCATGAGATCTTACGTTCCTTGGCCGTTGCAAAAAGTCGTTCTTTTACGGTTCTGAATAGTCTCTCCACTATACCTTTACCTTGAGGATAGTACGGACATGTCGGGGTTTTTGATATACCAAGGCTCCTCAATTTTATCATAAATTCTTCCGAGTTTAAGTTTCTTGCATTATCAGATATCACTTCCCTGGGTGTCCCGAATATGCAAATCCATCTGGAGAATAATGCATCATATATTGCATTGCTCGATATATCTCGCAAAGGAATTATCATTGGAAATCTAGAAAATACGTCTATTATTCCCAGAAAATAGCGATGGCCATACTTTGATTGTGTAGCAGGTCCGACCACATCAATAAGGATTCTTTCAAATGGGCTCGATGCTAACACGTGCATTTTAGTATTATCTCGACTTTTAGGGTAATTCTTCTTTTTGGCACAGTACATGTTTCGATGCATTTCTTGACCCTTTCACCATTCACCACAATGTTTCTATAATTTTCCTTTAAAAATGCAATCACTTTTTTCTTACCAGGATGTCCTAAAACTGAATGTATTTTCTTCTTCTCATGACTTTCATCAATGGCTTACAGAACAAATAGAGTACAACAATATTGAAAGAACTAAAGCCATCCGCATTGAATGAAGCTTAATAACTTGGTCAAAAAATGAAAGCTGCAACAACAAAAATGGAATTTCAACAACAAATGAACTATTTGCAATGAACAATGTTAAGATGGTGCCCATCTCAAAGCTGAGTGAAATCTATCGTGAGATAAAATTATTGAGAAACCAAATGGAGACACTTACAGAGGAGGTCATGCAGCAAAGATTCGGACAACAGCAAAGCACTCAAAATCCATGGAAAATGGTAAGCAGAAACAATAATCGATCGACAGGAAACGTCACAAAGGAATTTCCAAGTCGGCAAAGTGATTGGTCAAATGTAAGATGTCATAATTGTGGAAAAAATGGACATATACAAAGATTCTGCAAACGAAGGCAAAACAATCAAAAATTTCGTCGGTTCTATATGAAAACATCGTAACATGAAAAACATCGTATTCAAAAATATCGTAATAATAATATCGTAATTTAAAAACATCGTAAATGAAAAATATAGAAAATAGAGTATGATGATATTACACTTGAAAATTCTATGCTTTTCATAATATTATGTCATAATATATTAATATATTATGACATAATATTTTCATAATAAATATAATTCTATGCTTTTCAAAATTCATAATTGTGAAGCATCCCCAAGTCAGGGACTGCCCAAGTACTTTCCACATGGAATCCAAGATTTTAGTATAAAAATCAACATATCCGGTATCAAATGGAAAAGATATCTAATTTATGTCCATCCATAGAATAAATAGATATCCGCTGGAAGTGACGCTAGGCTTCAGATTACTAGGAACCATGAGCCATGAAGGAGACTATGCCTTTGTAAGACCAATACGATATTTTTCAAGTACATTTACGATATTTTTCATCTACGATGTTTTCATTTACGATAATTTTCATGTTACGATGTTTTTAATGAATACTATATATATTTCGTCGAATTGAATGCAATTCTAACGCAGATACATCTGAGCCTGATACTGACGATATCGAGAACAACGATGCGATAAATCAGATTACACCCGAATTGGAGATAGAAAAACAAACGCATGACATGCATGTAGATAAAAGTAATCGCCCTCCACTTTTCACCTTGAACCAAAAGAGACAAAAGATATATCCTGCTCGCGACACCATGTTATGTCTGGTTCAATGTCATTTACTTTGTAAGTTACAGTTGAACATAAAACAACCGATAAGAGTCACATTCAATGATTTATTAATTTATAGTAAGTTTTGATCAAACGATAAGATATTTGAATTTCAATCACAGTCATAGAGCAATGATGAACGCGTGGAAATAGATATGATAGATGAATGTTAGTAATGATACTATGAAAGAATATGAATAGATGTCTATTCAAGTCGAACCTAACAATCTTTTATCGAATTAAACAAACAAACATGCTTTTTTCGTTCTAAACGTGTTTCTGTTTTTTCAACTTCGAAGAATTCATTAACAATTTTGTGGTTTTTAGCGAGCGTCGGCGACTAGATGATAGCCATTTATCTGATATTTAGTCTAATCATATTTCATGCATATGTCTTTTTAAATGTTTAATAAATCAATAATTATTTATTTAAGAACTTTCGTTGTAGCCTATATAACAAGGTGTAAAAGGATTGCTTTCTATAATTTAATTTCAAATTCCATTCTGAATATTGTAATTGTTAGACTAGTATCTAATCTGTATCAAAAAAAGAAAAGGGAATAAAACTTTTACTGTTATATTTAATATGAAAACAGGAAACGCTACTATCAAAATAAAAACTCATAAAGGGATGACACTTTTTCAACTGACGATAAAGGAAAGTGAGCTTTCCGGCTTTCTCGATATGGAATCTGGATTAAATCTGTCGATTATAATATGCGGTTTAGAGGAGCCATCACACACGATTAGCGTGAGGGTAAGATGTAATGTTCTCAAGTAAACCAGTTTTGTCTATGATTTAATGTGTAATCGAGGATAGGAAGGTTTGTCTTCTCTACTAAATCGCCGAGTGAAAAGACAATCCTTTTTTCACTATCACGGTTCATTCCCTCAACTATTACAAGCTTTTCATGCAGCAGCGTCTCTGTACTTTTGTTTGACGGAGGAAGTTGACATCAAGACAATGACATCTATATACGAGAATAAATAATTTGTTTGTATTATGTATATTATTTCGGGTCTAGTTGTAGGCCGGAAACCGGAGTCCGGCTCCAGCAAAAATGATAGAACTCCGACTCCGCATCCCTGCGTCACCCCGAGAGTTGAAAACTGTCGTTCCCATCCGGACGAACTGCACGTTGGCAAATTGCTAAATCACTTGGCACTCCGGTCCTCATGCTACCCTTCCACCTAGTACGTCGATCACATCCTGCGAGATCAGAGGCAGGACCATCTGGGAAGACAAATTATTTGCCCAAGTACTTCATGAGAGGAACAGCTACATGCGGATTCAGTTCCAGCAAGTAGCTCTGTACAATCATTCAACTCATTTAAACATTTTCCAAGATCGATGTTCTTTCGTGCTTTTGAACATGTTTTTCCTATGTTTTAAACATGCTTTAAACGTATGTTTAAACATGTTTTTATCATTTGTTTTAAACACTACCAACATTGCCGAAGGTGACATGGAGAAATTCAAGGAGACGTGCATGAATGCCTTCGTTGCTGTCGTCAGCAATCAACAAAAGTATTTTCCTTTTTATTCCAAAGTATTAGCGGATGCTATCTTGCTTCATCAAGGTAACCGTAAAGATTTAAATTCGCCATCATCAATATCTCGCCTTTGTCTGTCAATTCTGGAACCTCTAGTCTTTGTTGAGTTCTACATTCCCATATTCGGCTGAACCATCTGCAGCAGAAACAAAGGAAGATATCTGCGGTGACGTTAGGAATGGAAGGAGACTATCAGCTAGATAGCAATCTTCCGTCTTTTCATTGCTCTACTTCTTCACAGAAAGGATGTCAAGGAAGGCAGCAGGATTCATATTGGACACGTGTTCATGAAGAACATGATCTGTCGTTCCTCCCTGCTGATGAGGAATCATCAGGACAAAGAAGAATTAATGAATATTGGGAATACGCATAGAAAAAAACAGATACACTCATATATATATATATATATATATATACAGTAGACCCCGCTTAATAAATCCACGTTGGGACCAGGCTATTTTGGATTTATTAACCGACGGATTTAATAACCGAGAGAAAAATGACAAATGCTAAAAACGGTGTATCTATTGTTAAACAATGTAGGCCTATAGAAGTCTCAACAAACGTTCTGTTTTCGGCAGACTATGAATTTATCAAGAGTTGCTTGCTTCGGTGGGCACTTTTTCCGTAATTCACTGCTGATGTTCTCTTTGAAAGCAGCAAAAGAGTCCATATCGCTGTATCCGAGACTATTGAGACCGTATTCCAATCGAGCAAGACAACGTCGCATTTCCGCAGCTGTTGGAGGGTCAGGAGTAATTTCTTCTACATCACTATTTTCATCGAGTTCGATTTTCTCTCTCTTACCATCCACAATGTCATGGATCAGCTCATTAATCTTATCTTCTTCCTCCACCTCTGGAGCTATAACAACATCATTATCAATCGAGATCCATCTATCAAATTCCTCTTCAGTCAATCCAGTAGGTGGTGATGGAAAATTTGGTTCTTCGTTTACCAGTTCCTCCTCAACAGCAGTAAATCCGGCTTTGATCCAGCAGTTTTTGATGGTGTCCTTAGAAACTTTTTTCCAAGCTCGTTGGATCATATACATGTCCTCCAACAGGTTCATGCGTTTTGCAGCCTCTTGAGCAAAAAGTTCAACCTCAGTGTCATCTATGATATCGATGATTATTTGTCGCATCTCATGTCGGTAATAGGCTTTCAAAGTTCTTATGATGCCTAAGTCGCAAGGCTGAAGCACCGATGTAGTGTTAGCGGGCAGGAATTGCAATGTGACATTCTTAAGACCATCGACCGCCGCATGAGCAAAACAATTGTCGAGAAGGAGAACAACTTTCCTTCTAGATTTTTCCAAGGATCGATCCCAAGATCTCAACCAGCTTTCGAAGATGCTGCTTGTCATCCAGGAGTTGGCAGAGAAATTGTAGGCAATTGGAAATGTCTTGACGTATTTCAGACATCGTGGAGAACGAGATTTTCCAATGAGAAGTAAGTCTTCTTTGTCTCCATTCATGTTGCAGATAAGAAGAAGAGTCAGACGATCCTTCACAGTTTTGAAGCCTCTCAGACCTTTCATTCACATAGGTGCTTTCTGGCAATGCGCAAAAATAAATGCCTGTTTCGTCTGCGTTGAAAATATCTCGAGGATGATAAGAGTCCAACAGAAGTTTCACGGTTGTCTCTCGGAATTGCTGAGCTCCACTGATATCAGCATCTGCTGCCTCACCTGAAAATGAGAATGTTTAATGTATTCAACATATGTGTGCGGGAATTATTGGATTTCTTACTTTTGAGCATGGTAAAAGAAATTCCGTGACGTTTCTGCCAACGATAAAACTATCCTTCAGTAGCCTTGAAATCGTGGTTGGCGGCTTCAGCGATGATGTCGGCTTTGTGCATGAGGATTGGACCATTAACTGGAATGTGTCTCGCACGTGCGAATTCAAACGATTTGTATAAAGCAACGTCAACTTGCTCATCTTTCCCATGACGTTTTCGTTTTCCGAGAGATGAGCCATCATTCACCTGCTTGGCGCGTATCTCATCCGCGTTTTTCAATAAATTCTGAAGGAATCAACGTGATACCCCCAAGCTCTCGGCTGCTTCCCGCTGAGTTGTTTTACCTGGTGCTTTATAGCGATCGAGTAATTCAATCTTTTCAGCTACAGTTTTACCCTATCTATTTCTCTTCATTTCTTTCAAAAACATAAACTAAACCATGAACTTAACTGTCCTCACACAGACAACTGAAAGATGCCTGAAAGTAAATGTAATGTCATTCGACTATTTTGTCAATAGACGGTGATGCCAGAGTAGCAACTGCACTATAATTGGTCCACTTCATAGATGTCCCCTGATTGGTTCCCATGAACAAGCAGTAATTACGATAAGTTTGGCGATTCAATTCATGAGTCGGTCATTCTATTTTTGGAGAAATATGGATTTATTAACCGGGGTGGTGGATTTATTAACAGATGGATTTTCAATGTAGAAATTCCGTTCCAGACTAATTTGGATGTATTAAGCGGGTGGATTTATAAAGCGGGGTCTACTGTATATATATACGAAAAAGAAAATCCCAATCTCGAAGATCAAAAACTAAAATGTCCACCAACCGGTTGCGTCCGTTTACGGACTTGTCAAGGTGGTAAATGAATTTCTATTACATAAATTTAATAGCACAGGAAATTTCAAAATCTAAACATGGTTATGGACATAGCAATTATTACATAGACATGAATTATAATCGTTTATCATGGGGCATTGGTAATTTGGTCTGGTTTTTACAGATCTATGTCTCCAATTCTTTGAGTTACTACGCCAATCATTGGGTCTGCAGTAACGAAAGTAATCATAATTGTCTGTATCCCTTTTTCTCCAATCTGTTCTCATTGAGTTATTTGTATTTTGTTTATATCTCTTATTCTCGTTCCTTTTATTTGTTTGTTTCCATTTACTTGAGCTGTTGATTTGTATTAAATGTTGGTCCGAGTAGAAGAATGGTTCTTTATCTGCCCAAATTATTATACTGTTTGCTTCTTCCTTTTCAGTAATTTCTTTCCATAGATTGATTTGTACTTTTGATTCTTGTTCATCGTAATGTTGATTTATAAATTCTATCATTTCGTTATATTAATTAAATAGCAAATTAGATTCTTTAACAACAAGATTTGGTGACCTTTGTTCATTTATATTAACAGTTCTTTGCGATGACATAACTGAGATCAAAATTGAATGTAAAAAGTCGAAGGAATCACAAGGTATTACAGATTTGAAAAAAGAAATTAACGGAATGAATGGAGAACTAAGGAGCCTATCAAAAGAAATCAAGAAGGCAAGTGTACCTACTCTAGATTGGAGTAAAAGATTGCAACAACGCAAATTCGCCTTCTATGAGGTGCATAGGAACATTTCTCTTGCAAATATTTACCAAAAAGCTCTAAAAGAAGAAACTCCGAAGATACCAAGGAAACTGTTCAAAGAGCCTGTCAAACAGCATACCGAGGGTGAAAATATCTTAAGAAAAGATTTTTGTATTACTAAGTGCGAACATGAAATTAAAAGACTGAAATTAACCGCTAATGTGAAAGAACAAATAGTAAAGAAAATTGATAACGAAGTGATAGAATTTATAAATCAACATTACGATGAACAAGAATCAAAAG
Organism: Prostheceraeus crozeri; assembly: GCA_907163375.1. NCBI lineage: Eukaryota > Metazoa > Platyhelminthes > Polycladida > Euryleptidae > Prostheceraeus > Prostheceraeus crozeri. Next base: position 25,530 of record CAJQUW010001011.1, read on the forward strand.
TACAAATCAATCTATGGAAAGAAATTACTGAAAAGGAAGAAGCAAACAGTATAATAATTTGGGCAGATAAAGAACCATTCTTCTACTCGGACCAACATTTAATACAAATCAACAGCTCAAGTAAATGGAAACAAACAAATAAAAGGAACGAGAATAAGAGATATAAACAAAATACAAATAACTCAATGAGAACAGATTGGAGAAAAAGGGATACAGACAATTATGATTACTTTCGTTACTGCAGACCCAATGATTGGCGTAGTAACTCAAAGAATTGGAGACATAGATCTGTAAAAACCAGACCAAATTACCAATGCCCCATGATAAACGATTATAATTCATGTCTATGTAATAATTGCTATGTCCATAACCATGTTTAGATTTTGAAATTTCCTGTGCTATTAAATTTATGTAATAGAAATTCATTTACCACCTTGACAAGTCCGTAAACGGACGCAACCGGATATATATATATATATATATATATATATATATATATATATATATATATATATATATATATATATATATATATATCCAAAATAGTACACTCAAGGAAAAGTTAATTGTAGTGTTGCAAATCAAAAAGGCCAGCGTTCCGCGTCGATTCGCTTTCTTATTACTCAGGCAAACACATCACAATGATATAGACAGAAATGTATATCCGACTTTCACTTTAGGTCCCAATTATGCGAAAATATGACGTCATGTAATTTGACGCACGAGAATGGAAGGCAAGAGTGTGACGCCATACATGGGAGACTGGGAGACACAGTAATACCGCATCATAGGCGGCAAAGCCCACATGCACACACGCACCAAAGAGGTCACCACGGCTGAGAAGCCGACAAACACCTACGAGACACAGTAATACCGCATCATAGGCGGCAAAGCCCACATGCACACACGCACCAAAGAGGTCACCACGGCTGAGAAGCCGACAAACACCTACACGCCCCACAGGTCTTAAGACCTAAAAACTGAGAGATTAACAGGCTCAACAAATATAATCGTTCATCCACTCGGGGCGCCTCTTCACACGCACACTTCTACGAGGAATGATGCTATTATCGTTCGCATTGGTTGAATACCCATCTTCCTCATCATCATTCAGTTCGAAGTCCTCTATGATATGTTTGTCGCTGGGTACCATACGAAGGTGCGAGACATGCCTCGTAACCCCATCGTCGTTAATAATCACTCCTACGCTAGATTTAATGGAGGTGATTCTATGGGGCCCTGACCAGATGCTTTCACACTTGCCCTCAGGATCACGCATGTAAACTCTATCTCCTACGGTGAACGGATTTCTCTCTGGGTCATAAATGTCGTTATCTATTACGTTCTGCTGCTTTAGTATGTGGTCGATATCACCTGTTATTTGTTGCCGCTGCTTACTGATTCCCGGCTTCCTCGAAGAAGCTGAGAACATCAGCTCGAACGGACTGAGATTGTTTCCGTCCCTACTGCTATTCACCCAAAAAATAGCTTCCTGTATCGATCTAGATGTACGCGCAGCGCAACTTTTAACCGTTCGATGCATACGTTCTATGACTGCGTTGCCCTGGGGTCGATATGCACATGACAAAATTTGTTCTATCTCCCAATTATCTAAGAGCTCTGCAAATAGACGACTACGAAATATTGTCCCGTTGTCTGTTAAGATCGAGGAGGGAGGGCCAAACTCAGCGATGGCTTGCTCTACATGACTGACTAATTCGGACGCTGATTCATTTTTCAACTCACGCCATACGGTAAAACGGGATGCTAAATCAATTAATGATATGTACGGCTTTCCCTTAAAATGCGTTATGTCCATAGCAACCCTGTCCCATACGATATGGCTAGATATTCTACCATGTTGCCATTTGAAGTTGATGGCGGGATCAATTTTAGAGCAGGTGTCGCATCTGCTGACAATTTTTCTAACCATCCTCCTGGAGACTTGAGCGCCCCACTTTTCCCTAGCCAAGCGTAAAGTCCTATCTACCCCGAAGTGACACCTCGTATGTATTGACTTTATGTCGTTGATGAGCTGATTTTCTTCTCTATCTTGAACAGCAGCAGTCGCTAATGAAGCAGTCGCGGTGTCATTTGACACTACCAAATCTTGTTCTATTTGCAGCCAATTACGCGGTACACGAGTAAGTTTATCAGCCAAATTTTTCTTTGATTCAACTAAAATCGGTTCTAATTGGAGCTGCTCAGTTTCAATTATTTCTTTTAAAGTATCGAGCCTGCGCCGAATTAATCTCTCCGATAGCGCCCGAGATTTTACATTATGCGTTTTATTAATAGTCGCCTGCAGCCACTTGTATACTGTTGAAGAGTCGGTTCTGATGTACAAGTATCTTCGCCCCCATCTCAGTGCCATGTTGATTCCTTTGATAACGGCGTCCAACTCGCTCAAGTTTATGTGTGCCGAGTCGTCTCGCGGTCTCAACCAAGTCGCGTCCTCTACTATGCTCCCACTAACCTCTAGCGCTACACCTATTGCCAAACCGCTAGCATCTGCCCACACTGTCATCGGAGCGCATTCACTGACTGGCCACTGCCCACGCACAGGATCGCCTTCGTTCCTAATTTTCTCTAGGATTTCTTTCAAGGGTTTCCTTAGGTGCTCGGAAGCCACGTCATCCCATCCCATCTTAGAGACGGCAGTCAACCGCTGCATAAAACTGCAGTGGACTCGCAACCAACTTGCTGTTGGGAAGTGGCCCACCAGCTCACCCACTATGCTATGTATTTGCCTCCTGGAGCATTCATCAGGGAGAGTCGGTATTTTGTTGTCTCTTTCCCAAGACAAGTCTTCCTTCACCTTCATGCCTAGCACCCGAACTCCATCAGTGCGACCCAGAGTCAAGGGTTCCTTTGTCACTAATCCCCACGTCAGTAAATGTGATTTTACATGATTAATATCAACTTCTGAAGTATCAATAAATAGATCATCTACGTAACTCGAAACCGCCTTCTTGATCTTATCATCTTGGTCCAATACTTTCTGAACTATAGCTGTCATTATCTTGGGCGCGACTGACAGACCAAAACCCAGTCTGGTAAGCAGATAAATATTTCCTCTCCAACGGACAGCTTGATAAGTCCATAGTGACTTATCAATATGAATTTGTAAATAGGCTTTCCTGAGATCTAACAAAGCTCCTTTCTCTCCTTTCATACGCCACTCTCTCAGCCTATCTGCACAGAGGGGAACCGCCCCACCCGGATAACTCTGAACAATACGATTCAGCTTGCGATAATCTAGCACCGGGCGGACTTTACTCTCATCACCTTTGTCTTGCTCAATAGCCATCAGCGGTAGGTAACCGCGTATCTCGCCATGCCTATTGTTTGAGTGTTTGACAAGAATGCCTTCTCTTACCCATGTTTCTATTTCCTTATCGCAAGCCTCCCGATTAGTTTGCTTAACGTAATTACACGGAAATCTGTGCAGCTCTTTAGTTTCGTCCTCATTAGTCCACTTCCAATGAGCTACCCAACGGCCATTGTTAAACCTTGCCTCAAAATCACTATCGGAAATAACTGTATCCTTGCTAATGGTAGGCTGAGTAATGACATTGGCCATATTATCCTCTAACTTAGTGAAGTTTATCATAACATTCCCGTCACGACAACACAGCTCAAGCCTGTTCTGTGACAACACGTCCAATCCTATGACTACGTCTACGTCTAACGGTAGCCTACGGACACAATACGCAGTAACAGGTCCTAAGTCAACACTATCGCTTCCAATCGATTTAAACTCAACTGACCCACTCGTATTCAAAACTGTCCGGTTCATCATTTCTAAGGCAATACTGGGAGAACTACAACACTTCCACCGTACGTGGTCGCTGATTAAAGTCAAACTGCATCCTGTATCAATAAGTGTTTTCAATTTTTTACCGTTAATACACATTTCTTTAATTAACGCTTTGTTACGCTTGCGATAGGGGTTAACCCTGTCATATTTAGACGCGAAATTTACGCAGAATTTACCGTCTGAATAGTATAGCTCAAACCCATTCGAGGCCAACACGTCCAGCCCTAGAACTACGTCTACATTTAGAGGTAGACTTGAAACAACGTGAGAACTTACGGATCCTAAGTCAATACCACTATCAGTTACTATAGAACTCAACTCAACCGACCCCCGCGTAAACATGTATGGCCTCCATGTATGACTCCCATGTATGGCATGCTCACCTATGAGGGTTACACTGCATCCGGTGTCGATCAGAGTTCTCATTGTCCGACCATCGATGCACATTTCCCGGATTAATGCATCTGTGCGGGGGCAGCATGATCCGGCGCAGCCGCCTCCGCTTGACCGTTTCCCTGGGCGTTTCTCCGACAGTCAGGACGTATGTGGCCAACTTCTCCGCACTTGTAGCAGACGGTATTGCATTCTCGTTCGGTATGTCCGAATCTCCGGCAGCTGTTGCAGCGCGGTCTGAATGATTTGTCCGCTCTCCTCCGTTGATTGTTAGCATTTGAAATTGTTGCAGCTGAGAGCCCCGCTGTATCGCAGACACTGGTCAGCAGGGACTTGGCACAGGATATCACCGATTGTAGGTCGAGATCTTCTCCACATTGTAGCCGTACCTGAGGGGAAACTGATGGGGGCAGGGTGTCCACCAAGTAGCACGATACAATTTGGTCAGGTACCATGCTTTTATCGCCAGATATGACTTGTAGAGACCTCTTGATTTCATCTGCCAGTACATCCACTGATTCACCGGGCAGATGTCTGATCCTCTTCAGGTCTTGCCACGCTTGCAACTTCGACCGACCAAACACTCGCCGCAACGCCGCGAGCGCCGTTGCAAAGTTGGATTTGTCAGCGTCTGGCAATTGTTTCCAGGTGGCATAGGCAGGACCATCAAGAAAGATTGGTAAAATCTTTGCTAATTTGTCGTCGGTTTTGTTGGCGACATCCTCGATCGTAACGTCCACCGCAACCCGGAACTTGTCTATCCATTGCTCGATGTCGTCATTCGCACCGCCAGCAAACTTTTTCACCACTTCGATCAGCTTCATGAGCCGTGATAGCTTGTAGTGTTGCAAATCAAAAAGGCCAGCGTTCCGCGTCGATTCGCTTTCTTATTACTCAGGCAAACACATCACAATGATATAGACAGAAATGTATATCCGACTTTCACTTTAGGTCCCAATTATGCGAAAATATGACGTCATGTAATTTGACGCACGAGAATGGAAGGCAAGAGTGTGACGCCATACATGGGAGACTGGGAGACACAGTAATACCGCATCATAGGCGGCAAAGCCCACATGCACACACGCACCAAAGAGGTCACCACGGCTGAGAAGCCGACAAACACCTACGAGACACAGTAATACCGCATCATAGGCGGCAAAGCCCACATGCACACACGCACCACAGAGGTCACCACGGCTGAGAAGCCGACAAACACCTACATTAATTCAATCCCGGCCGGTTTCACCTGCTATGACAGTCTACTCATGGGAAACTCAAGGGCTACTCTACGGAAGGCTACTCACTTGTCATAGCAGGTGAAACCGGCCGGGATTGAAATGACTTTTCCTTGAGTTTACTATTTTGGATATTTATTTGCATTTTGATTCTTAACCTTATTTTGAATATATATAGATATATAGATATATATTCGTTTAAAGAATCCACAAAAACCAAACGTTCAGCTTTTTAAGACGTCCACAGCTTAGGGTTCTCCAGATCGTTGAGGCTGCTGGGTGGTTTCAGGATCGGACAGTTGAGCAGGACGTTGCTTGTGGTTTGCTAACCGCTGTGGCAAAGGACCTCCGCCGAGTTGACAACGTCCCATTTTTCTTAGGTGGCCCGAAAAAGCCCTGTACCTGTTCGGAGGCGGTTAGAAGTAGAAGTAGAAGTAAAGTGTTTATATTTGAAATAATGAAAATCGAGAGTTACAATCATGAGTACAAAAAGACAAATAATAGTGTACAAAATAATTCATTCAAAACCATGCAAAATTACAAATTTATCAACTTTACAAGTACGATTTGTTGTCAACACTAAACACGAATATCATAATGATGTCGAAGAATTCATTAAAACACAGGACCAAGGGAAAAATGAGTGAAGTCTTCTTGAAGTGCTGATCGGTGGTAAACATAGCTTATTAGTTCTTGGCATACGCACAGGCATAAATTCGTGTAAAGGATGGAAGACATATGACTCACATCTACTAAGGAGATTACATGCACGTTTTTCACGCAATGACAAAACAGATGGAAAGAAACAACATCCACAGTACTTGCCACAAATTATTCTATGTGCTCTTTTGTGAAATAATTCAAGTTTCTGCTCTAAAGTCTTGGGAAGCCATACAAAAACAGGAGCAGCATACAACAAAATTGATAAAATGATGGAATTATAAACCATACGTAAATTAACACAAGAGAGGTATGGTTTCAAGACACGAATAACATACAGCCTTTGTGACGCAAGCTTCAGAATTCTCTCTATATGCGAAGACCAATCCAAGCCGTCGTTCCACGTAACACCAAGGATCTTTATTGCTTTGGTTAGACTAATATTATCGTAGGCAAGCTCAGCCGAAGTACAGTTACCTTTCTTGAAAATCAGCTGCTGAGACTTCTTCAGATTCAAAGACATCTTGTTCATATCCATCCAACTTTCAATGTAGTGCAGATTATTAGGCAAATCACTATCCTTGAATATCGGCTCAATTAAAGTCATATCATCAGCAGATATCACTACAACTGCATCTGAGTTAACATTCAAGGAGCCCATGAACGAAGCAAATAATACTGGTCCAAGCACCGAACCCTGGGGCAGACCAGATGGCACAACAACAGGAGAAGTGTAAACGCCATTCAACTTTATTCTTTGAGAACGAGAAGTTAAGTAACTCTTTATCCAAAGGATAAAACCACCATTCAATCCAGCACTTTTAAGGCGATGGATCATCAGACTTGGCAAAACTTTGTCAAAAGCTTTCAATAGATCTAAGCATGTCATTCGAACAGCTTTGACATCAGCTTTATCCAGGCACTCTGTTATATAGTCATGCATACGAACAAGTGCAGCATCAGTGGACCCATGCTTCCTGAAGGCAAATTGATGAGAACCATACAATTCATTAATGCTTGACATCATATGGTTGAGCACAAGTCTTTCAAAAATTTTACTGAGCACGGGGGTGAGCGAAATTGGGCGAAAGTCTGTAATTTTCGGGTTTCTACATTTCGGAGCCAAAATAACATCTGCTGATTTCCAACATGCAGGAAAAATTCTGTCTGCTAAAGACCTTTTGAAAATATGATAGATTGGATCTGACAACAGCACTGCAGCATCACGTATGAGGCGATTTGGTATACCATCACTACCAACAGCAGTTGATAACTTGATGGATTTCAATGCATTGGCAATAACAAAAGGACAGAATTCAATATCCCAAGTCACATCCTGAATATCACAAGAATCATCATCATCTTCATTATTAAAGTTGCCCACAAGTACTTGCTGGACACAATGAAGAAAGCAATCAATACCACCATAAGTATTGACAAGCGAACCAAAAACACTTGCATTACTTTTACCTCTGGTCTCATTAACAACTTTCCAAATATTTTTAGAAGAATTGATGTGCTTTTTAGTCCATATACGTTTTGCTTTTATCAATTCATTTTTAACACGATCTTTATAATGAAAATATAGTGGCCAATTTCTGAGTCTATATGCACTCCAACGCTTGTTGATTAAATCTTTCAAAATCGGAGTGATCCATGGCTTGTCGTTCTTAGAAAAGGCCACGTAGGTAAATGGGATAAATGATAATGCAGCATGAAAAATACAATAAAAGTCATGGCACATATCATCGACAGATGAACCTTCCATTCTAGTGGCAAAGTCTTGTAAACCAATTGACAAAAGATACAAAAACATATCGACATTTGATCTTCCAAAATCCCATACTTTCGTTATCTGCTTAACTGTACTTGCTTTATGCCTTCCATCCAAAATAACAATATTATGATCTGATGAACTGATCGGAGGGCCCACCTTAGCATCTTCCAAATAGCAGTCAGTAAGGGCATGGGATAACCAAATCTGATCCAACAAAGAATTTACACGAGTAGGTACTGTCACATAGTTACGCATAGAAAATTGCTGAGAAAATATAGATGTGTCAAACTGGTTGAAATCCCCACAAATAACAAAATGTGAACTGGGATACCGTAACAACTCAGTATCCAGCATATCAACAAAAAATTCAGTAGTTCTATTGAGCACATTGACTTTTAAACCAGGAGGAATATACGTACAGACCACAAACATATGCAAAGAAGGTATACGCAGTGATAAAACTTCTATTTCAGACGGAAAAGAAGAGTATGCAGCAGGAAAACACGGGAAATTAGATGATATGTATGCACAAACACCCCCTCCGATTCGATTTATACGGTCAGAACGAAACAAATTATAACCATGAATACTAATAATATCATCCGAAATATTAGAACGTAACCATGATTCCGTTATCATTACAATACCAGGATGCAAACATGACAAAACAGCACAAAGTTCGTCAAACTTAGGCAAAAGGGATCTAGCGTTCATTAGGAGCATAGTAGGAAACACTTTATTCTTTGTGTATGTAAAATCCCTCAATGAAAATTTCCAGACACGTCATTACGATCAACAACCCGACGATTATATATAGTAACATTTTCACCTTTTGATTTTCTATCCCTTAATTCATCTCTCAGCCTTTTCAATTCTAACCTTTGAGCCTTTGTTCTATCCGGGTTCACAAAAACGTTCCGAAAAGAATCTGATTTTCGTAAATATTTTTGGCTTTCGACAAGAGAGAATTTCTTGAATGCAAACCATCAAGGGTTAACCGCAGTAGTCTAGCATGAGAACCAGCAGGACCAATACGCTGCATCTTGACTATGGAACCAACTTCAATAGGCTTATCAAGCTCATTCAACATGTGAACAATTTTCTTTTCATCTTCAGCAATTCGTTCATCGATAGAACCAGCAGACTCTTGGATTCCTGATATAATGACATTATTGAGCCGATAAAGGCGTTCATCAATCTCCACAGACATATAACTATGGATACTTTCCTGCGATAGAGTCGAATTAAGAAGCACACCAACAGCCTTGATTTGCTCTTCATGTTTTGAGACAATCGATTTCATTTCAGAGACAGAATTCTCAATGCAGTCGATACGTTTGTGAACAGCCTCAAGTGAAGAAGCAATACGGTCCAATTCAGGTTTCAACAGGCTAACAATCTCATTCTTGCTATTGTCGAGAAGGGCTTTAACATCTTGCAAAGTCAAAGCTGCAGATGTCACACCTTTTGACCTAGTATTCACAGGAGTACACGGCATATTGGATACAAAATACCAAAAATTAACTACAAGCACTAGGCAGATTTGAACCAGGGTAGTTGTAACTCAATGCAAAAATCGTGGAACCTTTAGACCACTTGACCACTGGAACAGATGACTAATGACTGGATTGTACACCAATATCACGATAGACACAATAAGAAAGCAAATGAATGAGGGGCCGTGGACAAGAGTTCACCAAGATCTGCGCATGCGCACACTGACACGAATATCAACACAACACAAATCCAAGGATAGCACTGCGAAGAATAATCCCACGATGAAATTAAATACACCAATCGATTCACTGCAAGACAAGGATCACGAATATATAAATTTCCAATATGAATGAACTCTGCATCAGATGGTATCCGCACCACAAATGAAACTCAATCAGACGTGAGAGACGACACAACCGCACGCTACCGCAGTTGAGCTGTTACCATTCGTGTGGGGCCAGCTTGCAGCCCGAAGGATGTGTGGACCATTCATGAAGGTAGATAGTGAGTTGGTCTGGTATTGAAGGGTTTGCAGGTTGTTGGTTTGCGGGCGCATCTTGAAGGTGGTGTCGCGAACTTAGTCTGCGGATGGGCTTTCGAACATCCAGCACTTCATGGAGTAGGTGAACTGCCTTGGCTGATTTCGTGTTAAACCTGCCTTTTATTTCTGCGCCACTGCTCTCAGTCGGATGAGTTTGGGGAGAGCAGCAGATCAGTTTGGGAAACCCAAATATAGGTGGCTATATCCAGTCTTGCGAAATACGTGCTGACGTCAGAATCAGGAGAAAATAAAGAAGGAGATAACAATGAACAGAGTAAAAAACGATCTATTGGCTGCTTCCTGATATTCAAGGTAAATAAAAGCTATAAAGCTACATATAAAGTAAAATACAGATACATGGTAATCTGTACATTTCATGCTCGAGATCCACTATTTGTAGCATGAATGAAGATAGAGTCTCCACGTATCCGGGCAGCTGTATAATAAGGTAAGAAAATAGACTTCTTCGGATACCATCAGTTTATTAGGTAAAGTTGGCTGACGTTTCGCTATTACAGCCTTCTCAGTGCCAGTGAAACACAGAATGAGTGCAAGCATTCACAAGATTGATCTGCACGGGGTGAACAAGATTCGACAGACTGAAATCAACACAAGTTTAATCAAGTAAATGTCATGTTCTGACCTATTTTTGGCGATTTTATTCATTCTGTAGAGGCTCTCAAACATCAAATACTGAATCATGTGACTCACTTAAACTTTTACATCGAAGTTGGTGTTCTGAACTGAAAATCATGTTTCAAATTTTTTGGCATTCAATTAAATAGTTTCTTTTCTACAAAAGAAAATGTACGAAAATTGCCAAGTGTTTCAGAATCCATAGATATTTCTTGAATTTTACCATTGGATTCCAATGGGAATCCTTTAACCTTACCTATAACCGAAAGCGACTGGCTGTGACACTTAAGAATTTGATTTTTGCATTGAGCGTTTCAAGATCTACAATCCATGCTATTAAGCCTTTTGTGCTCGAATTTAGGAAGAAAGTGTCAGTAGCTCCCTGACTATATTAAGCAAAAGATATAATGTAGATGAGTAAGAGAGTATGAATAGAAATGTGAGTATGAGACAGATAGTATTGGGCTACTTTACCAATGGCAAGGACAAAACGCAGCACAAGCCAAAATTTTATCACCAATGAAAAGTCGCGAATTACAAATAGATGCACAAATTTATCAGCTTTAAGAAAACATGAGAACGAATTCAACGAAATACTCAGTCAACACAATTATCCTGATTAAATGATCAGAAAGACCAACACAATGCGAAAAAACAAATACTAACACATACTAACTTCTCACATTTTACATTTCCATATGTTTCAACAAAATTGATGATCAACTAAAAAAACGCTTTCCACCGTGAAAATGTGAATGGCAGATTGACAAGAAAATAGAACATTGAGAAGTGCTTTGATCCTGCCAACCGCACATCTTTTGCATGGCAATTTGATCTATCGTTTATTTAATTTCATTGTTGTTAATTGCATTCACGACATGGCTTAAGATGCTTTGGTGGACAATCGATCCCCGCTACTTGCCTTAATGTCGGCGGTCACAACTGTGACGTGTTATTTATCCATTGATCATTATTGCCTTGACAACTGATGTGTGGTGGTGAGGGTTTGATCCTGCCAATTGACAGAGTCGCGTAAGTGGGTCTTAGCTCAGTTGAGTAGTAAGACCGTGCCAAAAACAAGTGCAGTGCGGTGCAGTGATGTGTCGAGGGAGAAAGCCAAGGATGTGATGGAAGGATGGGTCCGAGAGGAGGAAACTGTTCCCTATCCCCCCCCTCTGTAAGGAAGGAAGGCGTTTTCCGGTAAGGGTTGGGAAGGGAGAAGGGGTGGAATCTCTGAAAACGTCAGAGTTGGAAAAGGGCGGGTGTTGGTGGTTTTGGGATGAGAAAAGTTGGAAATCGTCATGAAGGAGGGTTCGAATGTGAAAGTGGAGTTGAGATTTGGAATCTGCGTAAAATTTTGGGTGGGGAAGGAAGGCGGGAGGAGTTTTCCTGAGAGGCAAGGGGTGGAATCTCTGAAAACGTCAGAGTTGGAAAAGGGCGGGTTTTGGTGGTTTTGGGATGAGAAAAGTCGTTTTTCGTCATGAAGGAGACCTCGGATGGGAAAACGGAGGTCAGATTCGGAATCTACGTGCAATTTTGGGTTAGGAAGGAGTTTCCAGCGACATCGGAGAGAAAAAATTTCGAGGACATCCCCCCCTCCCCCTCTCCTGTCAAACTTCGAACTTTGGTGTTAGAGATCGTAGAAAGTCGTGTGATAGCTCATTTGAAAGCTAAAAGTGAGAAAAATGAGTGGAAAGCTCAGTTTGATCCTATTTTCTTGGGTTTAGGGAGGAAAATGGCAGGAAAACGTCAGAGTTGGAAAAGGCAGGTTTTGGGATGAGAAAAGTCGTTTTTCGGCATGAAGGAGGTCTCGGATGGGAAAACGGAGTGCAAATTCGGAATTTTTTTGGTCAATTTCGGTTCTAGGAACTTCTTTCCAGCTCAATCGGAGAGAAAAAGTTCTGACCCCCCCTCGGCAGCGATCTTCCAACTTTGGTTGTAGGGATCGTAGAAAGTCGTGCAATAACTCGTTCGAAAGATGAGAGTGAGTCAAATTCAGTGGAAGACACGGCTTGTTCCTATCTGCCTTCGTATAGATGTGAGACGGCATTGAAAATTTGGGACATTGGTAAAAAAACGACAGAGTTAGAATTTTTATGAAAATCGCTGTAGCGGGTGAACGACGCCTCGGACGGGAAATCAGAGACCAGATTTGGAATCAGCGTACCATTTTACATCTAGAGGGTGAGTTTCAAGTCAATCGGAGAGAAAAAGTTGAAAAGTTGGGTCTCCACATGAGATTTTTTCCTGAAAATGTTAATTTATAGTTTTATGTTAAACTTTGGTGGTCAATAGCGGAGGATTGGAAGTGAATGAAAAGCTCGGGTTACTTTTAGGGGCAAGACCGCACTTTGTTCTCTAGGATCCTATCTTTTCAGATCTGTGGAAGGTTTCGTTTCCAAATGAGAGCCGGCTGAAAATCGAGTTTTTGTGCGTTTTCCAAGATTTTGGAACTTTTTGAAAAATCGACAGTTTTTTCAGCTCGGCTCCTGGTCATCGTAGAGGGTCGAGGGATGTCTTAAATGAAAGGGGAGAGCGAGAAAACATGGCACTCAAAATTTGAAGTCAATCGGAGCAGTAGAACCGGAGATAGACGGGTTTAAAGTTTTTGGATGATGGATATTACGTCATCAGCTGATCGCCACAAACTATATAAGTGGAAACTCTGCTTGTGGAAATCAGTTCTCCTCCCGACTGGGTTGGGGTAGGTGAACTCCGCAGCTCTGATGATAGTATTGGAAATCTGAAAAACCGGGTTTCTGTACCGACTTAGAAATTTCATTGCTGATATCAGCTAAGGCGTCAGACTTAGAGGTTCGCCAGGAGATGGCCTTCGTCTCCAGGCCATAAAAGACTCCAAAACTTTAAAGGCTTGTAACTTTGCTTCTACAAGTCCGTTTGACTTATTTCAAAAAAGGTTCGGTCGCTCTTGACCTGCCCTAAGTGATAGAATACTTATAAAATTTCATAAGTAGTGCTAAATGCTGAAAAATTTTAATTCACTATTTTTGGAGGTTTTCTGGGGTTTTCGACCCTGCTGAAGTCAACTAAAGGATTTTTAATGATGTCTGAGCCAGTCTTCTCATGTCTTACCATGATGCAAGCGAGCAATACACGGAGAGGTTTGCTGCAATATTCCACTGACAGGGTTTTCCTTCGGTACGGCGGATGATGCCGTAGTGATAAGTGTGGCAAGGGAGTGTGTCATATTTTAGACCGAAACCGCTGGGGCGACCCATGTTGAGCATTTGAAACAGTTCTCAACGTAGCACTTTGAACGCCAATTGGTTGAGTCTTAGCTATCTTGTCATGGGTGGCATCTAAACATCTCCATTGCAAAACGCTTGTAAATCACGGCTTGCTATCAAGCTGATCAAAGTCTGCCAACCTCTTACCAACTCCACCGGTTTTCATGTCTGCTATCAAGTCATGGACGGTGCAAGTCACGGAGATTTTCGGTGTCATACTTCCTGTTGGTGGGCGTTCTTTCGAGACAGCGGTGAAGTCCGTAGCGATGAGTACTGCACGGGACGTGGGCAATGGTAATCCTTGTGAAACCTCTCTGCGTCATGTTTCCAAGTGGTTGCCTTTCGTCTCAACGTTGTACTCTGACCGCAAGGGCGACATTTAGCTATCTGCCACAGGTTACCTCATAAAATCTCCATTGCACTTGTCTCCCGACAGTTGGCCAACCATGCGAGAATGAACCATAAGTTCTTTTAAGAACTGTCTCTATCACGGAGACGAAATGATGAAGGGATGAAACGGGAGGCCACCCTTGCACCACATGCAACACATCACAGACTTCTCTCTTCGCTAGTGAACAAGCCCTTGTCAGTGTAGTCAGAAACTTTAACATGTACAAAAGTTTTACTGAAACACAGGTTGATGCATAGTTAGAAAGTTTGATCATGACGTTTTATGAAACACAAATGTCATGAAATGCAAGCGTTAGTGTAGTCATATAGTTTTCCCGCGACGCACGTTTGTGAAAATAAAGTTTGATCATCGAAGTTTATTCGTGAGTGTCGTCAGAAAGTGTATCATGGTTTGCAAAGTTAGTGTAGTCAAATAGTTTTACCGCGACGCACGTTTGTAAAAGTAAAGTTTGATCATCGAAGCTTTATTCGTGAGTGTCATCAGAAAGAGTATCATGGTTTGCAAAGTTAGTGTAGTCAAATAGTTTTAACGCGACGCACGTTTGTGAAAGTAAAGTTTGATCATCGAGGATTTATGAAACACAAATGTCATAAAATGTTAGCGTTAGTGTAGTCAAATAGTTTTTACCGCGACACACGTTTGTGAAAGTAAAGTTTGATCATCGAAGTTTTATGACTGACCGAACTCATCACAGCACTAGAAAGTTTTATCGAAAAGGTTTTACTGCACAGTGTAGATTGTCTTGTAACTTACTTAACAGCATTAGAAAGTTTAGCACAACACAAGTGTCATTAAAAATACTTTATTTGGTCTTTCATTTAACATCATTGAAACCCACTTTACTAATAGCAATGACAATATGGTTTATTTTATTCAGAAGCAAATGATCGCCGTAACCATAAAAGTTGTCCATCCGAGAAATAATCTTCCGCAGATGTCGTGTATAAAACTCAGAAGGATCAGTAACATATTCTTGTCCATAGGAACGAAATTGAAAGTCAACACTTTCCGCTACTTCACCTTGTGGAAAATGAATGTAATTGTCATGTGCAATTAAGTGAGCCTTGATGAGACTGTCTTTGAAATAAGATATCAACTCCGTAAATATTTCTCGTGTGTAGTCTAAACATGCTTCCAATTCTGTCTCCTCCCTTTGAAACTCAAGGATGTAATCTTGTATTAAGCCTCCGAAGCTCTCTTGATGACAACGAATCGTACAATCATCATGTTTCAATGTATTGACTTCAGGTGCCATGGTTGAGTCTATTGCTAAACATCATGTTTGCCTAGGACGATTTCAAGAACGCGTTACAAATGTGTATGTGTACACATCGGAAACTCTAGCTCGTCTGTGATTGGACGAGAGGTCTCATCCATTCACCGCTTAGGAAAATCTTATAAAAGGCAGTGCACCAGCTCTGCTCTTCACATTTATCTTTCACAAGGTGAGTGTCGGTGAGCTCCTGCTATCAGGTTGTTTTGACTTGCTATCAAGTTGAATAGTCTCTTGCTATCAAGAGATTCACTTCTGCTCATAAAACATATCATCACTGTAATACCTCCTTTGCTCGAGCGTTCCTTCGGGACGGCGGGTACTGCCGTAGAGGGATTGCGTTGCACGGGTTGTTCGTCGTTTGTTAGACCGAAACCTCTGAGCCGTTGCTCATGTTGGGCGTTCGACTTCATACTCAACTTGACTCTTTTTCTCGCCAGGTCAGAGTACTTCAGCCATTCGGCAAAGGTTAGTCTTTATGATATGGAGTAGAGTGAAATGTAATTCATTAGATGTCACTTCAATGATTGTTCCCAAACGTTGACTAGGAAAATGAAACGATTCTCATCTTTCCTTTTCAGTGATTGAAGTTTTACAATTAATCATCTGCAATCGTTCAAAAATGAAATTCAACAAAGTTGAAAATTATCGCATTGCTGCTGAGATGGAAAAGGCTACCATCGAGCAATGTAAGTATTTGTATCAATTTTGACTCACTCTATTACTAACATCATTAGGGTAGACATCCTCATTAAAATCAAGAGACCTTCCCTTATTTTGTTCATGTTTAAACCGAATCCAAATTTTAGCTCTGCTTATCTTTGCTGTAATTCCTTTTCAGTGCATGAATGTATTCGTAATGGGGAACCCGTCCCCCAAGGATTAATCGGGGAAGCCTATGAGCGGCTTAGCAAGTGCAAGTATCTTTAACATTTCATGTTTAGACTGTTTCAGATCCTCTGCATCATCCTTGTCTCATTATCTAATCTCTCTTTTCTCTCTACAGATATGGCGAAGATGAAAAAGTGGGAAGAAGCCGCGAGCGGAGATTCGAAGCCGAATTTCCGGCCCTACCTCCCCGCCCATCTACCTCCGCCCAAAGTGCGACCCCTTTCTCGAGCATTGTCATCGCCCCACCTCCACCGCCTGCTCCGCTCCCTGCGCCAGTCCCTACACCAGTCCCTGCTCCTCGTCACCACGTCCTTCCAACAGCGAAGCCCAGGACTCTTCCACCCTCGGCTCGCGTCCCTCTCCTGCCTCCTCCGCGTCCATCCTTGCTGCCGGAGTTACAGTCCTTAGATGGTAAGTATCCGTGATTGGGAAATAGGAGGACAAGACTTCGAACTTGAAATTATGATCATGTTACTAATCTCTTTTCTCTTTTTCTCAACAGATCATGCGGCCTACCTCCTGGACGGCGACGTTCCCTCCCTCCCCATCGTCATCCCTGCTTCGTCACCACCACCTGCAGCGACCGAACTCCCTCACCTCTCCGTTCAGTCGGTTGAGCGACTGTTGGAGGAACAGGAGTTAGAGATAGTGGGAGAGGAGATTGCAATCGAGGAAGGTGTCAGGGAGAGAGAAGGACCTACGGCTCAACAGCTCAGCTGTACAGACTGTGGGCAGGTCTTCGCGAGGCCATTCTGCCTTCGCCGACACCGGCATTCTCGCTGCCCAAAAGCAAAAGGAGATCTGGAGAAGGCGCGCTGACCGATCCCTCAACGACCCAGGTGTGAAGGTTGTGGACGCACGTTCTACAACAACCAGCTTGCCAGTCCACATCGAAGGCGGTTCCTGTGGCAGTGTGAGGCAACCACCAACGTCATCAGGTAGGAAGCATCCTTCATCGCACGTCGGCTTTTCCTGTTCTTCGTGTCAGAAGACCTTTCCTACAGAGTTTGTTCTTTCTTCGCACACACTCTGTCACACTCATCCCACTGAGCTTTACACTGACAACAGCGTCACTCTAAGGCTGAGCAAGTTTTCCCTTGAGAGGCTCGTTCGCGAATATGAGTTAGAAAGCTCTGAAGCTGTGCAAGATGTTCATCCTTTCTTGATGAATAATATAGGCTTAATTCATCAAATGTTGGCGAGCTTAGATAGATTTTTACTCAAAGGCATGTTCTATCTCACTGCTCGTTTCAATAAGGTAGACAGTAGCACGGGAGAAGTAGAGTCCACTGTGACCATTAGGATAGCCTCCTGTGCTGCTGATCTGATAGGTGATGCAAACGAGTGGATAGAGAGACATGCGACCTATCTCGTCAGCAACTTAAATAAATTTAATGAAAGAGACAGCGGTCTGGTGTTTGATGGGATAGAGAAAGTAGACATTAAAATCAATCTTTTAGAAAATTTGCAAGGGAGTGGTTGTTTCACCCTCCCCAAAGCACTGGCTGACAAAAAAGCTGTCATCAATGTAGAGTGTCAGTCCCAGTGTTTCAAGTATGCCGTCCTCTCCATTCTTCACTATATTGATATAGGTATAAATCGTGAACGAATCACTAAATATCGTGAATGGGAGGATGAGCTTAAGTTTGACGGGTTAGATGTCAACACATTAGATTTTAAAGGCATCGCCCAATTTGAAAAACTCAATAACATTAAGATCGTCGTCCATCTCTGGGAAAAAGGTCTGAAGGGCGTTAGGTATAATAATCGCCAAAGTAACTTCGACCGGGTTGTCAATCTTCTCCTAGTCTACAGCGACAACCACCCAGAATGGCATTATTGTGGCATTCCCAAAATTTCTAGATTGCATCGCCACCAACAGTTATGATGACAAACATTATTACTGTGATCGCTGCACACGGCGCTTTAGGTCAGAACCATTTTTTGAAGAGCATTACGAGTGGTGCTCTCGGGGTAAACTTCAAATGGAAGTCATGCCCAAAGATAAATTGTATAGATATGAGGAAAACGGCAATGAGCTCAGTCCCATATGTACCATCTATGCGGACATTGAATGTTACATTGAACAAGAAGATCTAAGTCATGAGCCAGCAGCCATTGCCTGTTATGAAGTTTGGCATCCATATTATAGGAATCAAAATAAAATGCATGTGTGGCAAGGCGAGGAGTGAGTTGAAAACTTCCTCAACTTTTTAGATAGGAAAGCCCGTTTTCATCAACGCTATGAAACGGAGCTGACTAGGAAACCCATATGCTTCACAGAAGCCGATAAAGTCAAATTTGATAGGACCACGGAATGTCCCCGCTGCTGTTCATCCTTTGATGATCAGCAACATAAGAAAGTGAGGGACCATTGCCATCTCAGTGGTAAATTTAGGTTTGCCTTATGCAGTAAATACAATATGAAACTTAGGCTCAAACGGCGAACGCTCCCCGTCATCTTTCATAACTTTAAATATTATGATGCTCACATCATCATTCGCCATGGATTCGGTAAAATGAAATCCTGGTCATCCAAAGTTATTGCACAAAGTAAGGAAAAATTTATGTGCATCACTGCTAAAGTCCAAGTCGATAAGACGAATGAGGGGAAGCCTGTCTTCTATGACATAAAGTTTCTAGATAGTTTTCAATTTATGTCTTCTTCCTTAGTCGCGTTGGCTAATAATTTAGAAACACTTCCCCTCACTCAACATTTAAAGAATGACTATCCCAACATAAGTGACAGTCTGATGCGACGGAAAAGGGTGTTTCCTTATAGTTATTTTAGTTCAATGGACACATTGAAAGAAACATCCCTTCCGTCCATCGATAAATTTAAAAATGATGTGACGGGTGAGGACTGTTCGCTAGATGATTATAGGCATGCAGAGCAAGCATGGTTAGAATTTAGGTGTCGCACTTTTGGTGACTACATGCTTGCCTACCTAAAATTAGACGTCTATCTGTTGGCTGATGTGTTTGAGACTTTTAGGAAAGTCACATTAGAACAGGACGCCTTAGACCCCGTCCATTTTGTTAGTCTGCCGGGTCTGTCCTATCAGTCAGCCTTCAAGATGACGAAAGAGAGCATACATTTACTGCAAGATGCAGAAATGTACACGTTATTTGAACGTGGTATTAGGGGAGGCTTAACATTTGTCAACAAACATGTTGTCAACAGCAGCCAAGACATAGGATCGACCACGCATTTAATGTACATAGACAAAAATAATTTGTATGGGAGTGCATTATCCAAGCCTTTGCCACAGTCTGACTTCCAATGGGTAGAGCCCATGACATCGAACACTTCTCCAATCCAGCACACATCATGGCACTGGAAGATGAGGCCGACATAGGTTATTTATTTGAAGTCGACCTCATCTATCCAGAATGTATTAAGATTAGAACCGTTGATTTTCCTCTCGCACCCGAATCTGGCGTAGTCAGTCCAGATATGTTCTCTCCCTTTATGGAAGAACACAATAAGAAATATAAGGCGGAAAATGACTTAAAACATAAAGCCACTAGGAAGCTGTTGCTCACCCAATTGAACAAGCAGCATTACATCGTGCACTATTCCATCCTCAAATTCTATCTAGGTATGGGGATGCAACTTGATAAAGTCCATCGCGCTATCCAGTTTAAGCAGAAGCCCTTTCTAAAACCGTATGTAGAATTTAATAGTTAGAAACGGGCTGAATCCAAGAATCCTTTCGAAAAGGACTTCTTTAAATTTAAGAATAATGCCCTCTTTGGAAAACTATGGAGGATATAAGAAAGCGCATGGACTATCGCATCGTGACTGATCCGGAAACGAGTATCAAGTTATGTCGCTCATCGTTGTTTCGCCACCATGATGTTATTTCCGAGGACATCACTGGTTTTAAAATGTTAAAATCTAAGGTGGAACTTTGCGAGCCCATTTATGTCGGTCACGCTGTCTTGGATCACTCGAAGTTAGAAATGTACAAGCTGTTTTACCATACTTTTAAAACGTGTCCATTGATCCAACATGTGGAATTGGTAGGAGGCGATACAGACAGCTTCTTCCTAGCTTTGACAACCACTAGCCAAGTCAAGCAGGAAGACATTTTATAATCTTTAGCACCCAAGTTTGATATTTCCAACTATCCCACTGACCATCCGCTTTACTCTACCACAAATAAAGCGAAGCTTGGCTGCTTCAAGGATGAGTGTGCCGGCAAACAGATAGAGGAGATGATCTTGCTTCGTCCCAAGATCTACTCCATGAAGCTAAAATCCTCAGAGCTTTCTATAAAACGGGCGAAAGGCATCTCGAAGTCAATCGTTAGAAAAATGACACATAGGGACTATCAAGATGCCTTAGATTCTCTTAAAATTAAAAAAGTAGAAATGACCATTTCAAAATCACAGTCGCATCATGTCAGAACAACGACGTTTAGGAAACGAGGTCTCTCAGCTTGGGAAGACAAGCGATGTGGGTGAGTCCTAACCACTCATTACCGCACGGCCATCCAGACACTCATCTACCGCCACCCAAAAGACAGAAACTTTCTCTTCCTCCGTCCGGCGATGTATGATGATGAATGCTTCCTCTCTGCTGTGGTTGATGTTTTGCTTTTTCACTCCATGGCGTTTTCTATGGGGCGTTGTGAGTGAGTGCCTTGTAACATGCGTCCAACTCCTGATCACTTCATATCATGACTTGCATATCACCTGGTTTTCCTGACTTTGTTTTCTCCCTGTACATGAGTGACTTTGTTTTCTCCCGTGATGTGAGCCATAAAAACTTTGTTTTCTGCTACCATCAGTATGACCTATGTGCGGTGCTATGAAAATCGGTTGTGATGATGAATAACATATCATGTACATACTGTGTCGTTTTCCTTTCACATAAAGTTGCGGTTCAA
This sequence comes from Prostheceraeus crozeri, assembly GCA_907163375.1. Lineage (NCBI taxonomy): Eukaryota > Metazoa > Platyhelminthes > Polycladida > Euryleptidae > Prostheceraeus > Prostheceraeus crozeri. The sequence goes on from CAJQUW010001011.1 coordinate 46,811, forward strand.
ATAGGTGGGACTGACTTGGTAATAATGTCACAAGTATGTCACTGTTTGTAAGATAGGTGAAATATAAATGAAGTCAGAATCATTTCACTGTTTGTAAAGTTAGAAATAGAGTTGATGATTGTAAAGTTTGGAATAATGCCATTCACAAATGGTTAAGTTAATAAATGTACTATACACTAACGGTTAACATTCACTTGTGCTATATAAAACCCTAAATCCAACCGTAGCTAACCCCATCCCCATAGATGATGGACTTTGCAATTATATAGGTGAAGTATAAAATAAAGTCATAGCCATGTCAGAGTTTGTAGGTTAACATTCTCACCAACGAATGTGACATCATGGAAATTTCTTCGGCTTAGGAAACATCAACCACTTTGCTGACTCATGTCAATAAACAGCTCTGACTCATGAAGAGGCAAAGCAACAGTAAGTTAGATATGAATGTAATCAGTCTTGTTCAACCTTTTCACCGACACGTGTGTGGGCGTTATTTATCAGACAAAGCGATGGCGCCTCACGTCAGACAGCGTGACCTTTTTACCGACAAGCGTATGGGCATCATTTCATGTCTATAAATAGCACTGACTCATCATAAAGCGATGAACCTTGTTGATGACCGTTTTACCGACACGTGTGTGGGCATTATTTCATGTCTATAAATAGCGCTGACTCATCATAAAGCAATGAACCTTGTTGATGACATTTTCACTGACAAGAGTGTGGGCGGTAGTTCATTGCGATGACTCATTCAAAACACATCATGTGATTCACACGATTCTATTAACTGTGACTCATACAGATAACGCATTAAAGATTTAACAATGTCAGCCACTTTACTGATATCACGTAAACCAGTCATGATACAATGTCCGTTGTGAAACACTGCAATATGTACAGGATGCCACTTCCGAATCAAAGCAGCAGGAAAGAGTTCAGTTTCAGAAAATATACAATGATTACTGGTTTTAATGTTGGCTAGATTCACTAACATCTTCATTTGAACAGACACTACTATATTCTTCAATGTCAGGGGACTGAGACGTAGATGAGGCATGAGTGTTTGCATTTTCTTGACGACTTCGTAACACATGGATTGCATCACGAAATGAGAAAGGCTTCCTAGGACTTGGATTTTGCCGCAGCGAAAGATTTGGAGACTTCGACCGTTGCTCATGCGAATGACCAACATTTGCGGACGACCGCGATGATAGACTGAATCGGGAAGATGGGTATGCAACTGTTCTAAATCGATGTCTCTTCTGAGATTCATTTCGCGCATGGCGTTGATGATGCGGATGGGGAGCATGACTCACAAATGACATGAGGGTTGAGTGAACTTCCCTTTTATACTTTTCCCATGAGGGTTTTGGAATCACGATGTAGCAGTGATCATTATGTAGAATCATCTCTTGAATGGGAATAAATACAATGCCGTCTCCTACGTTAATGACACGGCAAGAGTTGGATAGGATAGCGCGATGTAACCTTCGTAGTTGAAAGCGTTCTAGAGTTATCTGAAATTGACGTTTCGTATCATGAAATGTAACACACTGACGTTTCCATGATACATGGAGCCATGCTGATAATCTCCACATGATTAAAACCTGAGTGAAGAAGGGTATGCCTAAGAAAGGAGGAGAGAGTGATGTTCATCTGTCCATGATGAGTGCAAACGTTCTCGCTACACAGTTCTCCTTTATTTCCCGTAAAATAGTTGTGACACTTTTGTGTTTCACCTCATCTAGCAAGTTGATTTTTATCTCACACATGCTTTGAGTGTTTCCTAACTCATATGCATTCGACTTACAACGTTACAGGTTGTTTTGTGTATACTTGTATGCTGTCGATGCAGAGTGCAAAAACACTGTCTTTATTTACAAAACAGTCTACACACGCATTCAATTTGATAAAGGCAAACAACACATTTAGTAAAGCTGGTACGCTAAAACATAAAACTGGTGTGACTGCAGAAACATTTCATAAAACTTTTTCAACGTTCGCTAAGTTTTACAACAGCCTGTCAGAGACTTCTTACAAAACTTATTTCAACATTTGCGTTTAGACTTTTAAGAGAACATGTGCTTCACGTATTCTACACGAACGGTTAACGCATGTGATATAAAACTAGCCTTGGATTATGGACTTTTACGACCCACGCGATTCAATGTCATGGAACTAGCTCTCACACACTCAACGTTTGTGACAAGACTTTACCTGGTTTTATAAAACATTCAAGGCTTACTATAAGACCTTTTAACGCTGTGAAATAATCTACACAGTGCAGTAAAACTTTCTAGTGCTCTGGTGAACACTGTTTTCATATAACATTCTAAACTCTCAGTCTCGCTGCAGTAGAAGACTGCTTTTAGTAAACCCGATGAAGCTAATCTAGCAGTCATAAAGTTTGAATTTTCTAAGAAGGAAAAATTTGGCAACTGTCTCCAATAAAACTTTCTAAAGCTGTGAAAGTAAGTTACAAGACAATCTACACTGTGCAGTAAAACCTTTTCGATAAAACTTTCTAGTGCTGTGATGAGTTCGGTCAGTCATAAAACTTCCATGATCAAACCTTACTTTCACAAACGTGCGTCGCGGTAAAACTATTTGACTACACTAACGCTAACATTTTATGACATTTGTGTTTCATAAATCCTCGATGATCAAACTTTACTTTCACAAACGTGCGTCGCGGTAAAACTATTTGACTACACTAACTTTGCAAACCATGATACACTTTCTGACGACACTCACGAATAAACTTCGATGATCAAACTTTATTTTCACAAACGTGCGTCGGAGGAAAACTATTTGACTACACTAACGCTTGCATTTCATGACATTTGTGTTTCATAAAACGTCATGATCAAACTTTCTAACTATGCATCAACCTGTGTTTCAGTAAAACTTTTGTACATGTTAAAGTTTCTGACTACACTGACAAGGGCTTGTTCACTAGCGAAGAGAGAAGTCTGTGATGTGTTGCATGTGGTGCAAGGGTGGCCTCCCGTTTCATCCCTTCATCATTTCGTTTCCGTGATAGAGACAGTTCTTAAAAGAACTTATGGTTCATTCTCGCATGGTTGGCCAACTGTCGGGAGACAAGTGCGATGGAGATTTTATGAGGTAACCTGTGGCAGATAGCTAAATGTCGCCCTTGCGGTCAGAGTACAACGTTGAGACGAAAGGCAACCACTTGGAAACATGACGCAGAGAGGTTTCACAAGGATTACCATTGCCCACGTCCCGTGCAGTACTCATCGCTACGGACTTCACCGCTGTCTCGAAAGAACGCCCACCAACAGGAAGTATGACACCGAAAATCTCCGTGACTTGCACCGTCCATGACTTGATAGCAGACATGAAAACCGGTGGAGTTGGTAAGAGGTTGGCAGACTTTGATCAGCTTGATAGCAAGCCGTGATTTACAAGCGTTTTGCAATGGAGATGTTTAGATGCCACCCATGACAAGATAGCTAAGACTCAACCAATTGGCGTTCAAAGTGCTACGTTGAGAACTGTTTCAAATGCTCAACATGGGTCGCCCCAGCGGTTTCGGTCTAAAATATGACACACTCCCTTGCCACACTTATCACTACGGCATCATCCGCCGTACCGAAGGAAAACCCTGTCAGTGGAATATTGCAGCAAACCTCTCCGTGTATTGCTCGCTTGCATCATGGTAAGACATGAGAAGACTGGCTCAGACATCATTAAAAATCCTTTAGTTGACTTCAGCAGGGTCGAAAACCCCAGAAAACCTCCAAAAATAGTGAATTAAAATTTTTCAGCATTTAGCACTACTTATGAAATTTTATAAGTATTCTATCACTTAGGGCAGGTCAAGAGCGACCGAACCTTTTTTGAAATAAGTCAAACGGACTTGTAGAAGCAAAGTTACAAGCCTTTAAAGTTTTGGAGTCTTTTATGGCCTGGAGACGAAGGCCATCTCCTGGCGAACCTCTAAGTCTGACGCCTTAGCTGATATCAGCAATGAAATTTCTAAGTCGGTACAGAAACCCGGTTTTTCAGATTTCCAATGCTATCATCAGAGCTCCGGAGTTCACCTACCCCAACCCAGTCGGGAGGAGAACTGATTTCCACAAGCGGAGTTTCCACTTATATAGTTTGTGGCGATCAGCTGATGACGTAATATCCATCATCCAAAGACTTTAAACCCGTCTATCTCCGGTTCAACTGCTCCGATTGACTTCAAATTTTGAGTGCCATGTTTTCTCGCTCTCCCCTTTCATTTAAGACATCCCTCGATTTTGAAATTTCCTGTGCTATGAAATTTATGTAATAGAAATTCATTTACCACCTTTACAAGTCCGTAAACGGACGCAACCGGTTGGTGGATATTTTAGTTTTTGATCTTCGAGATTGGGATTTTCTTTTTCGTATCTATATTGCCATTTTTGGATTTCAACTTTTCACTTGATATATATATATATATATATATATATATATATATATATATATATATATATATATATATATATATATATATATATATATATAAGAAATGTGCGCTCCTGCCCCACCGAGAATTGTACTCTCCTGCCCCATTTGTACATGAAGGGACCAGGGCCTACAGCAATCGTCGGACCAGGCATTTGGAGGTGCTCTGACTGTCATATATCTTCATTCATATCAGTACATATCACAGCACGATCATATTCCGCAAAAGCTAACTCTAAATACGAAAATTGAAGGGACCAGGGCCTACAGCAATCGTCGGACCAGGCATTTGGAGGTTCTCTGACAGCCATAGCACTTCTTTCACATCAGTACATATCAATGCACAATCATATTCCGCAAAAGCTAACTCTAAATACGGAAATTGAGGGCCTACAGCAATCGACGGACCAGGCATTTGGGGGGTGCTCTGACTGTCATATATCTTCATTCATATCAGTACATATCACAGCACGATCATATTCCGCAAAAGCTAACTCTAAATACGAAAATTGAAGGGACCAGGGCCTACAGCAATCGTCGGACCAGGCATTTGGAGGCGCTGACAGCCATAGAACTTCTTTCACAACAGTACATATCAATGCACAATCATATTCCGCAAAAGCTCATACGTGGGGCAGGAGAGTCAGTGGGGCAGGGGTGCACATGGGGGCAGGAGCGTACAGTTCTGGGGCAGGGGCGTACATTTCATATTCGTCCGTGGGGCAGGAGTGTACAAGTGGGGCAGGAGAGTACAATTCGGTGGGCAGGAGCGCACATTTCTTATCTATATATATATATATATATATCCAAAATAGTAAACTCAAGGAAAAGTTAATTCAATCCCGGCCGGTTTCACCTGCTATGACAGTCTACTCATGGGAAACTCAAGGGCTACTCTACGGAAGGCTACTCACTTGTCATAGCAGGTGAAACCGGCCGGGATTGAAATGACTTTTCCTTGAGTTTACTATTTTGGATATTTATTTGCATTTTGATTCTTAACCTTATTTTGAATATATATAGATATATAGATATATATATTCGTTTAAAGAATCCACAAAAACCAAACGTTCAGCTTTTTAAGACGTCCACAGCTTAGGGTTCTCCAGATCGTTGAGGCTGCTGGGTGGTTTCAGGATCGGACAGTTGAGCAGGACGTTGCTTGTGGTTTTCTAACCGCTGTGGCAAAGGACCTCCGCCGAGTTGACAACGTCCCATTTTTCTTAGGTGGCCCGGAAAAGCCCTGTACCTGTTCGGAGGCGGTTGAGCTGTTACCATTCGTGTGGGGCCAGCTTGCAGCCCGAAGGATGTGTGGACCATTCATGAAGGTAGATAGTGAGTTGGTCTGGTATTGAAGGGTTTGCAGGTTGTTGGTTTGCGGGCGCATCTTGAAGGTGGTGTCGCGAACTTAGTCTGCGGATGGGTTTTCGAACATCCAGCACTTCATGGAGTAGGTGAACTGCCTTGGCTGATTTCGTGTTAAACCTGCCTTTTATTTCTGAGCGACTGCTCTCAGTCGGATGAGTTTGGAGAGAGCAGCAGATCAGTTTGGGAAACCCAAATATAGGTGGCTATATCCAGTCTTGCGAAATACGTGCTGACGTCAGAATCAGTAGAAAATAAAGAAGGAGATAACAATGAACAGAGTAAAAAAACGATCTATTGGCTGCTTCCTGATATTCAAGGTAAATAAAAGCTATAAAGCTACATATAAAGTAAAATACAGATACATGGTAATCTGTACATTTCATGCTCGGGATCCACTATTTGTAGCATGAATGAAGATAGAGTCTCCACGTATCCGGGCAGCTGTATAATAAGGTAAGAAAATAGACTTCTTCGGATACCATCAGTTTATTAGGTAAAGTTGGCTGACGTTTCGCTATTACAGCCTTCTCAGTGCCAGTGAAACACAGAATGAGTGCAAGCATTCACAAGATTGATCTGCACGGGGTGAACAAGATTCGACAGACTGAAATCAACACAAGTTTAATCAAGTAAATGTCATGTTCTGACCTATTTTTGGCGATTTTACTCATTCTGTAGAGGCTCTCAAACATCAAATACTGAATCATGTGACTCACTTAAACTTTTACATCGAAGTTGGTGTTCTGAACTGAAAATCATGTTTCAAATTTTTTGGCATTCAATTAAATAGTTTCTTTTCTACAAAAGAAAATGTACGAAAATTGCCAAGTGTTTCAGAATCCATAGATATTTCTTGAATTTTACCATTGGATTCCAATGGGAATCCTTTAACCTTACCTATAACCGAAAGCGACTGGCTGTGACACTTAAGAATTTGATTTTTGCATTGAGCGTTTCAAGATCTACAATCCATGCTATTAAGCCTTTTGTGCTCGAATTTAGGAAGAAAGTGTCAGTAGCTCCCTGACTATATTAAGCAAAAGATATAATGTAGATGAGTAAGAGAGTATGAATAGAAATGTGAGTATGAGACAGATAGTATTGGGCTACTTTACCAATGGCAAGGACAAAACGCAGCACAAGCCAAAATTTTATCACCAATGAAAAGTCGCGAATTACAAATGGATGCACAAATTTATCAGCTTTAAGAAAACATGAGAACGAATTCAACGAAATACTCAGTCAACACAATTATCCTGATTAAATGATCAGAAAGACCAACACAAAGCGAAAAAACAAATACTAACACATAGTAACTTCTCACATTTTCCATTTCCATATGTTTCAACAAAATTGATCATCAACTGAAAAAACGCTTTCCACCGTGAAAATGTGAATGGCAGATTGACAAGAAAATAGAACATTGAGAAGTGCTTTGATCCTGCCAACCGCACATCTTTTGCATGGCGATTTGATCTATCGTTTATTTAATTTCATTGTTGTTAATTGCATTCACGACATGGCTTAAGATGCTTTGGTGGACAATCGATCCCCGCTACTTGCCTTAATGTCGGCGGTCACAACTGTGACGTGTTATTTATCCATTGATCATTATTGCCTTGACAACTGATGTGTGGTGGTGAGGGTTTGATCCTGCCAATTGACAGAGTCGCGTAAGTGGGTCTTAGCTCAGTTGAGTAGTAAGACCGTGCCAAAAACAAGTGCAGTGCGGTGCAGTGATGAGTCATCATGCTGACTCAGCCCCCCCTCTGGAAGGAAGGTGAGGGAGAAAGCCAAGGATGTGATGGAAGGATGGGTCCGAGAGGAGGAAACTGTTCCCTATCCCCCCTCTGGAAGGAAGGAAGGCGTTTTCCGGTAAGGGTTGGGAAGGGAGAAGGGGTGGAATCTCTGAAAACGTCAGAGTTGGAAAAGGGCAGGTGTTGGTGGTTTTGGGATGAGAAAAGTTGGAAATCGTCATGAAGGAGGGTTCGAATGTGAAAGTGGAGTTGAGATTTGGAATCTGCGTAAAATTTTGGGTGGGGAAGGAAGGCAGGAGGAGTTTTCCTGAGAGGCAAGGGGTGGAATCTCTGAAAACGTCAGAGTTGGAAAAGGGCGGGTTTTGGTGGTTTTGGGATGAGAAAAGTCGTTTTTCGTCATGAAGGAGACCTCGGATGAGAAAACGGAGGCCAGATTCGGAATCTACGTGAAATTTTGGGTTAGGAAGGATGTTACCAGCGAAATCGGAGAGAAAAAATTTTCGAGGACGTCCCCCCCTCCCCCTCTCCTGTCAAACTTCGAACTTTGGTGTTAGAGATCGTAGAAAGTCGTGTGATAGCTCATTTGAAAGCTAAAAGTGAGAAAATGCAGTGGAAAGCTCAGTTTGATCCTATTTTCTTGGGTTTAGGGAGGAAAATGGCAGGAAAACGTCAGAGTTGGAAAAGGCAGGTTTTGGGATGAGAAAAGTCGTTTTTCGGCATGAAAGAGGTCTCGGATGGGAAAACGGAGTGCAAATTCGGAATTTTTTTGGTCAATTTCGGTTCTAGGAACTTCTTTCCAGCTCAATCGGAGAGAAAAAGTTCTGACCCCCCCCTCGGCAGCGATCTTCCAACTTTGGTTGTAGGGATCGTAGAAAGTCGTGCAATAACTCGTTCGAAAGATGAGAGTGAGACAAATTCAGTGGAAGACACGGCTTGTTCCTATCTGCCTTCGTATAGATGTGAGACGGCATTGAAAATTTGGGACATTGGTAAAAAAACGACAGAGTTAGAATTTTTATGAAAATCGCTGTAGCGGGTGAACGACGCCTCGGACGGGAAATCAGAGACCAGATTTGGAATCAGCGTACCATTTTACATCTAGAGGGTGAGTTTCAAGTCAATCGGAGAGAAAAAGTTGAAAAGTTGGGTCACCACATGAGATTTTTTCCTGAAAATGTTAAATTATAGTTTTATGTTAAACTTTGGTGGTCAATAGCGGAGGATTGGAAGTGAATGAAGAGCTCGGGTTTCTTTTAGGGGCAAGACCGCACTTTGTTCTCTAGGATCCTATCTTTTCAGATCTGTGGAAGGTTTCGTTTCCAAATGAGAGCCGGCTGAAAATCGAGTTTTTGTGCGTTTTCCAAGATTTTGGAACTTTTTGAAAATCGACAGTTTTCTCAGCTCGGCTCCTGGTCATCGTAGAGGGTCGAGGGATGTCTTAAATGAAAGGGGAGAGCGAGACTTAGAAAATTTCATTGCTGATATCAGCTAAGGCGCCAGGAGATGGCCTTCGTCTCCAGGCCATAAAAGACTCCAAAACTTTAAAGGCTTGTAACTTTGCTTCTACAAGTCCGTTTGACTTAATTCAAAAAAGGTTCGGTCGCTCTTGACCTGCCCTAAGTGATAGAATACTTATAAAATTTCATAAGTAGTGCTAAATGCTAAAAAAATTTAATTCACTATTTTTGGAAGTTTTCTGGGGTTTTCGACCCTGCTGAAGTCAACTAAAGGATTTTTAATGATGTCTGAGCCAGTCTTCTCATGTCTTACCATGATGCAAGCGAGCAAGACACGGAGAGGTTTGCTGTAATATTCCACTGACAGGGTTTTCCTTCGGGACGGCGGATGATGCCGTAGTGATAAGTGTGGCAAAGGAGCGTGTCATATTTTAGACCGAAACCGCTGGGGCGACCCATGTTGAGCATTTGAAACAGTTCTCAACGTAGCACTTTGAACGCCAATCGGTTGAGTCTTAGCTATCTTGTCATGTGTGGCATCTAAACATCTTCATTGCAAAGCGCTTGTAAATCACGGCTTGCTATCAAGCTGATCAAAGTCTGCCAACCTCTTACCAACTCCACCGGTTTTCATGTCTGCTATCAAGTCATGGACGGTGCAAGTCACGAAGATTTTCGGTGTCATACTTCCTGTTGGTGGGCGTTCTTTCGAGACAGCGGTGAAGTCCGTAGCGATGAGTACTGCACGGGACGTGGGCAATGGTAATCCTTGTGAAACCTCTCTGCGTCATGTTTCCAAGTGGTTGCCTTTCGTCTCAACGTTGTACTCTGACCGCAAGGGCGACATTTAGCTATCTGCCACAGGTTACCTCATAAAATCTCCATTGCACTTGTCTCCCGACAGTTGGCCAACCATGCGAGAATGAACCATAAGTTCTTTTAAGAACTGTCTCTATCACGGAAACGAAACGGGAACGTTAGTGTAGTCAAATAGTTTTCCCGCGACGCACGTTTGTGAAAATAAAGTTTGATCATCGAAGTTTATTCGTGAGTGTCGTCAGAAAGTGTATCTTGGTTTGCAAAATTAGTGCAGTCAAATAGTTTTACCGCGACGCACGTTTGTAAAAATAAAGTTTGATCATCGAAGCTTTATTCGTGAGTGTCATCAGAAAGAGTATCATGGTTTTCAAAGCTAGTGTAGTCAAATAGTTTTAACGCGACGCACGTTTGTGAAAGTAAAGTTTGATCATCGAGGATTTATGAAACACAAATGTCATAAAATGTTAGCGTTAGTGTAGTCAAATAGTTTTTACCGCGACACACGTTTGTGAAAGTAAAGTTTGATCATCGAAGTTTTATGACTGACCGAACTCATCACAGCACTAGAAAGTTTTATCGAAAAGGTTTTACTGCACAGTGTAGATTGTCTTGTAACTTACTTAACAGCATTAGAAAGTTTAGCACAACACGAGTGTCATTAAAAATACTTTATTTGGTCTTTCATTTAACATCATTGAAACCCACTTTACTAATAGCAATGACAATATGGTTTATTTTATTCAGAAGCAAATGATCGCCGTAACCATAAAAGTTGTCCATCCGAGAAATAATCTTCCGCAGATGTCGTGTATAAAACTCAGAAGGATCAGTAACATATTCTTGTCCATAGGAACGAAATTGAAAGTCAACACTTTCCGCTACTTCACCTTGTGGAAAATGAATGTAATTGTCATGTGCAATTAAGTGAGCCTTGATGAGACTGTCTTTGAAATAAGATATCAACTCCGTAAATATTTCTCGTGTGTAGTCTAAACATGCTTCCAATTCTGTCTCCTCCCTTTGAAACTCAAGGATGTAATCTTGTATTAAGCCTCCGAAGCTCTCTTGATGACAACGAATCGTACAATCATCATGTTTCAATGTATTGACTTCAGGTGCCATGGTTGAGTCTATTGCTAAACATCATGTTTGCCTAGGACGATTTCAAGAACGCGTTACAAATGTGTATGTGTACACATCGGAAACTCTAGCTCGTCTGTGATTGGACGAGAGGTCTCATCCATTCACCGCTTAGGAAAATCTTATAAAAGGCAGTGCACCAGCACTGCTCTTCACATTTATCTTTCACAAGGTGAGTGTCGGTGAGCTCCTGCTATCAGGTTGTTTTGATTTGCTATCAAGTTGAATAGTCTCTTGCTATCAAGAGATTCACTTCTGCTCATAAAACATATCATCACTGTAATACCTCCTTTGCTCGCGCGTTCCTTCGGGACGGCGGGTACTGCCGTAGAGGGATTGCGTTGCACGGGTTGTTCGTCGTTTGTTAGACCGAAACCTCTGAGCCGTTGCTCATGTTGGGCGTTCGACTTCATACTCAACTTGACTCTTTTTCTCGCCAGGTCAGAGTACTTCAGCCATTCGGCAAAGGTTAGTCTTTATGATATGGAGTAGAGTGAAATGTAATTCATTAGATGTCACTTCAATGATTGTTCCCAAACGTTGACTAGGAAAATGAAACGATTCTCATCTTTCCTTTTCAGTGATTGAAGTTTTACAATTAATCATCTGCAATCGTTCAAAAATGAAATTCAACAAAGTTGAAAATTATCGCATTGCTGCTGAGATGGAAAAGGCTACCATCGAGCAATGTAAGTATTTGTATCAATTTTGACTCACTCTATTACTAACATCATTAGGGTAGACATCCTCATTAAAATCAAGAGACCTTCCCTTATTTTGTTCATGTTTAAACCGAATCCAAATTTTAGCTCTGCTTATCTTTGCTGTAATTCCTTTTCAGTGCATGAATGTATTCGTAATGGGGAACCCGTCCCCCAAGGATTAATCGGGGAAGCCTATGAGCGGCTTAGCAAGTGCAAGTATCTTTAACATTTCATGTTTAGACTGTTTCAGATCCTCTGCATCATCCTTGTCTCATTATCTAATCTCTCGTTTCTCTCTACAGATATGGCGAAGATGAAAAAGTGGGAAGAAGCCGCGAGCGGAGATTCGAAGCCGAATTTCCGGCCCTACCTCCCCGCCCATCTACCTCCGCCCAAAGTGCGACCCCTTTCTCGAGCATTGTCATCGCCCCACCTCCACCGCCTGCTCCGCTCCCTGCGCCAGTCCCTACACCAGTCCCTGCTCCTCGTCACCACGTCCTTCCAACAGCGAAGCCCAGGACTCTTCCACCCTCGGCTCGCGTCCCTCTCCTGCCTCCTCCGCGTCCATCCTTGCTGCCGGAGTTACAGTCCTTAGATGGTAAGTATCCGTGATTGGGAAATAGGGGGACAAGACTTCGAACTTGAAATTATGATCATGTTACTAATCTCTTTTCTCTTTTTCTCAACAGATCATGCGGCCTACCTCCTGGACGGCGACGTTCCCTCCCGCCCCATCGTCATCCCTGCTTCGTCACCACCACCTGCAGCGACCGAACTCCCTCTCCTCTCCGTTCAGTCGGTGGAGAGACTGTTGGAGGAACAGGAGTTAGAGATAGTGGGAGAGGAGATTGCAATCGAGGAAGGTGTCAGGGAGAGAGAAGGACCTACGGCTCAACAGCTCAGCTGTACAGACTGTGGGCAGGTCTTCGCGAGGCCATTCTGCCTTCGCCGACACCGGCATTCTCGCTGCCCAAAAGCAAAAGGAGATCTGGAGAAGGCGCGCCGACCGATCCCTCAACGACCCAGGTGTGAAGGTTGTGGACGCACGTTCTACAACAACCAGCTTGCCAGTCCACATCGAAGGCGGCTCCTGTGGCAGTGTGAGGCAACCACCAACGTCATCAGGTAGGAAGCATCCTTCATCGCACGTCGGTTTTTCCTGTTCTTCGTGTCAGAAGACCTTTCCTACAGAGTTTGTTCTTTCTTCGCACACACTCTGTCACACTCATCCCACTGAGCTTTACACTGACAACAGCGTCACTCTAAGGCTGAGCAAGTTTTCCCTTGAGAGGCTCGTTCGCGAATATGAGTTAGAAAACTCTGAGGCTGTGCAAGATATTCATCCTTTCTTGATGAATAATATAGGCTTAATTCATCAAATGTTGGCGAGCTTAGATAGATTTTTACTCAAAGGCATGTTCTATCTCACTGCTCGTTTCAATAAGGTAGACAGTAGCACGGGAGAAGTAGAGTCCACTGTGACCATTAGGATAGCCTCCTGTGCTGCTGATCTGATAGGTGATGCAAACGAGTGGATAGAGAGACATGCGACCTATCTCGTCAGCAACTTAAATAAATTTAATGAAAGAGACAGCGGTCTGGTGTTTGATGGGATAGAGAAAGTAGACATTAAAATCAATCTTTTAGAAAATTTGCAAGGGAGTGGTTGTTTCACCCTCCCCAAAGCACTGGCTGACAAAAAAGCTGTCATCAATGTAGAGTGTCAGTCCCAGTGTTTCAAGTATGCCATCCTCTCCATTCTTCACTATATTGATATAGGTATAAATCGTGAACGAATCACTAAATATCGTGAATGGGATGAGCTTAAGTTTGACGGGTTAGATGTCAACACATTAGATTTTAAAGGCATCGCCCAATTTGAAAAACTCAATAACATTGAGATCGTCGTCCATCTCTGGGAAAAAGGTCTGAAGGGCGTTAGGTATAATAATCGCCAAAGTAACTTCGACCGGGTTGTCAATCTTCTCCTAGTCTATAGCGACAACCACCCAGAATGGCATTATTGTGGCATTCCCAAAATTTCTAGATTGTATCGCCACCAACAGTTATGATGACAAACATTATTACTGTGATCAATGCACACGGCGCTTTAGGTCAGAACCATTTTTTGAAGAGCATTACGAGTGGTGCTTTCGGGGTAAACTTCAAATGGAAGTCATGCCCAAAAATAAATTGTATAGATATGAGGAAAACGGCAATGAGCTCAGTCCCATATGTACCATCTATGCGGACATTGAATGTTACATTGAACAAGAAGATCTAAGTCATGAGCCAGCAGCCATTGCCTGTTATGAAGTTTGGCATCCATATTATAGGAATCAAAATAAAATGCATGTGTGGCAAGGCGAGGAGTGAGTTGAAAACTTCCTCAACTTTTTAGATAGGAAAGCCCGTTTTCATCAACGCTATGAAACGGAGCTGACTAGGAAACCCATATGCTTCACAGAAGCCGATAAAGTCAAATTTGATAGGACCACGGAATGTCCCCGCTGCTGTTCATCCTTTGATGATCAGCAACATAAGAAAGTGAGGGACCATTGCCATCTCAGTGGTAAATTTAGGTTTGCCTTATGCAGTAAATACAATATGAAACTTAGGCTCAAACGGCGAACGCTCCCCGTCATCTTTCATAACTTTAAATATTATGATGCTCACATCATCATTCGCCATGGATTCGGTAAAATGAAATCCTGGTCATCCAAAGTTATTGCACAAAGTAAGGAAAAATTTATGTGCATCACTGCTAAAGTCCAAGTCGATAAGACGAATGAGGGGGAAGCCTGTCTTCTATGACATAAAGTTTCTAGATAGTTTTCAATTTATGTCTTCTTCCTTAGCCGCGTTGGCTAATAATTTAGAAACACTTCCCCTCACTCAACATTTAAAGAATGACTATCCCAACATAAGTGACAGTCTGATGCGACGGAAAAGGGTGTTTCCTTATAGTTATTTTAGTTCAATGGACACATTGAAAGAAACATCCCTTCCGTCCATCGATAAATTTAAAAATGATGTGACGGGTGAGGACTGTTCGCTAGATGATTATAGGCATGCAGAGCAAGCATGGTTAGAATTTAGGTGTCGCACTTTTGGTGACTACATGCTTGCCTACCTAAAATTAGACGTCTATCTGTTGGCTGATGTGTTTGAGACTTTTAGGAAAGTCACATTAGAACAGGACGCCTTAGACCCCGTCCATTTTGTTAGTCTGCCGGGTCTGTCCTATCAGTCAGCCTTCAAGATGACGAAAGAGAGCATACATTTACTGCAAGATGCAGAAATGTACACGTTATTTGAACGTGGTATTAGGGGAGGCTTAACATTTGTCAACAAACATGTTGTCAACAGCAGCCAAGACATAGGATCGACAACGCATTTAATGTACATAGACAAAAATAATTTGTATGGGAGTGTATTATCCAAGCCTTTGACACAGTCTGACTTCCAATGGGTAGAGCCCATGACATCGAACACTTCTCCAATCCAGCACACATCATGGCACTGGAAGACGAGGCCGACATAGGTTATTTATTTGAAGTCGACCTCATCTATCCAGAATGTATTAAGATTAGAACCGTTGATTTTCCTCTCGCACCCGAATCTGGCGTAGTCAGTCCAGATATGTTCTCTCCCTTTATGGAAGAACACAATAAGAAATATAAGGCGGAAAATGACTTAAAAGATAAAGCCACTAGGAAGCTGTTGCTCACCCAATTGAACAAGCAGCATTACATCGTGCACTATTCCATCCTCAAATTCTATCTAGGTATGGGGATGCAACTTGACAAAGTCCATCGCGCTATCCAGTTTAAGCAGAAACCCTTTCTAAAACCGTATGTAGATATTAATAGTCAGAAACGGGCTGAATCCAAGAATCCTTTCGAAAAGGACTTCTTTAAATTTAAGAATAATGCCCTCTTTGGAAAACCATGGAGGATATAAGAAAGCGCATGGACTATCGCATCGTGACTGATCCGGAAACGAGTATCAAGTTATGTCGCTCATCGTTGTTTCGCCACCATGATGTCGTTTCCGAGGACATCACTGGTTTTAAAATGTTAAAATCTAAGGTGGAACTTTGCAAGCCCATTTATGTCGGTCAAGCTGTCTTGGATCACTCGAAGTTAGAAATGTACAAGCTGTTTTACCATACTTTTAAAACGTGTCCATTGATCCAACATGTGGAATTGGTAGGAGGCGATACAGACAGCTTCTTCCTAGCTTTGACAACCACTAGCCAAGTCAAGCAGGAAGACATTTTATAATCTTTAGCACCCAAGTTTGATATTTCCAACTATCCCACTGACCATCCGCTTTACTCTACCACAAATAAAGCGAAGCTTGGCTGCTTCAAGGATGAGTGTGCCGGCAAACAGATAGAGGAGATGCTCTTGCTTCGTCCCAAGATCTACTCCATGAAGCTAAAATCCTCAGAGCTTTCTATAAAACGGGCGAAAGGCATCTCGAAGTCAATCGTTAGAAAAATGACACATAGGGACTATCAAGATGCCTTAGATTCTCTTAAAATTAAAAAAGTAGAAATGACCATTTCAAAATCACAGTCGCATCAAGTCAGAACAACGACGTTTAGGAAACGAGGTCTCTCAGCTTGGGAAGACAAGCGATGCTGGATGAGTCCTAACCACTCATTACCGCACGGCCATCCAGACACTCATCTACCTCCACCCAAAACACAGAAACTTTCTCTTCCTCCGTCCGGCGATGTATGATGATGAATGCTTCCTCTCTGCTGTGGTTGATGTTTTGCTTTTTCACTCCATGGCGTTTTCTATGGGGCGTTGTGAGTGAGTGCCTTGTAACATGCGTCCAACTCCTGATCACTTCATATCATGACTTGCATATCACCTGGTTTTCCTGACTTTGTTTTCTCCCTGTACATGAGTGACTTTGTTTTCTCCCGTGATGTGAGCCATAAAAACTTTGTTTTCTGCTACCATCAGTATGACCTATGTGCGGTGCTATGAAAATCGGTTGTGATGATGAATAACATATCATGTACATACTGTGTCGTTTTCCTTTCACATAAAGTTGCGGTTCAAATAGGTGGGACTGACTTGGTAATAATGTCACAAGTATGTCACTGTTTGTAAGATAGGTGAAATATAAATGAAGTCAGAATCACTTCACTATTTGTAAAGTTAGAAATAGAGTTGACGTTTGTAAAGTTAGAAATAAAGTTGATGATTGTAAAGTTTGGAATAATGCCATTCACAAATGGTTAAGTTAATAAATGTACTATACACTAACGGCTAACATTCACTTGTGCTATATAAAACCCTAAATCCCTACATCCAACCGTAGCTAACCCTATCCCCATAGATGATGGACTTTGCAATTATATAGGTGAAGTATAAAATAAAGTCATAGCCATGTCAGAGTTTGTAGGTTAACATTCTCACCAACGAATGTGACATCATGGAAATTTCTTCGGCTTAGGAAACATCAACCACTTTGCTGACTCATGTCAATAAACAGCTCTGACTCATGAAGAGGCAAAGCAACAGTAAGTTAGATATGAATGTAATCAGTCTTGTTCAACCTTTTCACCGACACGTGTGTGGGCGTTATTTATCAGACAAAGCGATGGCGCCTCACGTCAGACAGCGTGACCTTTTTTACCGACAAGTGTATGGGCATCATTTCATGTCTATAAATAGCACTGACTCATCATAAAGCGATGAACCTTGTTGATGACCGTTTTACCGACACGTGTGTGGGCATTATTTCATGTCTATAAATAGCGCTGCCTCATCATAAAGCGATGAACCTTGTTGATGACATTTTCACTGACAAGAGTGTGGGCGATAGTTCATTGCGATGACTCATTCAAAACACATCATGTGATCCACACGATTCTATTAACTGTGACTCATACAGATAACGCATTAAAGATTTAACACTGTCAGCCACTTTACTGATATCACGTAAACCAGTCATGATACAATGTCCGTTGTGAAACACTGCAATATGTACAGAATGCCACTTCCGAATCAAAGCAGCAGGAAAGAGTTCAGTTTCAGAAAATATACAATGATTACTGGTTTTAATGTTGGCTAGATTCACTAACATCTTCATTTGAACAGACACTACTATATTCTTCAATGACTGAGGCGGAGATGAGGCATGAGTGTTTGCATTTTCTTGACGACTTCGTAACACATGGACTGCATCACGAAATGAGAAAGGCTTCCTAGGACTTGGATTTTGCCGCAGCGAAAGATTTGGAGACTTCGACCGTTGCTCATGCAAATGACCAACATTTGCGGACGACCGCGATGATAGACTGAATCGGGAAGATGGGTATGCAACTGTTCTAAATCGATGTCTCTTCTGAGATTCATTTCGCGCATGGCGTTGATGATGCGGATGGGGAGCATGACTCACAAATGACATGAGGGTTGAGTGAACTTCCCTTTTATACTTTTCCCATGAGGGTTTTGGAATCACGATGTAGCAGTGATCATTATGTAGAATCATCTCTTGAATGGGAATAAATACAATGCCGTCTCCTACGTTAATGACACGGCAAGAGTTGGATAGGATAGCGCGATGTAACCTTCGTAGTTGAAAGCGTTCTAGAGTTATCTGAAATTGACGTTTCGTATCATGAAATGTAACACACTGACGTTTCCATGATACATGGAGCCATGCTGATAATCTCCACATGATTAAAACCTGAGTGAAGAAGGGTATGCCTAAGAAAGGAGGAGAGAGTGATGTTCATCTGTCCATGATGAGTGCAAACGTTCTCGCTACACAGTTCTCCTTTATTTCCAGTAAAATAGTTGTGACACTTTTGTGTTTCACCTCATCTAGCAAGTTGATTTTTATCTCACACATGCTTTGAGTGTTTCCTAACTCATATGCATTCGACTTACAACGTTACAGGTTGTTTTGTGTATACTTGTATGCTGTCGATGCAGAGTGCAAAAACACTGTCTTTATTTACAAAACAGTCTACATACGCATTCAATTTGATAAAGGCAAACAACACATTTAGTAAAGCTGGTACGCTAAAACATAAAACTGGTGTGACTGCAGAAACATTTCATAAAACTTTTTCAACGTTCGCTAAGTTTCACAACAGCCTGTCAGAGACTTCTTACAAAACTTATTTCAACATTTGCGTTTAGACTTTTCAGAGAACATGCGCTTCGCGTATTCTACACGAACGGTTAACGCGTGTGATATAAAACCCTAAATCCAACCGTAGAGGAGCCTAGCCTTGGATTATGGACTTTTACGACCCACGCGATTCAATGTCATGGAACTAGCTCTCACACACTCAACGATTGTGACAAGACTTTACCTGGTTTTTTAAAACATTCAAGGCTTACTATAAGACCTTTTAACGCTGTGAAATAATCTACACAGTGCAGTAAAACTTTCTAGTGCTCTGGTGAACACTGTTTTTATATAACATTCTAAACTCTCAGTCTCACTGCAGTAGAAGACTGCTTTTAGTAAACCCGATGAAGCTAATCTAGCAGTCATGAAGTTTGAATTTTATAATAAGGGAACATTTGGCAACTGTCTCCAATAAAACTTTCTAAGGCTGTGAAAGTAAGTTACAAGACAATCTACACTGTGCAGTAAAACCTTTTCGATAAAACTTTCTAGTGCTGTGATGAGTTCGGTCAGTCATAAAACTTCAATGATCAAACTTTACTTTCACAAACATGCGTCGCGGTAAAACTATTTGACTACACTAACGCTAACATTTTATGACATTTGTGTTTCACAAAACTTCGATGATCAGACTTTACTTCCACAAACGTGTATCGGTAAAAATATTTGACTACAACAACGCTAACATTTTATGACATTTGTGTTTCATAAATCCTCGATGATCAAACTTTACTTTCTTAAACGTGCGTCGCGGTAAAACTATTTGACTACACTAACTTTGCAAACCGTGATACACTTTCTGATGACACTCACGAATAAAGCTTCGATGATCAAACTTTATTTTCACAAACGTGCGTCGCGGGAAAACTATATGACTACACTAACGATTGCATTTCATGACATTTGTGTTTTATAAAACGTCATGATCAAACTTTCTAACTATACATCAACCTGTGTTTCAGTAAAACTTTTGTACATGTTAAAGTTTCTGACTACATTGACAAGGGCTTGTTCACTAGCGAAGAGAGAAGTCTGTGATGTGTTGCATGTGGTGCAAGGGTGGCCTCCCGTTTCATCCCTTCATCATTTCGTCTCCGTGATAGAGACAGTTCTTAAAAGAACTTATGGTTCATTCTCGCATGGTTGGCCAACTGTCGGGAGACAAGTGCAATGGAGATTTTATGAGGTAACCTGTGGCAGATAGCTAAATGTCGCCCTTGCGGTCAGAGTACAACGTTGAGACGAAAGGCAACCACTTGGAAACATGACGCAGAGAGGTTTCACAAGGATTACCATTGCCCACGTCCCGTGCAGTACTCATCGCTACGGACTTCACCGCTGTCTCGAAAGAACGCCCACCAACAGGAAGTATGACACCGAAAATCTCCGTGACTTTTACCGCCCATGACTTGATAGCAGACATGAAAACCGGTGGAGTTGGTAAGAGGTTGGCAGACTTTGATCAGCTTGATAGCAAGCCGTGATTTACAAACGTTTTGCAATGGAGATGTTTAGATGCCGCCCATGACAAGATAGCTAAGACTCAACCGATTGGCGTTCAAAGTGCTACGTTGAGAACTGTTTCAAATGCCCAACATGGGTCGCCCAAGCGGTTTCGGGCTAAAATATGACACACTCCCTTGCCACACTTATCACTACGGCATCATCCGCCGTCCCGAAGGAAAACCCTGTCAGTGGAATATTAAAGCAAAACTCTCCGTGTCTTGCTCGCTTGCATCATGGTAAGACATGAGAAGACTGGCTCAGACATCATTAAAAATCCTTTAATTGACTTCAGCAGGGTCGAAAACCCCAGAAAACCTCCAAAAATAGTGAATTAAAATTTTTCAGCATTTAGCACTACTTATGAAATTTTATAAGTATTTTATCACTTAGGGCAGGTCAAGACCGACCGAACCTTTTTTGAATTAAGTCAAACGGACTTGTAGAAGCAAAGTTACAAGCCTCTAAAGTTTTGGAGTCTTTTATGACCTGGAGACGAAGGCCATCTCCTGGCGAACCTCTAAGTCTGACGCCTTAGCTGATATCAGCAATGAAATTTTCTAAGTCGGTACAGAAACCCGGTTTTTCAGATTTCCAATGCTATCATCAGAGCTCCGGAGTTCACCTACCCCAACCCAGTCGGGAGGAGAACTGATTTCCACAAGCAGAGTTTCCACTTATATAGTTTGTGGCGATCAGCTGATGACGTAATATCCATCATCCAAAGACATTAAACCCGTCTATCACCGGTTCTACTGCTCCGATTGACTTCAAATTTTGAGTGCCATGTTTTCTCGCTCTCCCCTTTCATTTAAGACATCCCTCGACCCTCTACGATGACCAGGAGCCGAGCTGAAAAAACTGTCGATTTTTCAAAAAGTTCCAAAATCTTGGAAAACGCACAAAAACTCGATTTTCAGCCGGCTCTCATTTGGAAACGAAACCTTCCACAGATCTGAAAAGATAGGATCCTAGAGAACAAAGTGCGGTCTTGCCCCTAAAAGTAACCCGAGCTTTTCATTCACTTCCAATCCTCCGCTATTGACCACCAAAGTTTAACATAAAACTATAATTTAACATTTTCAGGAAAAAATCTCATGTGGAGACCCAACTTTTCAACTTTTTCTCTCCGATTGACTTGAAACTCACCCTCTAAATGTAAAATGGTACGCTGATTCCAAATCTGGTCTCTGATTTCCCGTCCGAGGCGTCGTTCACCCGCTACAGCGATTTTCATAAAAATTCTAACTCTGTCGTTTTTTTACCAATGTCCCAAATTTTCAATGCCGTCTCACATCTATACGAAGGCAGATAGGAACAAGCCGTGTCTTCCACTGAATTTGTCTCACTCTCATCTTTCGAACGAGTTATTGCACGACTTTCTACGATCCCTACAACCAAAGTTGGAAGATCGCTGCCGACGGGGGGTCAGAACTTTTTCTCTCCGATTGAGCTGGAAAGAAGTTCCTAGAACCGAAATTGACCAAAAAATTCCGAATTTGCACTCCGTTTTCCCATCCGAGACCTCTTTCATGCCGAAAAACGACTTTTCTCATCCCAAAACCTGCCTTTTCCAACTCTGACGTTTTCCTGCCATTTTCCTCCCTAAACCCAAGAAAATAGGATCAAACTGATCTTTCCACTGCATTTTTCTCACTTTTAGCTTTCAAATGAGCTATCACACGACTTTCTACGATCTCTAACACCAAAGTTCGAAGTTTGACAGGAGAGGGGGAGGGGGGGGACGTCCTCGAAATTTTTTCTCTCCGATGTCGCTGGTAACATCCTTCCTAACCCAAATTTTCACGTAGATTCCGAATCTGACCTCCGTTTTCCCATCCGAGGTCTCCTTCATGACGAAAAACGACTTTTCTCATCCCAAAACCACCAAAACCCGCCCTTTTCCAACTCTGACGTTTTCAGAGATTCCACCCCTTGCCTCTCAGGAAAACTCCTCCTGCCTTCCTTCCCCACCCAAAATTTTACGCAGATTCCAAATCTCAACTCCACTTTCACATTCGAACCCTCCTTCATGACGATTTCCAACTTTTCTCATCCCAAAACCACCAACTCCCGCCCTTTTCCAACTCTGACGTTTTCAGAGATTCCACCCCTTCTCCCTTCCCAACCCTTACCGGAAAACGCCTTCCTTCCTTCCAGAGGGGGGATAGGGAACAGTTTCCTCCTCTCGGACCCATCCTTCCATCACATCCTTGGCTTTCTCCCTCACCTTCCTTCCAGAGGGGGGGCTGAGTCAGCATGATGACTCATCACTGCACCGCACTGCACTTGTTTTTGGCACGGGCTTACTACTCAGTTGGTTAGAGCACAGGTCTAGTTAACCTTGGTCGTAGGTTCGAATCCTACCAGCCGCACATCTTTTGCATGGCAATTTGATCTATCGTTTATTTAATTTCATTGTTGTTAATTGAAAAATAGAAAAACATCAAAATTGCTCTTTGCAAAATTGCCTCATTACAGATAAACTCATTTGCAATCGGAAGAAACGTGATGTATAAACTAACATGCGATTCCTGCATGAACTTGCGCCCTTTTGATATCGAGAATAAAGACAAGGCAAAACAACCGTTTCATCATTAAATCGTGAGGCCGACTCTTTTCATGCGGTTACGTAGGAGAACAAAAACAAACAAGAAAAGTACATTATATACACTGTCAAGGGTAAGTAAAATGAAATCAATGCCATGGAAGTGCTAGTCCGGCAGCCAGAACGAGTTTCTGCAGGGAACGAGGCCGAAAATGAGACTTTCACAGAATGATGTACACCCTATGCCTACTTCGAATCGGCACGTCTGCCGAGTTCTAGTGAGTTCCTCTTTTTGTCAGACAAGATCAAAGAAAAACACATGTAAATCCAATGGGACGCAGATTGCAGTTTTTAGCTAAAATGGAATTTTGTATGTTTTCTCTGATTAAACGAAAAGTACTAAGTTCAGAGTCATAATTTTTGGCATGGAATGTCTTCAGATCATTTCCTATGATGTACATGTGCTTTTATCATGCATCTAATCGGCAATGTATGTGAGAATGTGGTTGAATGTGGATAAAGTAGCTCAAAATGTTTGTGTTTGCCTACATTAAGAGGCTCCACAAAATTAAATGCGTTTAGCTATATAGATAGGGGTGCATGAAAATGAAAGGAAATGACCTGAAGGCAATCCATGTCAAAAATTATAACTCTGAACTTAGTACTTTTCGTTTAATCAGAGAAAACATACAAAATTTCATTTTAGTCAACAACTGCAATCTCCGTCCCATTGGATTTACATGTGTTTTTCTTTGATCCTGTCTGACAAGAAGAGAACTCACTAGGACTCGGCAGATGTGCCGATTCGTAGTACGCATAGGGTGTACATCATTCTGTGAAAGTCTCATTTTCGGCCTCGTTCCCTGCAGAAACTCGTTCTGGCTGCCGGACTATGCAAGTGTCATCAACGCTTGCTTTTCAACACATAGCAATGGACGGATATGATGAATGAACATTGCTTCCAGGTATGGTAGCAGCATTGGATGCAGTGACGTTGCAACCTTTGTGAAATATGACAGGTTTTGTCTGTTAGTTGCAAACGATCGGCAGCCAATCTTGTTACAGCACTGCTTGGTTCATCAGACGACCTAGGTCCTTCACTTCTTCGCATCGCCTGTGCTGGAAGCATAGAAATAGATGATTTAACTGAAGTTGACCAGAATAGAAATTGACTCAAGGTCGCGGCACATCGGGGAACTAGGTTGGGGCATGAAGAACCAATTATGAAAAGCTTAGAATTGCATATGTGACTGATTCTAACCCAATGATGAAACCGTTGACAAACGTATCTAAGTGAAAATGCGTGCGATTTTTGTGCCACTATTGTTCATTGCATGAAGATTTACTTCCACTCTAGAGGTTTTATTGCTATCAATTTCTATGCGGAAGGTGCTCGTCAGCACGTCTTTGGAGCCATCTCTCAGTGCGTCCAACGTAACTGACCGACAAAAGCTGTTATCACAGAATTAGACAGGTCCTTTCTTCTCCCGTTTGACTAGAAGGGAAGCATTGGAACATGTAACGTAAATGAAATGGCACAATTTCCTGACTAAATACCATAGCAATGACTGTTATCAACCGGATCACACAGCAAAGAGACACAGACGATGTCAAGTTCTACAGAGAAGTTTGTGAACGTTTTTTCATGCGCCTGCTAACCTTTTTTAAAATGATCGGAGGGCCCAACATTATCGAGAAAACTTTTGCGCAATGATCTGAATTCCTCGAATCTGAAGGAATCGTGGCGATCGGAGCATTTTGAAGGAATTCAGAGCAATCCGCAAGCGACGCACGACTGCCTATCTCTGTAAGGTATTAAAAATTTCTTTTTGCCCACTTATTAAGTTTCTGCATGTGCCATCTGCTTGAATCAGTTTGCACTTCTAGCAAAGTGATGCGATTAAACAGTCTAATTCTGTGGCTATTGTGTTTCACAAAGGTTGCAACGTCACTGCATCCAACGCTGCTACCATACCTGGAAGCAATGTTCATTCATCATATCCGTCCATTGCTATGTGTTGAAAAGCAAGCGTTGATGACACTTGCACTTCCATGGCATTGATTTCATTTTACTTGCCCTTGACTGTGTATATAATGCACTTTTCTTGCTTGTTTTTGTTCTCCGACGCAACCGCATGAATAGAGTCGGTCGAAAGTCCTCGCGATTTGATGATGAAACGGTTGCTTTTTCTTGCCTTTATTCTCAATATCCTGTATGAATTTCCACATTGGAAACACCACAAGGACACTCCACATCAGCCCCATAGCCAGACGCTGCTCTTAGGGGGGGCGACTTTCTGATGAATTTTCAAAACAAAAATGAACAATGTGCTGCTTTTACATGATAGTTTTAAATAATAAAACAGTTTCATCTGTTCCACTTTCTCTTGGAAGTCCACTTTCATCGTTTAATAGTTCTTGACCCCTTGTAGTAATTGACGAAGTTTTAGATTTTCTAATAACAAATTTGTCCATAACGTATTTACCACTGTGCCTGCAATAAGAAGCAAAATCCTATTTAAATAAATAAACAAATAAGAGTTTATTTGAAAAACAAATCAAAACAAGAAATCTCCAATGGGAATTGGGGAGATTTAGCATTTATTTAACAAATATGAAGAGAGATATAGAGCCATAAAATATGAAAATGAAAAATAATTGCAATTCATATGAGTAAACGATTTTTATGAGATGTATGTAGTATCAACTTATGATTATCAGGGTTATCTCTATGTGAAAATTACTCTATACAAAGAAAGTAAAACGAAAGTAGTTTTCGGAAATGCGAAGACGTCCATTTTCATCATTTCCCAAAATCTCCAAATGTGTTATCTCAACAGGAAGTCGCAACGATTGTCGCTGAATCGCTTCTTTATCATGATGGACGCAAAAACTACATATGCATACGGAGCTCTTCGCCCATTTTCCAGAAATGTCAACTAAGATACATTAATTTCCGACTCAGAAAGCTGCCCAGGAAGTTGGAGAGGATTAACTGATTTCATTTGTTTGTCAATGACATAATCACCTGCATCATACCCCCTGCCGCATCGTCTGCAGATGAAGGATGAAAGCGGAAATTTTATTAACAGTCAAAACTGATAAAAAGTTTTAGAGATTGAAATATTAACTTAAAAATTATAGTTTCAGAAATACAGAAATTATAGTTTTCAGTCCATTTAACCGTATTTTCTAAGGGGGGCGAAAATTTTGCAGGTGGGGCACCGCCTCCGTGGCCCCCCGTAGCTATGGGCCTGCTCCACATCAGAGGCAGGCAGCATTTGACAAATTCTACCTCATCAATGTACAAGCATCTTCAAAGATTGTCAAACAACCCTTTTTAACGACAATTCCAACCCATGATTCAGATGAAGCTAACCTCCGTTTGCGAGAAGCCCTACTGATCAACAAATTAAACCCAAGGATCAATGGTAAATCTGAATTCGAACTTTAGGTATCTTGTTTTTAGTGATACATTATATTCTCTATCATGCTGCACCACTTTACCATTATTCACATTGTTTCATTTGATCTTCCTCCTTTAATCCTTTTTCCTTTTAGTCGGATCACAGTCAATTTCTTTTGTCTTTGCTATTCGAAATGTGTTCCCGTTATAACGTAAACTCATGGGAATGAAAAAAATGTCCGTTATATCAAGGGTAAGGCATTTTCCATTTAAAACCATTTATGACTACTTTTACATCACAATTTTTTAATTTTTTCTGAACAAAATAAGTTTCTTGGTATTATGACTTGATAATTATGATTAGAAAATGCATGTTGACTGAATGCAAAAGTCAATTACAACTCACTTGCATTCTAAATTACTAAAATAAATTTCTGGCGTTATAATGCACCTGCCTACTTACTTAGTAGCCTACTGCATTCAGACTGGTTTGACGAAGGTAGTCATAAGAGTTTGGTTTTTAGGCGGTAAATTATGTAGGCCAACATCATTGTCTACGGCTGACTTTCCTATTGCAAAAATATGGAGTTTTTTTCAAATCCATCCATGTTTGTGCCGACCATGACAGTCAAAAGTTGCTTGCTATTTTTCCCTTCATGACATGGATCACCCCTGTAAGTGAAGATTTTACTTGGATGTAATTGATAGAATAGGGTAGTCTCATCTACGTTAAATATATCACATGGCTCATGGTCAGCCAGACACTGCTCACAACACTTACACATCGAAATATTTCTGTGAATATCTACAACTGTCAGGAATAGAGATCAGCTGAAACAAATTTATACGTTATTTTTTCATGGGAGTGAAATTTCTGTCCGTTGTATATAGCTGTACGTTATAGTCGTGTTCGCTATAACCATAGGGTATTTTATTATTTGTCAGATAGGATATTTTGCCCGGAATATTTTATGTGTACGTTATATCCCGTGTACGTTATAGCGGGATTATACTGTACAATGCTATGTGTCTCATACTCACATTTCTATTCTCTTCTCTTTCTCATCCATATTTCTTACTTATGAAATCTTATTACCCCTTATGTAATGTAAATTGTTTATTTTGTGCATGTGAATATTTTCCTTTTGAGCTTGACGATGATCTTCTAATGAAGATCGAAATTAATTACAAAATGCAAATTTACAACAAACATCAATATTCATATCTTGTCTCTTCCCAACCAATAATTTGAAAATATGTATGGTCATGACATTCACAAAAAAATTATAGATGACATATTATTTAGTATTTAGTATATATTTTATATGATGATATATTATTTAGTCAGCAATTACCCTGCGCCACGCGCTGATAATTCAAAACCAATACATCAAGTATACAAGATAAAGTGTGAGCGGAAACTTGTCATCATCGAC
Source organism: Prostheceraeus crozeri (assembly GCA_907163375.1). Classification (NCBI taxonomy): domain Eukaryota; kingdom Metazoa; phylum Platyhelminthes; order Polycladida; family Euryleptidae; genus Prostheceraeus; species Prostheceraeus crozeri. Next base: position 74,580 of record CAJQUW010001011.1, read on the forward strand.
TGATAGACGCATCTCAATTCCAGCATTAAACCAATATGCAAGGTGAAATTAAATGAAATTGAAAATCACCCTTGTGGCGCCAAAGCTCCAAAATTATACGAAAAATAATGCAATTGTAAAAAGTTTCCCCGACCAATAGTCCAACATCCCCGACGGGGGGGAAGAACTTCCCCGCCGGGCGGGGGGGGGCTCTAGCCCCCCTGACCCACCCGTGGCGCCGCCCCTGTAAAGCCAATTGACCGGAGAGGGTGACCACGTCCCCCTACCCCAGCCCATGGCTAACACATCATGTGCAGTGTGCATATGATGAAAAATGAATGTGCTGTGCGAGAGCAGCAATGAAAAAAGATCTCACGATAAAATTTCCGTGCAAGTGACGTTCAGCAGGTCGGACTGGACTCCCGGATCAAGCCAAGTTTGTATAAAATTAAATTGAAATCAGCGTCACACTGATGTAGCACTAGCAGCTATAAAGGACTTTGGAACTATTTCTTCTCTAACTTGCTAGTTAATCTTAGAAACACTGCTAAATTCATTACCTTGCGGTTTATGTTGTCTGATTTGATTCCACAGTAATCTCACAAAGAGATGTAGCTCCGTTGCGTTGCTGCCAACTAAGTCTTACTTTTAAGGGTGCCCTACGTGTGCTGCATTCTTATAGCCAGCATCGCAGATGTGACTCTAACTGTTGCATTCACAAGACATTTTTTAATAATATCTTTATTTATGAATCGCAATTTTCCTGTACAACATGTACATCTCAAGAAATGAAGCGATGCATGAAATGAGCATAGGTCCGATTAAATAATATCAAACATTTCATCGATATGAATATTTCCAAATAATCAAGGAACCACGAATTATTAACGGAAAGGTTGCTTTGATCCAATGACTTGTTGACAATTGGGGCAGACATGGAGTATATCTTTAAATGCAGTAATACAGAACGGCAAACAGCAGCAGCTGATGTAAGAAAGTGCACAGCACGAAATCCAGGTCACAATTCCATTCTGCTTTTCTACTTTAGTAGTCACTGTTGAGGAACAGTGTGGACAATCCGTCGTCACAGGAACAGTTCCGAACATCAGTGGGGGAGCATATTGCACGAGAGGAGCAGCAGCATAACCCTGTGATGGTGGATGTTGCGGTTGTGGTTGTGGTGGACCATGAGGCCTCTGTGCTGGTGGATGAGGACCAGCTGGATTACTTGAGTTGTTGCTTTGTAGGCTTGCATTTTGTATCTTTCTTAATTCCAATGCAAGTTCGGACTCTGTCATTTTTCTGAGACTCGATAAGGTGCACAATTAATAAAAGTAGTTTTCAGTATTATTCAAATTTTACTTCAATTGTTCAAGATTAGCTCAATGTTGCTTGCTCCTTAGCTGAATGTCACTTAATGATCACTTAATGTCACTGATCTAGATCTAGTCGCTAACTTAATTTTTGAATAAATACTATGCATTGGGATCGCTTAAGTCATACTTTGTTGAGATATCTGACTTATCTACCGAAGACTATGAGTTGCGAATTCAATAAGAAAAACCAGTCTACATACTTTGCTAATTGCTGGTGATATCTATGAACCAAAGATAGAACAGGGCATAGAAGTAGATAATATTACACTAGAATGGAAGTTTGATATCTTGCCTATGTACAATGATGGCCAATGAAAAATCTATGGTTTGTAGATCATATTCGATCTAAAACATTATATCATAGTCAAACTAATCGCCAAGTTGGTTGTTGAAGTTGTTTTTTTTACTGAATTTTCACCCCTAGCACAGCTATGAGCCATGAACGAAGCTAGGGGTTACTCAATGAAAAGTAAGAATTGTATTATTTTAGATAAATAAAATTAAAAAAACAAAAAAAAACAGATCTTCTAATCTGATCAAGCTGTCCCCATCAGCCTATTCGCACGCCTCTTGAAAGTATCAAGATTGTATTGGTCAGGGAAAGTGGTCTGGGGAAGCTGATTCCAAAGCTGTGCCGTGCGAACAAAAAAGCTTTTCGAGCGACTTACAGTACGTGCGCGTTCTAAGCTCACATTATAGCATGTGAGTGCATTAGCTCTGCGTGTGCTTCTGGAGAAGATCTTAGGTTTGGGCACGCACTCATTTACTGCAGAGCTGCTTCTACCGAAATAGTACCTGTAGAAGAGACTGAGTGAAGCAACATCCCGTCTGACGGAGAGCGGCTGCAACTTGCTAGCAAGTTTTTCACCCATGAGATTCTTGACACGTTCCTCAACCCGTTCAAGGAGGTTAAGATGCGTTTGTGGGGCGCCTGCCCACAGATGACAACAATACTACATGAGAGGACGAATAGTGGACTTGTAAAGATAGCAGACAGTCTGTGGTGGAAGATAGCTGCTGGCACGATAGAGACTACCAATGCGTTGAGCTGCCTGCTTGCTAATGGATTTGATGTACGGTTTCCATGACAAGTCTTTCGTAACCGCCAATCCAAGGAAGGAGATGGAATCTTGTTCTCTGATCCTATTATCTGACATCTTAATGCTATGATCATCATCTCCTTTAAGTCGTGAGTGCAGAATACTCTGAGTTTTTGAAGGATTGAAGGAAAAAAGCCAATTGGCGCCCCATTCTGAGACCCTGCGTAAGTCTTCATTAAGAACGTCGCATAACTGCTGACGTTGCTGAGTGTTTTTAGCGAGTCGCTCATTGGAATTGAAGAGTGTTGTGTCATCTGCATACATCACCAATTTACTCACTAGGCAGTCTGGGAGGTCGTTGATGTACAGCAGAAAAAGAGTGGGTCCCAAAATTGACCCTTGAGGAACTCCTGCATTGACAAACTTGGTGGAAGACTTTTGGCCATCTAAGGCGACAGATATCTGCCGGTCACTAAGGAAAGAAGCAAGACGTTTGTGGAGTTGATCAGCAACTCCATAGGACTTTAGCTTCATAAGGAGTCCCTGATGCCAGACTTTATCGAATATCGGGAATATATCATTTAGATATATCAGACTATATCGTTTATCGGAAATATCCAAGGCAACTGATCTCGTCTCACCTTGTCTGTCAAGGACACGACTCACATCTTCAGTGACATATGAAAGAAGATCTGCAGTTGATCGAGAGTGCCTGAAGTCATACTGTTCTTCTGATAGAAGGTTCTGAGTTTCAAGGAAGTTAACAATGTGTTGGTTAATCACTGCTTCAAAAATCTTGCCAGCAATTGGAAGCAGGCTGATAGGACGGTAGCTAGATGGAAGAGATGAGTCAGAACCTTTCTTTGGAACTGGAACCACGGAAGCTACTTTCCAACAAGAGGGAAACTCACCGGTGGATACACATCTACTGAACAGTTTAGATAAAAGTGGAGAAAGCTCAGGTGAGAGATGCCTGAAGACCGAAACCGGGATACCATCTGGTCCACTAGACTTAGAGCTATCGAGACCGGCGATGATCTTTTTGACGTTTCGGACTGTGACTGAAGGAGGACTAACTGTCTCATCAGTGCGTGTGGGAATTGGAGATGGAATTCTACCTCCATCGTCTAATGACGAATTCTTCGCAAACTCCTTGCAAAGAAGCTCGGCTTTGTCTGCTGAGGTTGTCGCCATAGAAGTACTGACTTCGGCATGACGGAGTGCTGGGATGAAGGATTTGTTCCTATTGGTGACACTGTTGTAAATCCTCCAGAAGTCCTTAGAGCCAAGCTTTTGGGTAGCAATGGATTTCCGTACATACAAAGCGTAACGGCTTTTGGCCTGATGTATGGTTTCCTTGCAATGTCTACGTGCGGTTTTGTACAATTCAAGATTGCCAGCGCTACTGTCACGCTCATACTTATGGAAAAAGTGGTCACGCTGGCAACTTGCAGCTGCACATTCTGGTGTAAACCAAGGTTGTGAGTGGGGCTTCATTGACAGAAATTGCAGGATTTTCATGAAGAGAATTTTAAGTGAGATGGTGGCATTGTTTCATATGAAATTACCTACTTTTTAGTGGTCATCGTGACCGTCGTATTCTCCTGCGTCGTTTGGTGTTATTCTTGTCATCATTGGTGCTTTCTATCCTGAGCTATCCAAGATTTTGTAATTTTGTAAAAGAGTGTCATTGTGCGCATGCTCAGAACTTCGTGATCAGGTCTCCACGGTCTGTCATCGCGCTTCAACTTGTGAATTTCCTGAATACCTTCTGGTAACTGCAGTCTCTTGGTCAACTGACTGTATAGCGCACAGAGCTAAGTTACTTTTGACAATTTCTGCTGGTCTGCGTTCAAATCCGCCGCGATACAATTTTTGCTGATTTCTTATTGCTGTATTTGAGGTTTGAATGGCTCAGAGGGATATTTTGTCAATCAATGATTCTGAACTCCTGACTAGGAAGAACTCTTTCAACAAACAGGACTTGATTCAAGCCGTTATAGCCTTAAAGGCTAAGAATGCCTCTCTCCTGACTGTTGACAATGTGTCAGATGTGATAGAAGAAAAAATGAAAAGCGTTGTAGAGCCTTTCCTTCGACAAATCAAGGACCTAACTAAGGAGCTTGCGATAATGAAGGACCAATATAAGAGACTCGAGGGTGAGATGCAACAGCTTCAAACGGAAACATCAGGATTGATAGTCACAACTACAGATGAAATTGAGCAAAGACTTATTCGTAGGAACAATGTGATAGTCTCTGGTTTGAATCTGTTGATGAGCGGAGATGTTGAGGATCGAAAGATTGATGACAGGAGAACATGTGAGGACTTGCTCAATTGCTTGGATATTTCGAAAGACGCAGTCAAAGAAGTTAAAAGAATTGGACGGTCAAATAATGGTTCTCGTCTTCTTCTAAGAATAACATTTGACTCCTTTGAAACACGATGTACTGTTCTCCGTAAATCGAGATCGTTGAGAGATTCTCCAGTCTATGGAAAATCTTTCATCAACCCGGATAGGACACTGCTGCAAAGAGAGGAACACAAAGTTCTATTACAAGAATATCGACAAAGAAAAGAGTCTGGTGAACCGGTTTCTATTTATCGCGGAAAAATCATTACTCACACCCCTTTTTGAATTCGCTTTTAATACCTCAGTCAAAGAATTGCACCTCCCTTCCCAGTTTTCTTCTTGCCAACGTTTGTTCTGCTTTTCCGAAGATAGATGATATTCGATCAACATTATCCCAAATGAAGATTGACATTTTCGCTGCAACGGAGTCTTGGTTTCATGATGGGATTGAGGATTCAATCATTCATGCCCCAGGATACACTACTTTCCGGGATGACCGCGTTGGTAGACGTGGTGGTGGAATTTGTATTTGGTCATCTGATAGCCTCGCATCTTACCGATTGAATGTTCGAAGTCCCAGCTACATGAATTGTGTATGGTTGAACTATCCTCAATTCAAAATTATCTTTGTGTGCATCTATCTGCCTCCAAACATTGTCGCTTCTAAGAAATCTGACATCACAGACTTTTTGATATCACAGTGTGACGATTTGTTATTGGTGCATAAAGAGTATGATATAGTGATTTGCGGAGACTTTAATCGTCTTCCAACTGAAGATATACTCACCAATTTGGATATGGTTGAAATTGTGAACGAACCAACTAGAGGTGCCGTTATACTGGAAAAAATCTTGCTGTCAATTGGTTTAGCTAGCGACTATGACGCAGTGGTCTCTGCTCCGATTTCAAACTCAGATCATAAAAGCGTTTATGCCAGACCAAAGGTTATGAGACAAGCTTCGAACTGTTTTCGTCGAACCTATTTTGATATGAGGGACAAACACATAAATAATTTGATCAATATGATGGATATTAACTGGTCCACTTTTTACAGGGCCAATTTGTCTGTAAACGAAAAATGCGAGATCTTCCATGAATTCCTTAAATTTTGTGTTGATGAATGCATTCCAAAAACCGAGGTGCTTATGTCAGACAAGGATAAACCTTGGGTTACACCTTATGTAAAAATTGCCATTCAGAAAAGGTGGGATGCTTTCCGGTCAAGGGACTTCCGAAGCTACCAATTCTGGAAAGAAAAAGCTAAATCTGCAATTCTTAAAGCCAAGCAGAACTGGTCACGAAAAGCAAGCTGCAGTTCTAGAGATCTTTGGAATACAGTGAATGATTTAACTGGTGGGAAATCCACGAATTCTGTATTGAAACTGTGCTCAGATTTTCCTTCTCTGAACGATGCCGCAGATTCGATAAACAGCATATTTGGCGGATACTTCACTCCTGCTAGTGAATTGACTTGTAATCCTGGACATGATGATAGCTGGTCCATTGATATTTCTGTTGATGAGGTTGAAAAAGAACTTTCACGATTGAATTGCCACAAAGCCTCTGGAAGCGATCAAATATCCCCTCGCATTTATAAAGTCATTGCTCCAATAATTGCAGGTCATTTGGCACACATATTCAACCTGTCCATCACTGAACGTCGATTTCCTAACATCTGGAAATACAGCCATGTAACGCCAGTGCCAAAGACATGTCCTCCGAACTTAAGATCTCTCCGTCCAATCTCTCTCCTACCTGTGCCATCAAAGATCTTGAGCACATGATTTTGCGATCATCTCTGCATAAGCGACTTCTCGATGGATTTGGCTCAGAACAATTTGGGGCCAGACCGAATTCTTCGACTTCGTGCGCACTGATAGCATTTATTCACAGCATTCTGGATATGCTATCAGATTCGAGTGTTGCTGGGGTTCAGATAGTCACGTATGATTGTTCGAGAGCATTTGACACTTTAAGTCATCACTCCATCATTCAACGACTTGAGGAGCTGCAGTTTCCACATGGTTTTATTGACTGGACAATAGACTACTTAAAAGGAAGAAGGCAATCAGTCCGAATTGGGAATGTCGTGAGTAGGGCCATCCCCTCGACATCGGGTGTACCTCAGGGATCTGTGCTCGGGCCGGCATTTTACTGCTTAGTAGCAGGGAGTCTACAGTGCATTGATAGGTCCTCATTTGTAATGAAGTACATTGATGATAATACTATCGCAGTCCCTATTGGAAGATCGGGTTCCTCAAATGTTCTGGCTGAACATACGAACATCATCTCATGGTTTGAAAGGAGAGACCTAAAGCTAAACCCGTCAAAATGCAAGACGCTTTTTGTTCCAAAATCCTCCATTGCCCTTCCGGTGGAACTGAATAATATCGAGAGTGTCAGGGAAACCAGCCTCCTTGGTGTCATCTTAAATGAGCGACTTGAATGGTCTTCTCATATCAATGCAGTAGTCAAGTCTGCATCACGAAAAGTGTATGCCTTGCGAGTTCTACGTCCTCTTCTATCAAAGAAAGATTTATTAAATGTGTACAACTGCTTAATGAGATCTGTTCTCGAATATGCATCTGCTGTCTACCCAAATCTCCCTGCCTATCTGAGCGAAAAACTCTCGCGAATTCAAAACCGTGCGCATCGACTCATCTGTAGAGTTCCGTCTTCCCATATGTGCAACTGCAACTCATTTGAAAGTCTCAGCACTCGACGCTTAACTTCTGGAACCCGTCTGTTTTTGAAAGCTGCAAGTCGTGAAGATCATGTATTACATTCCCTCATTCCACCAAGGTCCTCTCGATCTGGCCGCTTCATCCAACCACCTACCACTTCAAATCGACATTTCTCATCCTTCATCCCTTTCATCACATCAAGAATCAATAATTGTCACGTTGACTGATCAGACACTAGTTCATCACTTACACCTAGAGCTCACTGAAACGTGACTGATTTGTTCAATACTTAATTCGCACTCAATTGATTTGTACTTCCACTGCTGAAATTGATGATTTTCATTACTTCAATAAATATCTTACTTACTTACTTACTTACTTACTTTTCCATGGATTAATATGCTGTGTCTATTTGTAGCAGTGATTAACAACTATTCTACAATTTTTCAACACTGGAATGCGAATTGAAATTTGGTTCACAGAGTCACAATCGAAAGTAGTCGGTGTGCTGATTGTAAGAATATCTCAAGAATTCAAAGATAAAAATTCTAATTATTGGATAATTTCTCCCTCTAACTGTCAAGAAACCTAGATCTCTTCTGGAATAAACACATCGAAAGCTTCTTTAGCGACAGACATTTATCAGATAAATGAAATGTCGTTGGAACTTTTCAATTAATCACTAGATGATTTATATGACATAGTGCAGGGCTGTGGAGCCGATGCGTTATCTCATCGGCTCCGGCTCCGGCTCCACGACACTGATGTGAAAGGCTCCGGCTCGGCTCCGGCTCCGACTTCAATTTCAGGTTCTATCTATGCTGGTTATCCTGGATCCGTTGAACGGGTTTTTTGGATAACAGTGTGGCCTTTAGAGGCTTGCTACAATCATCAAATTAGTTTTCATTAACAAGCAACGACTTAAGTTAATAATAAAAATGATAATAGCCTAATATAATGACAAATAACATACTTGTCATATATTTTTGCATGAATTGACTATCTCTGAAAGATAAAATAAAGTTATAGACAGGATTGGTTAAATTAGATAAAGATCTCCCGCACTGGCTAAATATAAATTGGCCTAGCCTGCAACCAGTCTACTACGAGGCTACATTAAATAAGACCACATGAGTGATGATGATATACCTAATTAGCCGTCACAGGGGCCGAATAATAGTATAAGCTTTTAACAAAGCTTGAATATGAAACTGGACAGCGTATGCCTCCAAATAGCTTATAGGGCCTGTATCTACTCGAACATGGAAAGGGTATCGGCTATATAACCAAATATACCGTATCAATAAAGATATCAATTGCTTTATTGAATATTAAAGTGTATATAGGCTAGCTTAGGTTGTTATTTGTTATTGCCTTTATTCAATAGTCTGTTGGTCCATGAATAATATGATCGGTGGGTAGCCCACGACTCATCATCTGTAGAAATTGTAATTTAGATAGCCTCATTGCAGTGTAGGCTAGAAATGTACAATTGAAAATGATACTTAAAAAAATTAAAAATATCTAATTTAGGACAAGTTTTGTAATTCTATGCAGCATACTTAATAAGTTAAGGCCTAACTTACATTATATTAATTTCGTATTTTTCATTATGGCGTAAAGCTGCACTAAATAATTCATCAATGATTCATGTATATTATTATATTCAATTTATGTATAACACATTACCACTATTCCTCTGATGATGGTTAGGCTGATGAAACTGAACTCGGAGTATCACACAGTATGTTGCAGGGTGCTATGCATAATAAAAATTTGACTGCGAGCACCGAGCAGAAATCCCATCTACTTTGCTAGCTTTCGAATGCGCGTGCGGTTTAATGTCACAGACAATAGAAAAGGGAGGTCAAAAGGCGCCTTTATTGAGAGCGTCTCAGTCTTTTTTTATTGTTTACATATAAGTCAGCATGATATCAGCATAAAGTGTTGACAGACGGAAAAAATAATAATGAAAATTCTTGAAATCCACAGGTCTATGCCATTTGGGGAAATATTATTACACGATACGGCTCTTGTGCAGTCCTCCCCCCCCCCATTTTTTCTCTGGTCAAAAGATGCAGCACCATTGGAAGTCCGTTTCAGCATCACCGGTTTGAGTAAAGCATTCCGTGCGGTTGTAAAAATCTACGTGGGTAATTGCAATGTCATGGTCGCAAACTTCGTCAGCAAGTCAACATTGTAATTTGCCTTCGGGTTTTTCGCATTGAAATATACCCTTTGAATTTTGAAGTCAAAGGAAATTCATTGTGAATGAGATACCTTTAAAATAATAGGGCGCTACTAGAAGTGGCTGGGTCGCTTATTGCTATAGCCATGTGAAGACTTGTAGTCAGGTCATTCGTGTGAGTGTGAAGAGTTATCCCTCCAATCAAAATTGATCAAATTGAATAATCGATTGTTTTGAAAAATGTAGGTGGGGGACTGCACAAGAGCCTACAATACAATCTAAGGAAATTGGCATTGTCACAGATGCCAGTAGCCATACCGATAGCTGATAGCCTACATAGTAACCGTATTAGATTTAAGACATTGCGCAAGAAATGTAGCTATATCATCTTTGCTGACTGAACTGGAAATGTGTACATAAATGACTGGCGACTTGTCTCTAGGAATCTACAATCATCTAGTTAGCATGCATATAACAAGTCTTCAAATTAATGGATTTTGGAGAATACGTTGTCAATATGGAAATTAGTCTTACGAAACATATGCAATAAAAAAATATTACACATGTGTGTAAATATATAATAAATATAATACAAAAGAAGGCGGCAACTGCAAAGAAAGATATCGTGGAGGACAGATCATTGGTATACTTAAAAGACATATCTTCAGATTTCAAATGATTTAATTTTTTATGATGCCAATTAATAACTTTCAAAATTCTAGATTTATATCAAAGCTCAAACTATCGGAGCCGGAGCCTTTGTGATAAATCGGCTCCAGCTCCGGCTCCGACCAAAACCATCGGCTCCGGCTCGGCTCCGGCTCCACAGCCCTGACATAGTGTGATGATATTTTGAAGGCTCATATTCGAGAGCATGCAAAGGTTTTGAAAATTGTTCAAATGTAATGAACAGGGGAATCCTTCAAAGTAAAATGAATGCTGTAAGATATCTTGGCCTCTGATTTCAAGCTGGACTAATGCATGCTCTGTAAATCGACATTACAAGTTGCGTATGTGTCTGATTATACTCTTGATTGATTATAGGAGCGATATTTCAAAATGATGACCATGCAAACGTTTTAAAGGATTTCCTTCTTTGTCATCCTGTCGCCGCAGTATTTTGTAAATTCAGTATTGCTTTTGTGTACGTGATCTTTGGACAAGAGGCAACACTCCAGATCTTAAATTGACTTGATAATTGAAAATGCCAACCAGAAAACAAGAAAGCCAGCTCGCAAAATTTGCTTTTTGCCCCAACTAAGTTCCCCCGGAGTGTGCCATAATTTTCATGCAATTTCCATTCTAGGACTTTCTATGGTATTGTTAATTTCTATGGAACAGGGCATGGATCTAGGTATTCATGGCTATGCCAAGGAAGTGACATGCATAGACATTCTTTGGTCTGCTTCTACACAATGAGTAAAATTTGAAATCTTGCATTCCATTGCAACTTCTTATCCAACATATCAGTTGACAAACTAACCACTTAAATCAATTGAAAGTCAGTCAAGAATACAAGGTGCAATGCCCATTGTTTGCTGTCTAACTTCCGCGAAATTTACTCTTGAAAACAATATCACCGTATTCTGAAATTGATAATCTATTATTCTTAGGGGCATTTCACGGAGAGGTCAACTAAAAACGAGAAAATTAACTCCAAATTTCTTGATGTATTTAGGATCATTTGAAAGCTGAAGATTACATTCTTGTAATCCATACATGTTTTTCTTGAGAAATTCGAAGCAATAAAAATAGCGGAGCATTAGGAAACATATCAGAACCCAGTAGGCTATCTCCTCAGTTGATATGCTTGGACACGTCATTAGCGTGTGTGAACATATAAGTTAATTGAACAATGCGAACAAGAACCAAAATTGAGCTCTCAAAAATGTTATCTTTATTACTGAACAGGTTCGACCAGTATTAAAGAAAACACGAAATTATTCACCTGACATGCTTTCGTTGATGCATCTTTTCAATAAGTGTAGTTCAAGTGCATGCAACTTTATACGAGAGTCGGAGTTGATTGACTTTATACCAGTCTATCGAGGAGTTTGTTTTAAAATTGTAGTCCGGCAGCCAGAGCGAGTTTCTGCAGGGAACGAGGCCGAAAATGAGACTTTCACAGAATGATGTACACCATATGCCTACTACGAATCGACACGTCTGCCGCGTTCTATTGAGTTCCTCTTCTTGGTGGACAGGATCAAAGAATAACACATGTAAATCCAATGAGACGCAGATTGCAGTTATTGGCTAAACTGAAATTTTCTATGTTTTCCCTGATTAAACGAAAAGTACTAAGCCCAGAGTCATAATAGTTGGCATGGAATGTCTTCAGGTCATTTCCTATCATGTGTAACTGATATTATCATGCTTCTGATCGGCGATGTATGCGATAATGTGGTTCAATGCGGATGAAGTGGGCCAACATATTGGTGCTTGCCTACAGTAGGAGGCTTGTCAAATCTGAATGCATGCACTTTCATAGATAAATGCTCATGAACCTGATAAGATATGACCTGAAGACATTCCATGTCAAAAACCATGGCTCTAGACCTAGTACATTTTAATTGATAAGAGAAAACATACAAAAGTTGATTTCAGCCAAAAACTGCAATCTGCCTCCCATTGGATTAACATGTTTTTTTCTTTGATCGTGTCTGACAAGTAGAGGAACTCACTAGAACTCGGCAGACGCGCGAATTCGTAGTAGGCATATGGTGTACATCATTCTGTGAAAGTCTCATTTTCGGCCTCGTTCCCTGCAGAAACTCGCTCTGGCTGCCGGACTATTGAGTCCGAATGGTAGGAGCTATTGCATAATAATCCAGAAATAGGTTAGCCACTCCTTACATAATTCTTTCCTTTTCACAGTTTCAAGAACATTTAGAATAACCTGACTACAAAAAGCTCGAGTATATTTCAATTCCCTGATTTTGGTGATGAGGATGCTATTTATGTTGCTAATATCTCCACTGCGCAGTCAATATTTGAGAGAGGAAAAACTTTCAGCTAAGATAACATATAGGTTAAACAGTCGCGCGGTCTTTCCATCAATGCTTGAAAAGACCAGCACATCACTAACTTTGAACCTCTTTGACCAGTCTACAATCGATACTTAACAGCATTATGATGTACGTTACCACATGGTTTCATACGTTTCTTTTTATCTCAATCAATAAACAATGGAATATGTGGAATATCTGATTATCTGGGACAAATATACCAGTTTTTCTAGCAGTGAACAATGTGAAACGTTAGCCGAAATTGTCATATATTTGACGGAAAACCTTTGTTTCAAGAGTATTTACCCTGGTGTAATAGTGCATGACTGGATTGAACGAAACTTTGGTCGCTATCAGCAATTTTATGTTGATTTTCTCATGTCAGTGAGACAAGTTTTACAAGCAGAGAAAAATACGAGTTCCAAATTATCACAATAATTTGATTTTAGACGTGATTTTAATTAAATATTTCCTTGATGATGCTGACGAAGCATTATTTGATCTATTGTCTTGCACTTCACATTCATTACCGAACAAAGTTGAATCTTTATCGATGAATAATCGAAATATCATCGCCTATATCGGTGGTTACTAATCAGGTTATCGATTGAAGTGTTCAGAATGTAAGAATGTTTCATATGAGTCTGATGATTCGAATTTAGCGAGCAAAACGAGCATTACCAGCGATAGTCTATCTCTCTTTTGCAGCTTAGAGATCGAAGTGACTTAAAGGTTTCATGAAAATATATGTTTTAATTTGTTTCTGCTGCATTTAATCATGTTAGAAGTGACCTTTTTTTGTCAGAAGCACTTGTTTTATAACTCATCAGTAGCAATTATTTTGAGTCAAATCACATTCACATAGTTAACGACGCATCCTTTAAATTTCCTAATCTTCATTTCAAATGCGATATACGCAGGCTTTCTTCTGGTAATCTGGTTCAAAGTTTCAACATTTTATTGAAAAATTATGCTTTTGAATGACAGATGGTAATTAATATTCTTCAACTGTGCAACTATAGGCCTACTATACAACAACATCTGCCATGCTAGAACTGTTACTGTAACTTCGATTATGATACATTACTACGCAGCGTTGATATCACTATAGAAAGTATTTTCATGCTCCATTTGGTTTTCATTTGTTAACTAACCACTTCTTTTTCACTCCTCATCGGTCTAACAGAAGTAGCCAGCATCATGTTTTTCGGATTTTAGGATAAAATTGTCCAGTTAACTTAACCTAACTTTCTAATTTGTGTTGGTGCTTTGGGCTATCTTTGATAGTTTGTTACTTATGACTGTTCGTTTGAGAAACATATTTCTTTGCATTGGTATGAGTGTCCATTAAATCAAACACAAAGAAGGGATGCGGAGTCCTATGGTTTTGATAGGACTCCGACTCCGATTGGCAAATATAAATATAGCCTAGTTTTTTTTAAAAAAACTGGTGACCTGCATCATAGATCATTATAGGCTTACCTGAACCTATCTTTAGTGATCATTGCTGTATCAATTATCAATCATTTTCGATGAAAGTTTATCAAATGTCGCTTTAACTTGGATGGATGCGACTCTGTTCCTCCCAGCTTGTTGATGTGTGCTTCACACGGCTTTCTCTAGACTGCACCAGGCAGGAAAATCCCTATCCTTCTCCAAAAAAAATGAGTACATACTTTCGATTTTAATATGCGCTCTGGAGGAGCCATCACACACAGTTAGCGTGAGAGTAGAATGTAATGTTCTCAAACAAGCTAATATTTCATTTTTGTCTCTGACGTGACCTTTGGTGCGTAGGTGTGATCGAGACTAGAAACGCTTGTCTTCTCTACTAAATCGCCGAGTGAAAAGACAATCCTTTTTTCACTTTCACGGTTCATTCCCTCAACTATTACAAGCTTTGCATGCAGCAGTGTCTCTGTACTTTTGTCTGACGGAGAAAGTTGACATCAAGACAGTGACAGCTATGCAAGAAGATAAATAATTTGTTTGTATTATACTTCGGGTCTAGCTATAGGCCACGTGTGTGAAGTTAGCACCGCCACTCAGCACCGCCATCTTGAAAATGGAATGTGCCACTCAAATAAACCTAACAGATCCATGCATTTGGTGTGTGCCAGCATGTGCCACTCACTATTTTGAAAGAATTCCTCCTAGTTTAGGAGAAATCGCTGGTTGAAAGTTCGACATGGCGGTGATGTGAAGTTAGCACCGCCACTAAAATTTTTTTTCCAAAATACACAATCAAAACATACGAAACACGCACAACAGATAGAAGACCATCAAAAACATTGTGCCAGCAAGTTTCAGCACCTAACTCCCCGTACTTTCGGAGAAATCAGTCCCCGAAACCACAAAATGGCGGTGATGTGAAGTTGGCACCGCCACTGAAGTCTTTTTTTCAAATACGCAAATAAAACACGCGAGACAAGTACAACTGAGAGATGATCATCAAAAACATTGTGCCATCAAGTTTCTTCTCCTAAGACGCCGTACTTGTGGAGAAATCAATCCCTCGAAAGCTCAATACGTCTGGCGGTGATGTGAAGTTGGCACCGCCATCTTGAAAAATGCATGCGCCTGTCAAACCAACGATCAGAATCGATCTAGATGGAGTGTGCCAGCATGTGCCACTCATTTCTTTCACGAAAATCCCACCAGATCCGGTGGAAAACCAACCCGAAACCACAAAATGGCGGTGATGTGAAGTTAGCACCGCCACTGAAGTCTTTTTTTCAAATACGCAAATAAAACACGCGAGACAAGTACAACTGAGAGATGATCATCAAAAATATTGTGCCATCAAGTTTCTACTCCCAAGACGCCGTGCTTGCTGAGAAATCAGTCACCGAAATCACTATTTGGCGGTGATGTGAAGTTGGCACCGCCATCTTGAAAAATGCATGTGTCAGTCAAACCGACGGTCAGAATCGATCTAGATGGAGTGTGCCAGCATGATTTCAGAAAAATCCCACCTCAGTCGGTGGAAAACCAACATGAAAGCTCAATGGCGGTGATGTGAAGTTGGCATCGCCACTGAATGTTTTTTCCAAAATTGGGACCACTCAATGGAGGTATTGTAAAATTTTCCACTTGAACATTAAACCGTTTGCTTACTGGCTATACAGATGTCAATGCGAATACGAATATCTGGACAGGTGAATACCGTCATGTGCCTGAACTCTTAACAGAAAGCTGAAGCTATTAGTTTGTTCAAAACTCTGTAAGACAGTGAAGGCATTTGACGAGTGTATGCAATGACATAGCTAGGAAGACTTACTTTCTTATTAAAGGCCATTGATGAATAGCATGCAATTTGTTTATGTTTCCCCGCATGAAGGACAGTTCAGACCTTATCGAATGCTTGGAAATTAGCTAGGTAACTTCTCGTCTTACCTTGTGCAGTGACGTACCATAGAATATCTGCTGTTGATGCAGGAATGCCTGAAGCCAAGCCATACTGTACGTGTCATGCTGAAGTCTGAGTTTCAAGAAAGTTAGGATGCTTATTTATCAGTGCTTCATCTAGATGGCATAGATGATTCACGACTTTCCTTGGCAATTGGAGCCAAAACAACTGAGAGATCCATCGGTGGATACACATTATCTGACCAGTTTTGATAAAACTGGTTGAAGCTCTGGTGAGGGTTGTTTATACTGAAACCGAGATACCACCTGCTCCACTAGACTTCCGCCTATCGCGTCCAAAAATGCGGGTGGTTTGGCACCTGCAATGATCTTGACAAATCAAAGAAAATTAGTTTCAGAAAATCTGTTTTTCCACTATCTTCAATCAACGAACTAACACCATTTCATGTATCCTTTTTCAGGTATCGACTCATGGGAATCAATTTCTATTGCGACCGAGCGCAGCATTACAGGTCTGTGCTTATGATAAAGAATCAGCAGCAGATGTTCGACGACCTATGCCCGGACGTTCTTCTACCGGCGGCGATTAACGATTTTGTGTCGTCCATATTTTACATCATTCACTGAAGTAAACATCCTTGGAACCACCATTGTTTTCAGCCTCCATTTGAAAAAAGTAAAAGCACCACCTTCTTAACACAGTCCATACAAAAAACGATCGTAAGTGTCTATTGCAACATTTCACCTGCATCAATTCCAGCCGTTGGTTCTCCACCGACTGTGGTTGGATTTTCGTGAAATCAACGAGTGGCACATGCTGGCACACTCCATCTAGATCGATTCTGACCGTTGGTTTGACAGCACATGCATTTTTCAAGATGGCGGTGCCAACTTCACATCACCGCCATTTTGTGGTTTCGGGGACTGATTTCTCCGGAAGTACGGGGAGTTAGGTGCTGAAACTTGCTGGCACAATGCTTTTGATGGTCTTCTATCTGTTGTACTTGTCTCGCGTGTTTTATTTGCGTATTTGAAAAAAAGACTTCAGTGGCGGTGCCAACTTCACATCACCGCCATTTTGTGGTTTCGGGGACTGATTTCTCCGAAAGTACGGGGAGTTAGGTGCTGAAACTTGCTGGCACAATGTTTTTGATGGTCTTCTATCTGTTGTGCGTGTTTCGTATGTTTTGATTGTTTATTTTGGAAAAAAAATTTTAGTGGCGGTGCTAACTTCACATCACCGCCATTTTGTGGTTTCGGGGATTGATTTCTCCGGAAGTACGGGGATTTAGGTGCTGGAACTTGTTGGCACAATGTTTTTGATGGGTCTTCTATCTGTTGTGCGTGTTTCGTATGTTTTGATTGTGTATTTTGGAAAGAAAATTTTAGTGGCGGTGCTAACTTCACATCACCGCCATTTTGTGGTTTCGGGGATTGATTTCTCCGGAAGTACAGGGATTTAGGTGCTGAAACTTGTTGGCACAATGTTTTTGGTGGTTTTCGATCTGTTGTGTGTGTCGCGTGTTTTGATTGTGTATTTTGGAAAAAAAATTTTGCGGCGGTGCTAACTTCACATCACCGCCATTTTGTGGTTTCGGGGACTGATTTCTCAGCAAGTACGGCGTCTTGGGAGAAGAAACTTGATGGCACAATGTTTTTGATGATCATCTCTCAGTTGTACTTGTCTCGCGTGTTTTATTTGCGTATTTGAAAAAAAGACTTCAGTGGCGGTGCTAACTTCACATCACCGCCATTTTGTGGTTTGGGGGACTGATTTCTCCGGAAGTACGGGGAGTTAGGTGCTGAAACTTGCTGGCACAATGTTTTTGATGGTCTTCTATCTGTTGTGCGTGTTTCGTATGTTTTGATTGTGTATTTTGGAAAAAAAACTTTAGTGGCGGTGCTAACTTCACATCACCGCCATGTCGAACTTTCAACCAGCGATTTCTCCTAAACTAGGAGGAATTCTTTCAAAATAATGGGTGGCACATGCTGGCACACACCAAATGCATGGATCTGTTAGGTTTATTTGAGTGGCACATTCCATTTTCAAGATGGCGGTGCTGAGTGGCGGTGCTAACTTCACACACGTCTATAGGCCGGAGTCCTATCGTGATCTATGCAGAATACTCATGTTTTGAAACTCTGAAATATACCTACATACAACACATTTGTCTATGCTATAACTACTTTTGGCGGATACAGGGCCAAAATATCGACTGCACGTAATATACTCACTGACAAAATTTTTGAAACATTTACTTCTTCAACTTCTTTCATTTTTGACTGGTATATATACATGTATGTATGATACCTTGATAATTTAGTCACAATCTCCACCAAGTCGCTACCACAGAAAAACAACGCATGTAGCAGATTCAACTTTAATAGCGCGTGTGCCCACCTCTAACTCCAATACATTCAGTAATCCGAGATGGCATGGATTCACAAAGTTTCTGAATGAAGGATGTTTCAAGGAGAAGCCACTGCTCTGTCAGTCTTTCAGAGAGAATCTTCATGGACACTGGTGGAAGTGAATAGCGGTCTCTCACTCGCCGCCCAAGCTCGTCCCAGACTTGTTCAATGGGTGACAAGTCAGGTGAGCGTGCAGGCCAGTCAAGGGTTTGAATGTTCAATCTCCTAACAGTGGCAATGACAGCCGAGGAGCGATGTGGTCTTGCCTTGTTGTCTTGGAAGACGAGATCCTCCACCCTGACCACTGGGGCAACAACAGGAAGCACAATTTCACTGAGATACCTCTCTCCAGTCAACGTGCCTTTGATGATGACTGCTGTCGTTCGTCCGCCATGCCAAATGCCACCCCAAAGCATAGCACTTCCACCACCATGTCTGTCGTGTTCTTTAATACAGCATGAGGCAAAGCGTTCACCTGGAAGACGATGCACTCTGACACGACCGTCATTGAAATCCAGAGTGAATCTCGATTCATCGGTCCACATGACTTTCTGCCAGTGATGGTCATTCCATGAGTGATGGGCATCACACCAGGCAACTCGTCTTCTGCGGTGCTCAAAACTCAATGGAGTTAGGACAGCTGGTCGTCGCGATTGAATTCCAGATTCTCGCAATCTTCGGTAAGCCGTTCGAACGCTACAGTCTATATTTCAGGCACACTTCCAGTGTACGACTAGCTTTGGGACTGACACAAATCTATTCCTCTTTGCAGCTAAAACTAGACGTGCGTCTGTCCTTCCTGCAGACTTTCTTGGTCGACCAGATCCCTTCTTCTTTTTAACATCTCCTACTTTCCATTGACACCACCACCTCCAAACAAAGACTCTCGATAGTTGCAGCTCTTCGGCAACACTCGCACAACTTCTACCACAACGAATCATTTCAATAGCCAACCTCTTGTAAACTGATCGTGTGCCATTTTATTTTACAAAAGCTGGATTTCCGTTCACGTTTATGTTCAATTTGTAAAAGCAATTGTGACAGTTGTATCGATATCAAAATTTGAAATTTGACCACCATAGATCTTTCTCCATTCTCTAATGTGTTGAATGGTAATACATAGAAAGCGAGATAAGCCTATTGCATCACACCTGAGAAAAAATGAAACAAACTTCAATTCAAGCCAATGATAGCTTGTTTCATTTATTATGTCAATGAGTATACCATGATAAGATGATGTCGGATTTGAGATTTACATAGAACACTTCATGCGTTTGATATAATAATCAAATGTACCATAGCGGTTTTTATTAATGAAATCAAAGAATGATACAAACATAATTTTTAACTTACAATGCCTATTATCCTGACATATCTAAAATAATGATGAAGTGAGACAGAATGTTCAACAAGACCTAAAACCTAGATAAAACAGGAGAAAACAAGCGAAATTAATTGTTTCGGATAGTTCTGGCCAACAAAACCCTTACACTAGACCTAGCAAGAGAAATGCTAAGCTGTTGATACATCTCTCCGCGAATGGAATTGTGGTCTGCATTCATTTGAAGGTTTTTTCGGTCAGCTATCCGTTCAAGTGCCACTGTCGCCTCATCGCCCCACACACCGAAAACTGTTACAGCTAACGGAATACACTTCCAACCGAGCTGGTGGCAATTCTCGTCGCTGGTTAGATGCTTCCTCTCTCCAGCCGCTGTCAGTCCCAGAGCTTGTTATGCCGATGAACAATGTCCGGTCCATGTCTACATGTCAGAGCATGGTGGCGCGAAATATCTAAAGCCTTTCCGGGGTACATTGGGCATGTGATATTATCTTCATTTAAAGGTAAGCCAAGCCTCATTTTCAAAACATTGGAACTCATTTGGCTCGAGCTTTAGTTTGAGACCAGGGCTTGGCACGACTGCAAGCCGAGCCAAAGCGAAGCTCGAGGATCGGATATTGCAATATATCAAGTTTGGTCAATAGCAAATCCTGTATAGGTCATGTATAAATTTGCATGATTGTTCTTCATCTATGCACTGAGATAAGTCACGTTGCCTGCAGCACTTATTTCGAGGAGTTTCCTACAACACAGAAGACTTTAGGTAAATTAGGAATTGAAATCTTCCCTCACATCTGACATTCGAACACCTCTGGAGTCAGTACTTACCACTGAAGAAACATATGCCGCTGACGCATGTTTCTTCAGTGATCGGAGTCCAAGACCGCCAAATTTTAGTGGCAATTGTGCTTGACGGCGCGCCAAATCAGTCAATTGGATGTAGGCCGAGTCTTCAAGGCAACCCATCACATCAGAATCAAACTTTCTTAACAAATGAGATGCCAAAAATTGTGGACAGCATCTAGCAATATGTGCGAATTTACATAACCCACTGCAAGTCCTAAGAAGTTGCAGAGCGATTTGAGGATCATGAAGATCTGCAATGGCACTCAACAGCTTTTTAGCGAATACAATCTTCGTGAGAAAATGATCACAAAATGCAGCATTCCCAATCGGTGCACCAAGAATTTCCATATTAGGTTGCTTGCTTATTTTCACATCATTTGAAGCAATTTGATATCATTCCAACAAAATATCTCGCATTTATGGAGGTTCAAACTAAGGCCAGACTTAAGTTTGAGCCTTAGTTATTAAGTCGATACAATTATACATAGATTGTTCTGTACCACAAAGGAAACCATCATCGAGATACCAAAAGTTATGTTTCAGTCCCGGGATGCTGTTCAACGATTCAACCAAACGATTTAAGCCCAAAGCAAAGAGCAAAGGACCTAAAGGATCTCCTTGTTGAACACCAGCAGCTGACCTCAGCATTCCAGTTGGATGCCAGAGACACGGATTTTGCCTGTAGCACCACGCTGCGAATAGCAATAATTCAGGAAGATTCTCTTCACATTCATCTCTGACACATTGTCTTGAAATTGTGTTGAAAGTGTGACACATATCAGCCTTCAGAATGACGAAGTCATCATCCATCCAATGAGCGTCAATAATTTCTCTCATCGTGTGTACCACCTTTTCAACTCCTGGATACGAAACTCCGAACTGATGAGGCTTGAAGATTGTTTTGACCTTCTCTGTTAGAACTCTACATAGACATTTTTCTGCAAATCGACGCAAGACTTCACCCACTGCAATTGGACAGATATCGAGAGGGGCATCCAAATCTGACTTTCTTAGAGCAGTGAGACTTGCTCCGGTATGATACGGTGCAATTTCTTCACAAGCGAGACCTGATATAATAAAATTCGTGAAAGAGCGAAGAGTGATATGTAAGCTAGTAGGTAAAGATGCATTGCAAGCTTCCAATATGTGCTTCACCCGTAAGCCAATAGGTCCACATGCAGTTCCAGACGGAAAAGAATAGTGAACACTGCGAATGTCAAACTCTGATTGTAAGACAGGAGCGGCAAAACTTGCATTTGGAATACAAGGTGCTTCATGTTGTGGGTGCTTTTCGTCCAAAAGATGTCTTGTCTCTGCTATATTCGGGGCAAGACCTTTGGACGTTAGCATGCGACACGCTTTGCTGTATAAGCCATCTTCTGCAAAGGCGATAGCAGCTGACCTGGCTTGTTTCACCACTATTTCATTCGATATTAATTAAGGTTTCACATCCTTTAAATTCTGTGAATTCTTACATGCTTCTTCCCATAGCTTCAGATAGTCACCAAATGCCCAACGATTGCAAAGTCTGATTTTATCTACACGATGAGTATTCTTTTTCCCAGCTCGTTTGTTGGATGGCAGAACACATTTCGGGAGCATGGCCAAATATGTAAAATGTTCTACTGTATTGTGAGAAATTGCTTGGTGCATTGCGTCCTGCAAAATTCTACTCCATAACTGTCTTGCTTTGAATGGAACGTGTTTTAGTGTTGGTCGATGAAGACTCATTACCTCATCTTAGCACTAGCAGTAGATTCAGTGGAAGGCTGTGAAGAGGTTTGATCTGGGAGATGCGAGTTTCCTGGGTTACCATGACATCGTTTCAAATGTGTTTCTGTAAGACTCCGAAACGAGTTTGTTACAGATACAGATAAAACGTCTGTTTTGAGATATCCATGATGAAGGTATTTCACCACTAAACACACCCCGAATGTGTTGCTCTAAATGTCTGATGACAGATGTAGGTGCCAAAATTGCATTGCATGCAGCAACTGCACAGTCAATACCTGTCTTAAGATTTTCGTTTTGTTGACCACATAATTCGAGCAGGTTCACATTGTCAACTGAATCGACACAATCGTCAAATCTTGGAAGATCTGCATCTGCTTGGCATTTCACTTTAATTGCATCTAAAACCATTTTGATGCTTTTCGACTGGTATCGGAGTGTCTTTGTTTGCAGTGACACTGTCAGTAATTTTACCCAAATTAGAAGACACTTCTGCCGCTGCTTCTGTCATCATGTAGCCCTAAACAAAAAGATCAAAACGTTATTGTGCTTGCAACGCAATTAAAGTCGTATTCGTTTCCGGTTCGATACCGTTGTACCTGGGCACTGACAGTATTAGTCAAACCTATTGATAGAATTTGTTGTTTAATTCTTGCCGTCATTAACAGAGGATAGTAGTTGGCTCGCGTCTTGCTTCTTCCAACACAGCTCGTTCTTCCTCTGACACTGTCTCAGTCAAACCTGAGGAAATATGCCTTGACTGCACATGTAGATGTTAAAAATTTTGTATTGAAAGAAAGTCAAGTTGTTTATCATAAAATCGTATAAAAGATTGATCAATATATTTCGACTATTACCATAGCCATTATCAAGTAAAGAATTCATGGTAGATATAAAAGATTTAAAATTTGATGTAGAGAATCATAGAATTAACACTGTAAAGACTTATAAACATGAATGATATCTATTATGTGTAGAATGAAAAGATATCTGACAGCAGAAATGTGCTGCTAACCCATCTCTCCCCAACCTCCCAACCAAAAATTCATTATGAAAAATTACATGTACAAAAATTCTTTTAGCCTTTTACATTCAGCTCGACTATTAATCGAGGGCTTAAGCTTCCGTATAAAGATGGATTCCTTGAGTCTTAAATTTGGTTCATCGTCTGCTGTTGTTAATATCTTTATGTTAAATTTTTTATTTTTGCATGTTATTTTGTGGTTAAAAATAGATGAGCGAGAAGTATTAAAATGCTCTCTGATGCGGATATTAAGGGGGCGAATCGTGCTGCCGATGTAGATTTGATGACATTTATCACATTTCACTTCATATACAGTATTTCTTCTGAAGCATAATTTCGGATCCTTAATAGCACAATTTTTGAGTTTACATGTATTATTTTCTCTTCGTTTCCGTAGTATATTTCCCAGTGTTTTTGTTTTTCGGGTGAGTCTTACATTGATTCCTTCGCGTCTGAATATGTGTTTGAT
This sequence comes from Prostheceraeus crozeri, assembly GCA_907163375.1. Taxonomy (NCBI): domain Eukaryota; kingdom Metazoa; phylum Platyhelminthes; order Polycladida; family Euryleptidae; genus Prostheceraeus; species Prostheceraeus crozeri. Next base: position 98,401 of record CAJQUW010001011.1, read on the forward strand.
TTTTTTGTCCAATTCATCATTTATGTAATCCATTTTCAAATACATTACATGTACTTCATTATTTGTCATCGCGTTACGCCGACGTTTCTTCTTGCTTTTTGAATGTCGGATAATTGTATCAGGATAGCCATTTGCCTTGAGTGTTTCGTTGAATCTGTTTTCATGTTTACGAAAGCCAATATTAAAAGTGCATCTTTGCTTGATTCTTTCTCTTTCATTCTGGAATCGATTTTGGATGATAGTGGTATGCTAGAGTCATAATGTACAAATAAGTCTTTTTTCGCTTCTTTTTTGAAAAATTCGAATTTATGTTCATTTCCATGATTCATTGTGACAGTGAAGTCCAGTAAGCTGAGTGTTTTCTCGGCATTTGGGAATTCAATTTCGAATATTATTGCGGGATGTTGGTTGTTCATGATATTTAATACTTCTGTTGCTTCCTCTCGATTTTTTACGACAAAGAAGCAATCGTCAACATCGTCTGAATAACGGTATCGATTAAGGAAGTTGAAGTAATGCCCTTCGTTCAATGGAATCCACGAACAGAATCGCAACGATGCCACTCAGAGAAGAACCCATCGGTAGCCCTTTGCATTGTTGATAGAAATTATCCTCATATTGGAAATAGGCCGAAGTGTTGGTCATCACAATTGTCATCAATTCATTCAGATGATGTAATTTGAGTACTTTGACTTTTTGTGCATTATCATTATTCAAAATGTTGATTATATTCTGGATGGCGTCTTGTATTGGAATTGAGGTATACATGGATTTCACATCAAGACTGCATGGGAAGTTCACGTTATTGTTTGATGGAAAACGTTGGATAGCTTCAATCAATTGATAGCTGTTATTTAGATGTGCAGGAACTGTTTCCAACAAAGGCCTCAGTATACGAGAAATCAACCATACAATTTTAGTCGTAGGAGAACTTGGCGACGATAGGTAGAATTTTTACCTCCGGTCCTTCTTTGTGTGTTTTTATGAGATGGCAAAAAATAGGGAATGTTGAATTGTTTGTTGTATAAGTTCGTTCAATATAATATAGTATATGCTCTTCTTTCGCAATACGTTTCCAGGTAGAGTTTATTAATTTGGAGATTGGGGAAAGATGGGTTAGCAGCACATTTCTGCTGTCAGATATCTTTTCATTCTACACATAATAGATATCATTCATGTTTATAAGTCTTTACAGTGTTAATTCTATGATTCTCTACATCAAATTTTAAATCTTTTGTATTTACCATGAATTCTTTACTTGATAATGGCTATGGTATAATAGTCGAAATATATTGATCAACCTTTTATACGATTTTATATCAAACAACTTGACTTTCTTTCAATACAAAATTTTTAACATCAGTCAAACCTATTGATGCAATTTGCTGTTTATTTCCAGAGTATGTAGGCCTACATTTGAAATTTTGTGACGATTGAATCATTTACAAGGAGTGCAGAGATAGAACGGTAGCGACGAAGTGACATTTAGGTCATGTCGCTGAAGCGCTATGGTACATTTGGTATCAATGTGAAACCATCATTGGTAAACAATCTATGATGCTTCCAAGATATGAAATAATAATCACAATTCAAGCTATGATAGAAAACAACAGATATCACATTTACATCAACAAAATGTTATAATGACTTTCGAATTGATATTTTGACTATCACTGTCTTCTAGTCATAGAAATGGAGCTACATACATGGAGTACGTGGATATGAATGATCCAAATAAAAAGAGAAATGCACAAAAAGTGGTGTACAAAAAGTTAGCCTTCGGCTCTCGGTAATTATAGCAAATAATGACCTCAAAAAGTGATATCGCATAGCCTACATAGCCATTGGATGATAATACATATTTTACAGATATTTTACAGATAATTTGGCTATCTTGAGGCAACGATATCATTGCGACGTCATGGATTTTCTTAAATCATACACTTCATGTCACTTATCGGAAATACATTAAGAGCATAGACAAGCTATTGGACATTATGTGTAGTTTAAAAATTGAATAAATATCTTTCTATTCCTTCATCATAGATCAGTGATATTCGCAAATGAGAATATCAGCGGCAATAATAAGTTAACTAAATATACATGCATATAACAACTGCATGCCAAGCAACAAACGATTAAAGGCTGTGAGTCAACCGAGCAAATCTTGGAAAATCAAGGTAGTGATTCAATAAGTTCATATTTATTCTTTCCACTATTCATCCTGTCTTACAAATATGTCCGCCATCGTACCTCCATTGGATTTTAAAAAAGGTGGACAAGATGTGCAGCCATTACAATGCAATAATTCAATGAACCCAGCTCCTCCCATGCAATTTGCTCCGCCAGTACAATTCAAAGATTATTCTATTTTGATGGACTGTCCACATTGTCGTGCAAAAATTTCGACAAGGACAGATAAAAAGATGGGATTGACGACATGGCTTGGATGCATGGGATTTTGCCTTATCGGTTGTTGTTGCTTACCTTTTTGTATTTCTTCGTTTAAAGATACAATTCATACTTGCCCAAATTGTCAGCAAGTCGTTGGTACAAAGTCTCCTTTCGGTAAAATGTGATTTATTTCGAATTGATTATTTGAAAACATTCTCATCAATTATTTTCGCTTTCTGTATCGCTGCATTTCATGTGCATGTAGTACAAGAAAATTGCGATGTGAAAATACAGATACTGTCAAAAAGATCTTGTAATCTCATACTCAGGCCGCAATTGCAATACAAGTTGAAAGCATTTAGCAAAGGGAACCCTTCAGTCTATTCAGCCTGTAAGCTCGCAAAAAGCAGCAGTGACTATTAAGATAATCCTGACAATATTGTCAGTAGCCCTGTTAATCAGCAATCGGTTAGCTTGTCACCCGGATAATTCGTCACACCCAAGGAACCCATGGACCATGGAAATCCCATGGTCTTATGCACATTGACACACTAGAATGTCGAAAATAATTGTTGAAAGTCCATGGTCCCTTGGGATTTCCATGGTTCGATAACTGTTAAATCCCGTGGAATGGCATGGGCCTCCCTGAATCGTTTCATATAGGCTACAACCATGATCACGAAATGTCCATGTCGGCGCAAACCTGAACTGATGAGCTGCTGTTCGGCTGTATTCGTTCACCGAATGATAAAACCACTTGCATTAGTAAATCAGCAAAACAGTCAAATACATCGAATAGGGAGTAGGTGCAATTGAAGCGTGAAAGTTGTCTTAATTTCATGAAGCAATATGACTCATATTTGCCGGGAATATAGCCACAAGAAGCATACTTATTTGTAGATTATGTAATAATAATAAGCGTCTATTGACAAAAAGTACAACCTCCAAATGAGAATCGTGGAGATGCAAGTAACATCACAATGTCAATTTGATGGTTCTGTCATTACTGAAACAGGAGAAAATAAAACTATTTTGTCTTCGAGACGTCCTGACATATGACAATATGAAAAGAGTATTTCGCTCTGGTGTGCTCGGCAGCAAATGATGCAAGACATGTATACATGTTTATACAGGTATACATATATGGTTAAGTCTGAAATGAAAAGATTCATTGCAAGCATCTCATGTCTCATGAATGGAAAATAAATCACATCAGCTACAGCCAGTGGCGTAGGCAAGGGAGGAGACATGCCCCCCCCCGAAATGAAAACTGAGGGGGGGAGAATCTTTGTGTTTTATACGGGGATATATTTACATCATTCTATGTCGAATTATTAATTTATTAATGTGAGAATCTGAAATCCTACAGTAGCGCGCTTGGCTAATTTTCGCATGTCCCCTGTTGTGCAACGATCGCGAGATATGTTCATTTCTGTGAGTCAGATAGTCGCCGATACTTAGTTATACTTCCACGGACGTCTCGATATGGCTTGTAGCCATCACACGACACGATTTCGCGACACCCACAAGTAGAGGCCATTCATGACTGGGTATAGGCCTATATACGCCTGTTCTATTTCGCATTTGCTTTCGTTCTAATCCATTACCACAGTTTCATTGACAATCAAAAAGTGTGATTCCTTTATTTTTCCAAACTTATTTCGTTTGTTCAGGATCTTCATCACCATGCCTGCAACTACTGCAACAGCAGAGCGATCATTCAGTCAACTGAGACTCTTAAAGACTCATTTGCGTTCTTTGATGTTGTCTGATCGACTGAATCGACTGGCTCTCATGGCCATTCATAAAGATTGTAAACTCAATTATGATGACATAATTCAACGTTATGCAATGTATCATGACACCCATTCACGGCTCAAATAAAGAAAGACTTTACAACAAATAAGTCTCATTTCCGATATCATATCATGTACATTTTATTTAACTTTTGCAATTTTGTAACTTTTCACCAAGGTATGCAAAATACGTATTGTAGTTGTACATATGAACATACTTGAAGGAATAATGTTTACAAAAAGACCTAAAGGCTGCATCTAAAGATGCTATATATAAACTTGTATGTACTGTATTATGATTTTATGTTAATCGTGTATCATGAATGATCAATAAAAGACAAAATCAGATCATAATGAAATCAGATATGAATGAAGATAAGGGCTTCTTCTGATTTAAGAAATTATTAAGTATAGGCTTATATTAATTAAGCCACATATATCGTTCCCCCCGGAAATGAAATCCTGGCTACACGACTGGCTACAGCTACTTAGGCCTATATCACGAATATCGGTTAAATATGAAGCGCCCTTACAAAATCATAAGAGATGTTCATCTAAAATTTTCCGGAATTAAAAAAAATACAAATGATGCATAAATGTATAATAACTGAATTACAGCAAAAAAGTCTTCTATTAATTGATCGTGAGCATGGTGAGCTTGGCGTCTCCGGCGTGCCTGCGAGGCCTTCGGCGCATGCTCAAAAATAATTTGCCAACACTTATAAAAATGAAAGAAAATCATCATTCATTAGATTTCATTTAAATTTGGTTGCTTCTCGCAATAGCTGTGCACAGCTTTCGTCTCAATATTAGACGCTCAGAGTGAATATTTTTACCTCGTATGCTCGAATCAGAGATGTTTCCTTCGAACAATCAGACACACACGCTAGTGGTGTGTTCAGACGGAGCATAGATGTTCAAAGAGCGCACGCACGTCTCGGCTTTCCCGCCGATAGGCATAATGCTTTGCCTTCTCCAATTCTTAATTCTACTTGTCTCATTGGCGTAATCTGCAATTGTTGGTCGGGGTGCGGTACCTAAATATAGAAAAGGAAGCGAAGCGCAATTGTCAATGTCTTCGTTGCTTTTCAGAGAGGTCGCACATCAATCAACAGCAGATGATGACGTTCAGACAGTAATGGCGATCAGATGATGAGCGTTCGCCAATTAGTACAGAGTTATGCATCTGACTCGAACACGAAGATTCGGTAGAATTCCACAAATAATTCCGTGATTGATATGACGCTATGTTTAGTGCTGCAGATGAGCTCCTAGCCACGCCTCGGAGAGAATGTACTGAAAAGATGACACACGTCAGGCAAGGTATGCCAACACCTGATATTAAAATTGAAAGCAGTGGCGTTGCATGCTTCCAGACCACAGGCCTTGGCTACACAATGGATTCCTATCTATACACCATCATTCTGCTACTAATTAGACGCTGCATGATCTTAATTTCAATCAATTTTTAAACTTGCGTTTTTGATGCTATGGTATGTATAACTCCTTAATGAAGTGAAAGTAGGTGCGATAGATAAGAGTTAAGATTTCTAAATGAAAATACATTGAAGTTCAGACTACCTTATACGAATCGACTTGCAATACGGCACATACATGTACATGTGCATGCATTCCTCTTAAATATCCTTCCCAATGTAAGGCTTTTCTCTTAACAGCCTCATCGTGAGCTTGTGATCCTAAGCTAATTATTTGTCAATTCGGCCCTGTTTTTCAAATATTTCAGACGTCAAATGACACCAAAATTGCAATGTTTACTGCTCATGACGATCAATTCTGTCTTAGTCCATGAGCTGAGATCACTATACAGAGCATCTCTCTCGAAGATAGCACAATACAACAGTTTGTTGCGCTTAATACCCCAGTCAACCACTCATCTTTCATATTTAGAGATGGAATGAAAAATGTATTCTGTACTTTTCTTTTCTTTGTGAGTATGGCTTTCATTTTGCGCTGATCGTGTATGATGTTAATTTTCAGTCTAGTCTATGCGAACACTTACACTCGAGTGACAAGTGTGATTTATTGGCGGTTAATACTGGCTATGAGCTTGTTGACCAAAATTACACGTATATCCACAGAATTAAATATTTTGTTTATCTGCTTCGGTTCATCTGCGCGCGCTTCGGTTTCCTAGAAAGGAAGAATTGTATGTAAACTTAATATCGAAATGGCACATCACATCACACAACTTGCTCCTTCTCGAATGGATAATTCGTGTATCGCTTGCTATTGGAAATGGCAAACAATAAGCTGTCAGCAGAGGACACCAGGGCCAGTGAGAGATGTGTGCGTGCTGTGATGTCACTTCGCACACACCAAAACACACATCCCTGTCTTGGCTTCGATTCTGGTTTTTTTTTAATTTTTCAGACCACATGCACTCTGGCATGTTGGGCCCAAAATCAACATGCCAATTCATAAATTAACATGCCATTGCCAGCACAAAGTATTGCAATTTCTCTTATAAAAGTACAAACTTGGCTTCTTTTACTTACGCAATAAGTACGCTCTTAACTCAAATCGGCTCATAGAGGAGGCTTGAGGAATATGAGTGTCAGAGCAATATGAGCAGTTTTCACTTTTTGCTGTAACAGATCTACATGTAATACCGGTACTCAACATACTTCAAAAACAATAAAAAGGTAGCTCTTAACATCTTCTCTAAGTGTGTCTCACGGCTGTGTATTAGAGAACATCGGACACACCGACACACGCGTGCTCGTAATACTTCGTCCAATCGCACGCGCTTTTGTCATCACTGTAGTAACGACAATTCAGCACACAAAACTATTCTCTAAAACATGTGAAAAACTGACGTGCCAGCTGGCATGTAAATCTCAAAATCGACACGCCAATTTCATAACCGACGTGCCATGGCATGTGTATGGCATGTAAAAAACCCAGCTTCGATTCAAGGTATGCACTTTGCAGTGAGCAATGCCGAGGAGAGGATCATCAAGTGAACTAATTTTCGTACGCCTGCTACTTTCTTTAATAATGATCGGGAGGGTCAACATTATGGAGAAAACTTGTGGGAAATGATCTGAATTCTTCGAATCTGAAGGAATTTTGGCAATCGAATCACTTTGCTGGAACTCACATTAATCCGCAAGCGACGCACGACTTTTTTCCTATCTCTGTAAGGTATTAGGAATTCCTTTTTACCTACCTAATAGGTTCCTCAATGTGCCGTCCATTTCGTATTAATCACACTTCTAGCAAACCGAAGCAGATAAACAAAATATGCGTATATCACTGTTCACACAGATCAAATTCCGGGATCTTCATGAATGCATCTACATCGATGAGAATCTACAATCCTGTATTATTCAGCTTTCATCAATGACTTTTGATAATAGTCTTTCATTGGCGCGGACGTCATTGTGTAAGGTCAAATACTGAGTGTTAGAGTGCTGGTGTTGAGCTTCAAGTGTTAACACCAGCGCTGAGCGCCAAGCTGAGTGTTGATTAGCAGCGCTGGGCTGAACACTGGCGCTCAGCTCTAAACTTCAATGTTAAACGCCTATATTCATCGAGTGTTGACGCTCAGCACATGTGACGTGCTGTCATATTCAGTGTTGTGTAACCGTGATTGTTACACTCTGGCCATGCATATGCATTAACTGTGGTAGTTTCAATTACATCAACATGAAGTTCTAAATCACTTGCATTGCGTCCTCATGTAAGTGCAGTTGATGCAATTTCACTTGTTTCAACTGCTGAATAAAGAAATACCATAGATATCACTTTCTTAGATAGCGTTCGAGCTCCTCACAGCTTGTGTAAGTTGTACAGATTGTTTCATAAAAAATGGATCACCCTTAAATATCGCCTTAACTTCAACTTTGTCTAACTCCGCCAAACTTGAACGAATTTCTCTGAAATTTGGAAGATATGTCAGTTGTGCTTACTAATATCATTGTTGGAAATTTCAAGCATGAATATTGAGTTGTTTTCCTGTTATAGATAAAAAAGTAGTAGATAATTTGATCTTCATTTAGCAATGTTGCACAAAATCATACCTCACTCTTATAAAATTACATTTGTTTCCTTTGTTATGTAATATGTTGTTCTACAAGCCAAAAGCTATCAAGCAAAACAAAAATAAAGAAAATCGGTCAATCAGAGCCAGTATAGCACCATTATTCATCAACAATAATGTAACTGCTACATGTGATTAACTGGACTTCATGTTCCATAGCTTCCTGACTTCGTTGCGGTGGTGTTGGTAGCACCCCTGATTGCTTTCAGCTAGAAATCTATTTCTTACCGGTTGAAAACAATACAAAGCACAAATGAACAACAACGAGATCGCATTCACAAAAGGCAAAGTGTCAGCCTTGCTAGAACTAGGTTTTTCTTTGCGAGCTACAAGCAAGCGACTAAATGTCCCTTACACAAATGTGCATCGATGGCATAATGATGATTTCCGACTCTGTCGTAAAGAGGGCTCTGGCCGTCCACGCAAAACATCCAAACGTAGAGACCGCCTAATTTTGAGATTTGTTAAAGTTGATCCAAGTCTCTCGTTAACTGAGATGGCTGCACTAGTCTCGTCTATTTCTAAGTCCACTATTCGTAGAAGACTTATTGAGTCGAATTTCAAGAGCTGTAAGAGGCCCTCTCAGATTGAATTATCAGATCAGCATACAAGAAGACGTCTCAGATGGGCAATGAGTCATTGTCACTGGCGAAATCAATGTGATCGGGTTGTCTGGTCTGATGAGGCATCAGTCCGTCTGAAGGATAGTGATGGTCGATTGAGATTATGGATAAAATCTGATCAGGAAATTCCGAGACATTTACATCGTCCTCGGGTACAAGGTGGTGCGACTCTACTGATTTGGGCTGGCATTTGGACCAATGGCCGCTCTGAACTTCACATACAGCAAGGAACCATGAATTCTGAACGCTATGTGAATGTTTTACGAATGAACATTGGCCAAATGACAGCTCAACTTGGTGATCCATCGACTTGGTTATTTATGGATGATAATGCTACGTGTCACAGGAGTAGTAGAGTCAACTTATGCAAGTCTCAATTAGGGCTTAGGACATTATCTTGGCCAGCTCGTTCTCCTGATCTGAATCCCATAGAAAATGTATGGAGTATTCTAAAACGTAACGTTCGTCGTTCACTGCTACCTACAGATGGCGTATCACAACTTACGTCACTGTTAAAAAGAGAGTGGAGAAAGTTAGATCAGTCAAAAATCAACGATATCATCGAATCAATGCCTAGACGAATTGGTAATGTCATTGACAATAAGGGTAGGGCCACAAAATATTAGCTTTTTAAGAACCGTTACTGTATCATAGCTTATCAGATTATATAAGGACATTTAAATATATTAGGGACATGAAATAACATGAAAATGCTTTCTGTATCATACTTATGTTTTATTTAGTCAAATTTTAGGATGATCCACTTTTTATGAAACGGACTGTATGAAACACAGATAGCGTCAGACTGTCTGACAAGGTATTTCCACATTTTGCACACGCTGAAGTTTGTATGAAAGGCTCTGTATCAACTCAATTTTGTGACGCTATTCTAACTTCGAACGCTATGACAGCGCTAAGATAGCGTTTTCTAGCGCTATAGTAGAATAACACTGCCCGCCTGCATAGATTGATCTGTTGATTATCTGACCCAAGATTGCTATGGCTCGTAATTGCACATTGTGAATGTAACCGTAATTTCAACTTGTTCTGTTATCCAGATACGCTAAGATAGCGTTTCTTTATAACATAGCTGATAATCTCTTTGTACAACAGCGAACACAATAGATTCTGTTGCCAGTCAAGACTTTCACACCTAGTTGCGTTGGAATAAGGGAATAGACAGAATGAATGCCTATACAAATTCATAGCGTTGTATTGTTACTCTTTCATAAGTGTCTTCTTTTGATAAAGCAGTTGCTGATTGTATTTGATATGAAATCTATTCTTTAATGATTGACTTGTTAATAATTCTCATCACTAATATATAAATAGGATTTCTGAATTTTACCCTAAGCACATCTGATCACAATGGCAGACCACAGCTTTGACGCTAGTCGATTTTCCATTGCGTCATCTCAGGACATAGATCGCGTTGTTTCACGTTCGCGGTCAAAGAACACCGTTAGAAATAGTTCCTGGTGCACAAAGTTATATGAAGATTGGGCCACTTGGAGAAACCAACAATCTTCACAACACAAGAAAATGATTACTTGGTTCCCCAACTAACAGATTTGTGGACGGCTCCAAAGGCTGACATTTCAAGAGCCTTGAAACATTTTATATTCGAGATCCGACGGCAGGATGGAACCGAGTATCCTCCCAATACTATTTACAATATTGTTTGCGGATTGGCCCGATTTATCCGAGAAGAAAGACCCGACTGCAATATAATGGATAAGGAGGATTTCAATTTTGCGCAATTTGTCCGTGCTTTAGATGCCTGCATGAGAAATCTCACTTCTCGGGGCATCGGATCCCATCACAAGAGCTGATCCGATACCAGTGGATATTGAGGCGAAACTATGGGATACCAATACATTTTCCTTACATGATGGAAATGGACTATTGCGGGCCGTTTACTTCTACAGCTGTAAAGTTTTCGGGCTCAGAGCGTGCGACGAGCATCGCCAGATTCAACTAGAGCAATTCACGTTTTCAGAAGACGACCATGGGAAATTTGTTGAGTACACGAGTCGCGGCAACAAAGTTTTTCCGGTGGAATCCGCGATCGCAAGATACAAAACAAGTGTGTTCGACAATACGATAGCGATAACAATCGATCGGTATATAAGATATTGAAACTTTACGTGAGCCGGCTTCGAAGCATGGGTGTTTTTACGGGAGCATTCTACCGTCGACCACTACGAAAAATTATCCCAGACCAGCCCAGATTCGCCACTTCTCCCGTTGGAGTCAATTCCATCAGAAAATTGTTGCCGGAGGCCGCATCCATAGCCGATATCAAAGGATACATCACGGCACATTCTGGCAGCGTAACATGTGCGACAAGGCTATTCCGAGAAAATGTAGACGAGCAGTTAATAAAATCAAGAACTGGGCATCGAAGCAATGCTGTTGAAGCATACAAAAGAAAAGGACCGGTGTTACGAGATTCAGTTTCCCTAGGTTTTAGTTTCCGATCGGAAAATAAAACCATGGTTTTAGCTTCCTAGTAGGAAAATGATACCAGGTTTTATTTTCCTATTAGGAAACTAGAAGCCGCAACACCAGGGGAAAATCAGTGGGAAACTAAAACACACTTAAAAATGTTGGGTTTTATTTTCCTATCGGAATACAAAAGAAAAGGACCGGAGCAAGAAGTGATGCTTAGCAGCCTTCTAGACCCGCCTAAAACAAAGACTAAATTATGTAATTGCTTTCATACATCCATTGATCAAATTGATTTTGATTTCAGTATAAATGTGTCTTTCTAAATTAATAAATTAGATCTGGAATTAATTGTTTTCTACAAATCTGAAATTGTGACAGTAGGCTACATTGATATGAATTAGAAAACAAAAAAAAAGCTGAATAAGTTTTAATACTGATGTTGGAACTCTTGTAACTTGACTAGTAGTAAACATGCAAAAACATTCCGCCAAAAAGGTGCATAAAATAAGATAGCTTTCATTTACAATTACAGACAACAACCAATTTCCTATTGTGTTAAGTAGCGTTTCTCAGAACTTCAGTAAATAGCGCATAGATGGGCATAGCGTTCAAAAACACATCTGCAAACTGTTGACCAGCCAAAATTGCTAGTTATAGATATCTATGGTTGAAAAGCGATTTCTATGCCATTCATTGAGGAACAATAAAGTACAAATTCCCTAATACAGGTTTTCCTACACGGCAACGGCAACTACCGAATCAAGAGCGGCACTCTAATTTCTAAAACGTTGAAAGATAAAATATTGCGTCATTTCACAATTGAGAGCGACAACAATAAATAAACTGCAGCAAAATAGTTCAATTGTGTCTCTATCAGATTAGTGAGCGGTATTTCACGTGAAGAATAAATGATATCTATTCGGTTTGATCCAAAGCCCTATATACATAGATGTCTTCACATCTGCTAAATTAACTTATCAATATGGAGCGCCAGCGAATACCTTCTGATGTTAAACGCAGAATCGTTATGGCTCACGAAGCCGGAGATGATTATATTGAAGCCGCTCGAGTTCTTGGTGTAAAACGGGGTACTGCGTATTCAATAGTACATCGTTATATACTTGAAGGAGTCATTGAGCGTCCCAGAGGAGGAAGACGACACCAAAAGATGGACGAAGATATTGGCAAATACTGTGGTAGAGATTGTTGAATCCCAACCGGATCAACGCAAACCATCCGCCAACATTTATTTTTGTGGACGAATCCTGCTTTAGTTTATGGATCAGTCGCACACGAGGTCGTGCCAGACGGGGAGAGCGAGCTGTCAGGATTGGTCATGGACAGCGCGGGTGGAATGTTGCTCTCATCTTGGCGGTCTCTAATGAAGGTGTCGTCCATCATGAATTCTACGAAGGCGGAACCTCCTGTGGGAGATTTAACTCCTGGCTGGAAGAAGCGTCCGTTGCGGGTGGGGCTGGACCTCGTGTATTCGTCATGGATAATGCTCCGTGCCACAATAGAGCCCGTGAAGTCAGTTTGCGAGAGGGACACTCTATTAGGTACCTACCGCCCTACTCTCCATTTCTCAATATCGCAGAGAACGCGTTTTCCATGTGGAAAGCGGCTTTCGAGAGAGAAGTAGCTGAGATTCGTGAGCAGTTACACTACTACACTGGACAACAGCGGAATTTGACCTTACTGCAACTCGCCTCCCAAAACATGAGTGCCATCACTGCAAATAAGATGGGAAGGTCTTCCAGACGTATGGGCAGATTGATGCCTAGACTAATTAATCGCGAGGATGTCTTACAAAACCATCAATGAATATTACGGTACTTGTTTTGTTTCATACCATTATCAAAACTTTTTCGTATTGACTTGCCTTTTCGTAAAAAAATGTTTTTAATTACTTACTGTATTACCTCTATGAATTAAAATAATTATCAAACTTTTCCTTTTGACATATTTTACCTTTTCGAATTAAAAAAATTATCAAAACTTTTTGTTTTGACTTACCTGTTAAATAAAATATAATTGAATATGAAAAGCCGTTTATGATTTCAGGTTGCCGCTCATTAAACTTATAAATCCATTAATGAACTCACTTATTATCACTACCGATTAAAAACAATATCATTCAATTGAAAACGCTGCTGATTAACAGAAATACCGTTGTTGCATCTTAAAACATATTCTTTAATCTGATAGTCGCATTGTCGAACTGGAAAACCTGTAGTTCAAGCAATTACATAGAAATCGGCTAAGTGTGGTGATAAATCGCTTACATTACTCTGTCCAAAAAAACAGTGTAACAATTCGGTTGCAACACTCGTTTGTCGATCTCGGGCTTCGCCCTCGATCGTCACTCGTGATGCAACCTTCAAAATTATGTCAACGCTCAATGCAGGTGGTTGAACACTGGCGCTAAGCGCTGGCCAGTCAATCTTGCTGTCAAGACTGTTGAAGGCACTAGCAAAGCGAATCTCAACACTGGAATCGTAACTGATTTCTATGCAATTGGTCGCTCAACCCCTAGGGGTTCAGCACTCGCACAGGTCAAATTGCGGGTGTCATAATACATGTTTCCATTCTGATTGGCAATCATCACCCATAGATAGTGACCGGCCTTTGTGTTTTGATAGATCAAAGACTTCAAAGATGCTTCGTGGGCCAAATATTCACCGAAAGTCAGCTTGCTCGCGTGAGGACAGCACCCGCCATAAAAGATTGACCTCTGATCAATTAGACGAGTTGGTCAATGAGTTCCATTTATGGAGATGGGAGAATCAGTCTGGGGAGCCGCGATACCACACAAGTAGAAGGCGAATGGAGAATTTTCTCGAATTTCTATCGTCAGGCGGGACTTATAGAAAAACCGCCAAAGCTGAGGGAATTGCCAAATCTACTTGTGTTCTTCATTGCCGAGAGGCCGTGCGATTTCTCAATACAATTGCTGGATCCTACTGCTACCTTCCACAGCCTGAGGATTTCCAAGCGTTACGCCAAGATCTGACTGCGGTGGACGGTGGACATTTATCCGCAATCTTATAGATCGACGGATTCATAGTTCGCACGCAAAGACCAGATGGAGCGGGAGACGCCTTCTATTGTGGGAGAAGCGGCAAATCCTGTGATGGACTTAATATCCAAAAAGCGTGCGATAAGCATGGGAAGGTCAGATACATTTTGGCAGGAGTTCCAGCATCTGCGCACGATGATAATGCGGTCGGTTGGGGAGGCCGCTTCTTCGAGTTTCTTGATTCACTGCCGGAAGATACAGTTGCCGTTGGAGACGCCGGCTACACGGGAGTTCATCCAAGAATTATTTGCTCCCTCCTTGGTAGTAATGTCTGCCGCTCAAGAGACTTCGCCATCGGTGCCATTGAAAATAAGTGGAGGATCACCCAAATGAAAGAATCCCGCTTGCCCGCTAAGCATGGAGTGCAGTTTGCTTCAGATTGTGTGGTAGCAGCAGTTATCCTTCACAACCGATACACTAGTTTTATAGAATGATAGAGTTGTTTTTGCTTTTGAATAATTTGTTTGGGATAATTTATTATATTCAAATGGAAAAGATATTCACAAGAAATCATATATGTCATTTATCATTTATCACAATTAACTGTTCTGTTCTTCAACTCCATCACTGACACACTCGAAAAGATCAATGTCATTGGCCTTTGCCACAACCTGAATGAGGAGATCCATCTTCTTGTTCAATTGGTGGATGCCGCTCGCGATGTCTTCCAGCAAGCTTGCGTTTGTTGGTCGACGTGTTGAGGATCCCGAACCCTCCGCTGCAGCACCTTCTCCTGATTCGTTGAAGACGCTAGGTCTATCCTTACTTCCCTTTGGATAGTACAGCTGCTGGTAGTCTTCATACAGATTCCAAATCTCTGGAGAGCCTCTGAAAAAAAGAACAGAAGTAGAACTACATGCAAGTTTCAGTCATTTTTCATAGGTTCATAACTACTTTCTCACCATAAACTCTTCTCTGTCAGCAACGACTCGTCATCAGATGACACGCCACCACTTCTGGAGAGGTTTTTCGCCTTCTCGTTTTATTCACGTCCCAGGTTCTTCAGAAGATCCTGGACAGAATGTGAGAATCCTATCTCCATCCCAAGTAGCTGCATGATCTCCTTATGCAACATTCCACCTCTCTTCTTCTTCTCATAGAATGACTTGCTCTGTAGTATGTTGTGGAGCAGGTCCTTCACCATTGCATCACTGAGCTTCTTCCTTGTAGGTGCCATCTTTCAAAATTTCGAAATTTTAGTTTGCATTAAATACAATTACAACGCATCGAATTGATATCATCCCGACATGATCTGATGAGTGGTCACTGTTATCTGGAAATCTAGATCGAAATCTTTCCGCCACAGAAATCCACAGTTTCGACACTTGCCCTGAGTGTCAACACCAATGTTCAGATGTCAACACCAGCGTCAAGACAAGTGTTGGGTGTCAACGCCGGTGTTCAACTCAACACCAGCACTCTAACACTCGGTATTTGACTTCACTCATTGTATTCGTCATCAATATAAAACGCGTCTACACAGAGTCGCTGACTATGCCACCGTGTATTATCTGCAGAAGGCAAATTAAGGAAGTACTGCTCTCCCCCTATGGCTTTGCCATGGAAGAAAGAGTCTAATATGAGAAAAACAATAATTTGTCGTTGGTCTCTCCCCAATACTTTTTCCAATATGCGAGTGTTTTGAATAAAAAAGGCAGATGTTATGCGCCAGACGTTTCGCGTACCAGCCGCTTTCTCAATGGCAAAAATCTATTAAAATTTTACAAATCGAGTATATATACGAATTGCTAAAAGCATGATGCCAGTTCGTGACGACGATTTAGAGCCGGCTTCATTTGTGCAATCAATTGTGATTCGCTGATGCTGGTTTTGACAGGGCAATCTAAAATTCGCAGTATGCTTCAATATTGTTCGCGGCACATTTCAAGCAGTGATCAGCCAAGGCACTTGCTGTGTCTCCATTCACGATGCTTCTGCGATGTTCATTAAATCTCAACCGAAATGGGCGTGAAGATTTACCTATGTAACTAGAAGAACAAAAATGACAAATAAACTGATAAACTACAAAACAAACATTGCAATTAATATAATTAGGTAGTTTACTACAAAGAAAACAATTATCGTGTTTATTATTCCTATCCTTACTGTGAAATAAATGACATATTTTTTGTTGTTTTTATTTACGAATCTAATGTTAAGTTTATGTTTGCGAATGAGACAATTAATTTTACGAGAACAACTATCACTAATGAAATCGATATTTAAAACAACTTTATTTTCATTACTAGCTTTTGATTTACGCGAGCGTTTATTAATAACGAAATCTCTATCTGAAAAACCATTACGCTTGAGACGAGATTTAGTTTTAGCTTTAGCTTCTACGCTAAGAGAGTTGGAGCTACTTCTCTTATCGATGCTGTCAGAAGTGTTGACAATGAAGTTCCTCTTTACATGATTGGGGACCCAAATATCTTTAGTAAGGGTGCAACCAGACGCTATTTCTTTTTGATAATGACAAAAAGAAATTTCGATATTTATTCATATTGTCAAATCTAGATAGTTCAAGTAGGGTAGTTACTCTCAGGGACATCGATCGTAAACTTAATGTCTTTATTTACTGAGTTAAAGACATTGGTGATAACATCGAAATCAAAATTACAGCTAAACGGGCCCATGATGACGTCATCAATGTAACGTTTATAGACGGTGGGGGCAATATCATAATTATCTTTAAGGATACCTAAGGCTTTGGTTTCAATGCTATGCATGAAGATGATAGCGAAAGCCGGAGCATATTGACCTCCCATAGGGCAACCTTTCTTTTGTAAATATATTTTTTCGTTGAAAGCTATTTCGCAGTTCTGAGATATAAAGTTAAGCATACGCATGAGATCATCAACGGTTACATTTAAATTATCAATTAAATCCCAATGGTTTATGCAAAACTCCTTAACGACCTCTAAACCATACCTCAATGGAATCGACGGATATAAATTCTTGACATCTAACGATATAAAGATATGATCCGCAAAATTATTAGAACTATTTAAGTGATCGAGAATATCAACTAACTGATGAGAGCTTTTAAGGTGTGCTGGGACAAATTCAACAAGTTGGCTCAAAAGCCTACTACAGCACCAATCAATTTTGTTTGTGGGGGTATTTATCGAAGATGCAATCGGGTGCATCTGGTAAGCCGAATCTTTCAAATCTTTATGATCTTTTACTAGTGTGTAGAAATTAACAGGTTGACTACCTGTCACACGCAATTTCTCTAAATTACTTTTGGAGAGCTTATTTTAAAAATTGAGTTGATCATTTTATTGGCTTGGTTTATAGTCTAACAATAGCTTAATTCTTATGCAATGTCGCATTAGCTTGCTGACAGCGCCAAAATTTCCGCTGGAAGAGATTCCTATGGACGAAATTAAAGGTGTACTCCGAGCAATATTCGCTTTAGATTTTATTGTCCTTAAAGTAAGTTTATGCATCAGCTGTCACTTCTATAATTATCCGGCACTCTGCAACGATTTGCTCTACGTGACGTCAGCTGTGACACGCACCACTGTCTGCAGGCGCAGCGTGTATTGAATGAATAAGTCGATTTCACGAGGAAGTGACAGTGAAGGCCAATGGGAAAGCAGTAAATTATGAATCAAAACATGGACAGCACGAATAATGCTGAATTTTTTTCCCAGTTTATAAGACTTCTTATATGTAGGTGTTGACATGTAGAGGGTATAATTTGATGATGCACATCATTCAGTGAGTTCATTTTAGTTTGCTCGTGAAGCTGAATTTTGATCAGATGCTCGAATGCGATCCCCTATCGACTAGGTCTATACATATTTGGGTGTCAAGGTCTGTAATGCCGAATGCGGATGCTCTTGTCCTTGATGGATTTGGCTTGTGATTTTGTAGAAATGATAAGTAAGGCCACTCACTTGTTTCGTAATGATTCTTTGTGCTGAAATCCTCAAAACAATTTCAAGCAATTTTTGGCCATACCGTTCCGATTGATAAAACGTTCATTTGTTTTATGTTGTCGCTTTTTTGTAGAATACAATGTCGGGCAAAAGAATTCTAGCTATATATTACACATACCTACAAGTGTATTGCGCAAAAAAATGTTCAATTTCGAGTAAATTCAACATTTTAGTTGACTTTGCCCTGACCATGGCCCTGACGCATGATTCTCCTTCTTCTTCAATCAACCCGTAACTTAATGCATAATTATTTGTAGTTTCTAATCTCAGAATATAATTACCCAGTACTATTTCTCTACTTCTAGATTCTACTATCACTTTCTGTCTAGCTTGGCTGTGGAGACAATTATCTGTCAGGAGCTCCACCAACCCTCGACGCGAGGAAGGTGCTTAAAGATAAATTTCACTACTTACCGACGCACCACTGATAACAGTGTTATCCAAAACTTGGTGTGACCACGAAAAGTAAAGTATTACTTAGCTATCCAAATAATCCTAGGTGCTTCTATTCTTTCCCCCCTGCCCACATTTCTGATGTTGACACCCGGAAATGTTGCATCCATAGAGCCTCAATGTATGCCTCTATGTAAAAGATATAGGCAGGCCGTCGAATCAAAAAAGTATCTGTATACAGTGAAAATTTCATATCAAAAGATTCAGTTTTTTGAGGAGATTACGTTCCCGTGGTCCAAAAAATTATTTGAGCACTTTTCAAAAAAGTCAAAATTTGCCAATTTATATACTATACCGAGATGACTCTCCTATATAGGCCCTAAGTGGCATGTAACAAGTTGTATATCAAAGGGAATGGATATTTGATAATAAGCATCCTAACTAAGCGGAAATGAAGCTGATTATCAAGGGAATTTCATGAATTGTATTATAATGAAAGTCTTCATCGAAAAGTCGCGATATTATTCGCGCCCTCTTGGCTGAGATTTCAAGTTTTTAATTCAATTTTCACCGGCAAAATTTGATGATTCGATCACTAAATTCATACTTCATTTTTAGAATCTGAATAGTGATGTGGAACCATTTACATCTTTCAAAGTTAAATGAAGTCATTGTCTTTAATTATGTGATTTTGCTGTGCCAGTCGCAGCTAGTTGCCTATGATGTGATCACGCTTAAGAAAATAATCTTGAGGTTCAGCATGAAAGTAATAGGAACCTATCGAATTGCTAATTTAACAAACTCCAAGACAATGAGAATGTGTGAAATGCCATCATTCCTTCTGCATTACAATCATGATCACTCGACAAGATCCGTTGTAATTTCCGCAAAACTGCAAAAATTTGCATATCTCACATTTGGTGACAAAACCACTTGCATCTCTTTCAGTTCATTTAATAAATTCAAAAGTGTATACACATTGGAGATTTAATAAATGCGGAGTTACCACTCTACCTAACATATCTACTCTATGGGCAGGCCCATAGAGTATATATATATATCAGGCATGCCTAAGTGAAGGACCGTGATGGACGATCAAAATTTTTCCTATGTAAAATTTGTTGAGAAATTTGGGAGAAACAGACATTTTTTCGACATATTGCTACATCCATAGACATCGAACATCAGGCACTAGGGACAAGAAGGACCTTGTTGATGTTCGATGTCTATGGTTACATCTGTTAAGACTAATTCCATTTACTCTATGGTTCGCTCATGTCTTTGATTGGCTCTAACTACACAAACTCAAATCAGTGCTGTGATATTTGCAAGGCATACTGCTATATTTAGGCCGACTTGTTGTTACCGATGTCCGATGCATAGAGTAGGGATATATATGTAGAGTGTCGACTCAAAATAGTATCTGTATACACTGAAAATTTTTATATCAAAAGATTCAGTTTTTTGATTCAGTCAGACAACGTTCCCGTGGTCCAAAAAAATTATTTGATCACTTGAACATAGAGTAGGTGTATTAGGTAGAGTGGTAACTTCGCATTTATTAAATCCCCAATGTGTATACACTTTCGATTTTATTAAATGAACTCAAAGCGAGATACAGTTGGAATTGTTTCCAAATGTGAGATATGCGCATTTATGCAGTTTTGAAGAAATTACAACGGAATTAACTGATTATGATAGCATAGGGCAGAAAGAAATGATATTGTTTTACAGATAGTTCGTGTCTGACAGCCTTGGTGAGGCAATGTTTGTTAAATTGGCAACTCGATGACCTGCGCTATTGCTTTCCTGCTGAACCTCAAGATAATCTTCTTAAGAGTGATCAGGCAACAGCTGCCACTGGCATGGCAAAATCACAGATTCAACGACAATTATTTCAATTAACTTTAGAAATTTCAGCCAAGAAAGCACGAATAATATCTCGACTTTTTCATGAAGACTTCCACTATAATACGGATCATAAAGCTCCTTGATAATCAGCTTGATTTCCGCTTAGTTGGGATGAATAGTAGCAAATATTCATTCCTTTTGACATCCAACTTGACTTATACTACTTACAACAGGGCGTCATCTCGGTAGCATTTCAATTGGCAAAATTTTGACTTTTTTAAAACTGTTCAAATAGTTTTTTGGACCACGGAAACGTAATCTCCGCAGAAAACTGAATCCTTTCATATAAAAATTTTCACTGTATACACATACTTGTATATCCCTACTCTATGCTTTTGAAAAAGTTAAAATTTTGCCAATTTATATACTACCGAGATGACTCTCCTATATAAGTAGTATGAAACAAGTTGGATATCAAAAGGGATAAACATTTGATAATAAGCATCCCAACTAACCGGAAATTAAGCTGATTATCATGCAAATTTCAAGAATTGTAATATAATGAAGGTCTTCATGAAAAAATCTCGATATTATTCATGCTTTCTTGGCTGAAATTTCGCTTTTAATTCAATTTTCACCAGCATGAATTTATGATTCACTGAATTCATGTTTCATTTCTTGAATCTGAATGGTGATGTGGACCCATAGACATCGAACATTAATCATTAAGGCTGTTGTTGTTCGATGTCTATGTGTGGACCTATATTTACATCTTTCAAAGTTATTTTTATATCACTGTCTTTGATTACGCGATTTTCTATGACAGTGACAGCTTGCCTGTGATATGATCACGCTTAAAGAAAATACTCTTGAGGATGAGCATGAAAGTAATAGGAACCCATCGAATTGCTAATTTAGCAAACATTATATCTCCAAGGCCTTCATGACGCTGAGAATCTGTAAAATGCCATCATTCCTTCTGCATTACCATCATGATCACTCAATTTTGTTGTAATTTCTGGAAAACTGTAAAAATATGCATGTCTCACATTTGGTGACAATACCCCTGAATCTCCCTTGAGTTCATTTAATAAAATCGAAAGTGTGTACACATTGGGGATTTAATAAATGCGGAGTTACCACTCTACCTAATTTATCTACTCTATGGTCCGATGACTTCATTGAGATGAGATGGAACTGGAAGAATTTCACTGATTTACAGTTCCAGTCCAATGAAATTATGGTAATTAACTGGAACGTGCCAATTCCATTTAGCATTTGTCAAAAGTGTCATCATCTTGATATCAAAAAATGGTTTTTTTGGCAATTTAACAACGATTTGTCGCAAGCAAAAGTCCATAATGGGCCATAGCATAGAAATCAGATTGTTTCACTGTATTAGGCTAGAATGGGTCATCAGCTGATTTCAGGTGGTCATTAAAGCTGCTCGCAAACCCGAAATTTTGGCGCGAATTCAAAACGTCGGACTTGTATTTCTCAAGCGTTAAGTCACGTGTAATAAATACCAATGAAGGAAATAATGCGCCTAGTTATTAGTTGAAGATATTTTTGATCATTTGTTTCATTATATTTATGGGTGAACATGATGAATACTTGATCAAATATCAATTCAATGATGCAAGAATTTCACATGACAAATGTATTTGCATGATGAAATGTAGTGGTATATAATTGACATATGTGCAGTTTTGTAAATGATTTCTCTGAATGATGTTTTCTGTCTATTACTCGGTGAGGCGTATAATATTCTTCAATATCTCTGGTTACTGTAAAGGTTTCTCAGTCATAAAGAGACTCCTATTCACGAAGTACATCACGAAACATGTCAGAATGGGTCTTAACTCGTTGATTTGTCTGGCTTTGTATTACAAAATTTTTGAGTGATTTCTTTTTAGTGATTTCATTGCAAGCGTTTTTTCCTGCCATAAGTGTCTCCAAAACATTCAATATAGTAAAGCCTCCATTTTTTTGTTTCATGCACCATAGACAATTTCTAGTCTTAATCCTTAATTTCTAAGCGTCTTACTTCTTAAGTCTTCTATTTCTCTTAGGTCTTAATTTCTAGTTTTGGAGATATAGCCGGTGTAATAGCTACTGCCAAAAATTTACTGTATTCTGATTGCCACTGAAATCAAATGAACATGCAATAGTAATCAATGTCAAATTAATAGCAATAGTTAACCCCGGATGAACCAGCACAATTAGAGTCATACGGCTATTACCATGGCTGAGCCGGCAGCAAGCACTAGAAGTGGCCGGTAACGGATCCAGGGGGAGGGGGTTCATGGGGTTTAAGTGGTTGAAGCCCATGCTGGTTCAGGTAGGTCCAAGCTTTGCTACCCGGTATTTTATAGAAGTCTGGGACAAGTTTGGAATCATGTTCAGCAAGGCTGGTTTCAAACAACAAGCAAAGTCAGAATACAAAATTGATAAAGTACAAACAACTCTGGAAATACAGAAGGTAGTAGAACCAAAAAACTTCCTACAGCACTTAACCACACCCTATGATATAGCGCAATACAAAATTGAGACCAGTCATGCACAAAAAAACACGCTCATGGGAAACATTCATTCTCATTAAAAATTAATTCAATTTCATGGGATCACCAAATACCAATCAAAAACAAGCATAGATTTTCTGTAGCATACCAAAGCGGAAAATGATCTTCGCTGGAATTATGTAATTTTCACTAGAATAATGCTATGCCCACCGATCAACCAACCTTGTATTCGCTCTGAATAAATTGATGAAATATTTTGATATATTTCCTTGCATTCATGTTCATCTCTGGCTTAGCGTGCACATATATCTCTGGCTGGATTCTTGCATAATAACCTGTATTTACCGGCGTGTTGGGGAAGTGTGTGTTAAAACTCAGATATGATTAGTAGAATACTATTTCACCGGTTGTAGAACTGTACAACTCATTATCCATGTAGCACCGTCATTTTATGATAACTCTTATCATTTTTCGAGGAAATCGGTATTTTCCGGTTTTACCGGTTGTTTGTGTAGAGAAAATGCTGGAAGTTGCTAGACAAACTCCCTAACTAGGTAACACCAATACTTGCACCAAATCTTAGTATTTGAATTTGTATTTTGAAGTCGAGGGAGTTTGAATTTTGAAATCACTTTGTCTGTGCAAACCAGGGTTTTCGTCGGAGGGGGGACCCTTGAGAACGGAGTTCCTACCTGCCCTTGTTGTGGAACGCATAGGAACGCCAAAGTGCCCTCTTCGAAACGGTGTCATTCTGAGCCAGATGGTACATGATCATCAAGTGTTATTGATAATATTCTGAAAATCCTAAATTCATTTGTATAGAATTTCTATAACGGCCTTTTTGTTTCAAGAATGGCTACGTTTGTGTAAATAGAATAATTAAATATTGAGTTGCATCCTCAGTTGAAAAGCGGGAAGAGACCTGAATAGCAGCTATTTCCTCCAATATCAAGAATCATCAACAGGTCTAGTTTACATCTCTCAACATCGACACAACTCCCTATTGAAAGTTGCAGCCATGCCCGGGTCAATTTGAGATTTGCAATTAGTAAGTTATTGAAATTTCGACGGGCATTCATTAAATATCATGGCTATGTTTCATAAAGTTTTGTCTCGTTTTAACTATTGTTCCCTCATTAAGCGTTTTTATATTTGAGTTGCCAAATTTTCAGACGAGATATAAATATGTCCATTTTCCTGTTCAATATTCATGTCATCTAAACAATCAATTTCTGAAGTATTATGAAGGTTTAGTAAAATAATTTCATAGTGAAAATGTTCATAAGTTTGTTAGAAAATGTTGCATTTTCAAAAGCTTAGTTTTAGGGACTAAAGGATTTGCTCCTAAATGAAGCTGATAAGGCGAAAATTTAGACCTAGCAGATATCATTACTTTTATCGGCAATAGCAGCTCGACTTACTAAAAAACGATTGATGATACAGACGCTGATATGTTTCTCAGAATTATTAACTGTTCTGCAAAATATCTTCTTTTGGTATTATGCGAAGACCTCTTGGCTCTCTGGAAAAGAATGTAAAGTAAAATTTTTTTCAAATACTATGTAAAAGCTCTTGTAAAGTGACAGTAGGTCTACTGTGTTAATGCTGCTAAAAGTTCATCAGTAAAGCAGTTTTGTTTTGTATATTAATAATATATCGAATCTTTACATATCGAAGGCAAATTCATATTCATGATTAAGCGAGAAGCTTAATATCATGGTGTGATACTATGCAGATCGACTTTTCTGTTTTGATATTCATAGAACTATCAAATATATATTCGGTAGAAAAAAAAGCTGTGTTGAAAAAGCAGGTTCGATTCACCGCGATTAAATGAAATGCAATGAGTACTATATGCCTTGCGTACATGAAATTGCAGAATGCAAAGACAAGCGTTATTCACTAACTTTGATGAGTGAGGTTTAGGAAATCCACCGCTTTTAGCCTATAGGCCCTATGTCAAAACATAATGCGATACACGGTGTAAGGAAAAGACATGCACCGTAAAAATGGGTTCAGCTACAGGTTAGAGCTAGAGGTGATATCTAGGTAGGCCTATATGAATCTGAAAGTTAATCAAGACCGGAGATAGAATGCACGCACGCGCGTGCGACGATAAGTATAACTCTCGGATACTCCATTATACGAGGGTCATCCCAAAAGTTCGTGCGCGTGAAACATAATCATTTATTATAACATAAAAGTAACCAAACGAACAAAGTCAACCTTCAATATAGTCACCTCTGAGAGAGATAACCTTCTCCCATCGGTGTGGCAACATGGCAACTCCATTCAGAGTGCCTGAGGAATTCAAATCACGAATAACACTGTTCGCAGCATTCCTGACTTCGTCCAGATCACTGAAACGTTTGCCTCTCAGAGGTTCTTTTAGTTTTCCAAAGAGGTCAAAGTCGGGAGGACTCATATCAGGGCTGTAAGGAGGATGGGGAATGCATTCCCAACCTAGGTGTTCAAATGTTTCTTGAGTCACTGCAGCACGATGACAGGCGGCGTTGTCATGCAAAATCAATGGATTTCGGAGATTCGGACGCTTTCTTCTAAGGGCTTGACGGAGATGGACATGGAGGTAGTTTGAGTAGTAGGCAGCAGTTACAGTCTGTCCACGGGGCACGTAGTGCGATAAAACAATACCTGAAGTGTCGTAGGCTGCAATCAGCATCAGTTTCACAGCAGAGGGCTTCTGCCGGAATTTGATCGGTCTGGGAGATCCTGGTCGTCGCCATTCCGCACTTTGCCTTTTCATTTCAGGCTCGTAGGACCTCACCCAGGTTTCATCAATGGCAATTACGCGGTCGAGAAAGTCCTCTTCTTGCTGGTGTCGACGAAGGAGTTGCCTTGAGATTCGAACTCTGTCAGCCTTCTGATCACTGGTGAGATTGTGCGGCACCCAACGAGCGGACAGCTTCCGCATCCCGAGATGGTCGGTCAAAATCCGATGAACAGAGGACTTCGACAAATCCAGGTTTTCGGCGATTTCCATGCATGTCCATCGTCGATCATTCGCCATTAAGTCACGCACCTGATTCACGGACTCCTCAACACAAGCAGATGGAGGTCGGCCGGAGCGAGTCGCGTCTTTGATGCTACCGTCGCCACTTTGAAAGCGTTGGACCCATTTCTGCACGGTTCGTAGAGCCATGGCGGAGTCCCCACAAGCTTCTTCTAAAGCTTGGCAAATTTCTGCTGCCTTTATATGGCGCAATGTCATAATCTTAACGAACGCACGTTGTTCCTCGATGGTAAGCTCCATGACGAATGATAGAAGCAGTTGGTGTGATCGAAAATGGCGTGATAATTTTAAATCAATGTGCTTTTGTTCATCGAATATCGACAATCTAGATTTAAATCAATTTAATCAGATATCTATGATTTTGAATTTGAACGGTGAGGTCTGAAATTTGTCATAGATATGCTTTGTTAATTGCGGTTTCAACACACTCTCGAAATACATCACAGAAAACCAATTTAACATTCATTTATCTCGTTAAAACATAGGTACGAATTGCCGCGCACGAACTTTTGGGATGACCCTCGTATACATAAACTTTCGATCACAGAAGATGCAGGTACGCCGGATATTTCAATTTTTTAATTTACAATTTTGTGCCTTCGTTCGAAGAACTTCGGCTAGCTTTTTATTTTCTCAAGCGATAGCAATTAGCGTTAGAAAATCTCGATTCCAATAGCTTTCTGCCAGCTGCTTTGGATGAACTCAACCGTATCATGACCATAGACAGCATTTGCGTGTTTATGACGCTCAACTGCTGATTTAGCTTATAAAGATTTTATGATGGTAACACACTCAATCTTCCTCAACATTTCATATGTACTAAACCAATTTTGCATTGATATCATTGCTTTAAGTCATGACAATGCGTACAATGATTTAGAGTCTCCAAGAGACGGTCAAGTACAATGACTTGATTATCCATGAGCTGAATCGGCTATCATTATGAGAAGAAACATCGTTAACATTGTTTTGATCATTCATAAGTCACACACGTTTATGGTCAAAAAATATTGGACAAACATTTATACCACAAACAATAAATGCCAATGATGGGTATGCTTGAAGTGAAAAGAAGGACTCATGTTAATTAATGTGATGACGATTCCTTCATTAATGTACACCTGAACATTTTCGAACACATGATTAAGAAAGATCATTAATAGTAATTTTGAGGATAATTCATAGGAATGTTGAAAATGTTCTGAAATGGTCCTGGAATTTTCTGACGGAAAAGCCCCGGATACCCTGATCTTGGCCGCTATGGCTACGCTTGAAATTAGTTGAGGATGCTTATTATCAAATGTTTATCCCTTTTGATATCCAACTTGTTTCATACTACTTATATAGGAGAGTCATCTCGGTAGTGTATAAATTGGCAAAATTTTGACTTTTTTAAAACTGTTCAAATAGTTTTTTGGACCACAGAAACGTAATCTCCGCAGAAAATTGAATCCTTTCATATAAAAATTTTCACTGTATACACATACTTGTATATCCCTACTCTATGCTTTTGAAAAAGTTAAAATTTTGCCAATTTATATACTACCGAGATGACTCTCCTATATAAGTAGTATGAAACAAGTTGGATATCAAAAGGGATAAACATTTGATAATAAGCATCCCAACTAACCGGAAATTAAGCTGATTATCATGCAAATTTCAAGAATTGTAATATAATGAAGGTCTTCATGAAAAAATCTCGATATTATTCATGCTTTCTTGGCTGAAATTTCGCTTTTAATTCAATTTTCACCAGCATGAATTTATGATTCACTGAATTCATGTTTCATTTCTTGAATCTGAATGGTGATGTGGACCCATAGACATCGAACATTAATCATTAAGGCTGTTGTTGTTCGATGTCTATGTGTGGACCTATATTTACATCTTTCAAAGTTATTTTTATATCACTGTCTTTGATTACGCGATTTTCTATGCCAGTGACAGCTTGCCTGTGATATGATCACGCTTAAAGAAAATACTCTTGAGGATGAGCATGAAAGTAATAGGAACCCATCGAATTGCTAATTTAGCAAACATTATATCTCCAAGGCCTTCATGACGCTGAGAATCTGTAAAATGCCATCATTCCTTCTGCATTACCATCATGATCACTCAATTTTGTTGTAATTTCTGGAAAACTGCAAAAATATGCATGTCTCACATTTGGTGACAATACCCCCTGAATCTCCCTTGAGTTCATTTAATAAAATCGAAAGTGTGTACACATTGGGGATTTAATAAATGCGGAGTTACCACTCTACCTAATTTATCTACTCTATGGTCCGATGACTTCATTGAGATGAGATGGAACTGGAAGAATTTCACTGATTTACAGTTCCAGTCCAATGAAATTATGGTAATTAACTGGAACGTGCCAATTCCATTTAGCATTTGTCAAAAGTGTCATCATCTTGATATCAAAAAATGGGTTTTTTGGCAATTTAACAACGATTTGTCGCAAGCAAAAGTCCATAATGGGCCATAGCATAGAAATCAGATTGTTTCACTGTATTAGGCTAGAATGGGTCATCAGCTGATTTCAGGTGGTCATTAAAGCTGCTCGCAAACCCGAAATTTTGGCGCGAATTCAAAACGTCGGACTTGTATTTCTCAAGCGTTAAGTCACGTGTAATAAATACCAATGAAGGAAATAATGCGCCTAGTTATTAGTTGAAGATATTTTTGATCATTTGTTTCATTATATTTATGGGTGAACATGATGAATACTTGATCAAATATCAATTCAATGATGCAAGAATTTCACATGACAAATGTATTTGCATGATGAAATGTAGTGGTATATAATTGACATATGTGCAGTTTTGTAAATGATTTCTCTGAATGATGTTTTCTGTCTATTACTCGGTGAGGCGTATAATATTCTTCAATATCTCTGGTTACTGTAAAGGTTTCTCAGTCATAAAGAGACTCCTATTCACGAAGTACATCACGAAACATGTCAGAATGGGTCTTAACTCGTTGATTTGTCTGGCTTTGTATTACAAAATTTTTGAGTGATTTCTTTTTAGTGATTTCATTGCAAGCGTTTTTTCCTACCATAAGTGTCTCCAAAACATTCAATATAGTAAAGCCTCCATTTTTTTGTTTCATGCACCATAGACAATTTCTAGTCTTAATCCTTAATTTCTAAGCGTCTTACTTCTTAAGTCTTCTATTTCTCTTAGGTCTTAATTTCTAGTTTTGGAGATATAGCCGGTGTAATAGCTACTGCCAAAAATTTACTGTATTCTGATTGCCACTGAAATCAAATGAACATGCAATAGTAATCAATGTCAAATTAATAGCAATAGTTAACCCCGGATGAACCAGCACAATTAGAGTCATACGGCTATTACCATGGCTGAGCCGGCAGCAAGCACTAGAAGTGGCCGGTAACGGATCCAGGGGGAGGGGGTTCATGGGGTTTAAGTGGTTGAAGCCCATGCTGGTTCAGGTAGGTCCAAGCTTTGCTACCCGGTATTTTATAGAAGTCTGGGACAAGTTTGGAATCATGTTCATCAAGGCTGGTTTCAAACAACAAGCAAAGTCAGAATACAAAATTGATAAAGTACAAACAACTCTGGAAATACAGAAGGTAGTAGAACCAAAAAACTTCCTACAGCACTTAACCACACCCTATGATATAGCGCAATACAAAATTGAGACCAGTCATGCACAAAAAAAACACGCTCATGGGAAACATTCATTCTCATTAAAAATTAATTCAATTTCATGGGATCACCAAATACCAATCAAAAACAAGCATAGATTTTCTGTAGCATACCAAAGCGGAAAATGATCTTCGCTGGAATTATGTAATTTTCACTAGAATAATGCTATGCCCACCGATCAACCAACCTTGTATTCGCTCTGAATAAATTGATGAAATATTTTGATATATTTCCTTGCATTCATGTTCATCTCTGGCTTAGCGTGCACATATATCTCTGGCTGGATTCTTGCATAATAACCTGTATTTACCGGCGTGTTGGGGAAGTGTGTGTTAAAACTCAGATATGATTAGTAGAATACTATTTCACCGGTTGTAGAACTGTACAACTCATTATCCATGTAGCACCGTCATTTTATGATAACTCTTATCATTTTTCGAGGAAATCGGTATTTTCCGGTTTTACCGGTTGTTTGTGTAGAGAAAATGCTGGAAGTTGCTAGACAAACTCCCTAACTAGGTAACACCAATACTTGCACCAAATCTTAGTATTTGAATTTGTATTTTGAAGTCGAGGGAGTTTGAATTTTGAAATCACTTTGTCTGTGCAAACCAGGGTTTTCGTCGGAGGGGGGACGCTTGAGAACGGAGTTCCTACCTGCCCTTGTTGTGGAACGCATAGGAACGCCAAAGTGCTCTCTTCGAAACGGTGTCAGTAGTAATAAAAGGTCCATAATAAACACAGCGCGCCCTCCCCCCCTGGAACGACAGAGTGTCGTGGTCGGCCGCCGTGGTGCTTCGGGTCTGACTCCCCCTCCCCCCCTCTGGAACGACAGAGGTTGTAGTCTGTCGTGGTGTGCCGGCCAGATGGGTCCACGTTCACAAACTGTTCGCTGACTCCCCCCCCCTCTGCAACGACAGAGAGTGAGACTCGGGTGAGTTGGTCCGACCGCCTGGTTGACGTGGGCGACCGTCCAGGTTGACGTGGGCGACCGTCTAGGTTGACGTGGGCGACCGTCTAGGTTGACGTGGGCGACCGTCTAGGTTGTCGTGGATGGTGAAATGGCTGCCAGATTCGGATTCAGCGTAAAATTCTGCATCGGTATGGTGAGTTTCAAGGCAATCAGCGAGAAAAAATTTTTCTTCAAAATTTTAACAGAGTTAGAATTTGGGACGTTTTGGTGTGTAGCGCCCAAACGAAGCATCGGATGAGAAAACGGAGGCCATATTCGGATTCAGCGTGAAATTCTGCATCGGTATGGTGAGTTTCAAGTCAATCGGAGAGAAAAAATTTTCGCTGACGTCCCCCCCCTCTGGACAGCTCGCTTCGATTTTGGCTTCCAGTGGACGGATTTTGTCGTGCCATAGCTCGTTTGAAAGCTAAGAGTGAGACAAATTCACTGAAAGAATCGACTTGTTCCGATCTGTCTTCGTTTAGATGTGAGACGCCATTTAAGATTTTGGGACATTGGCGAAAAACGACAGAGTTAGAATTTGGGACGTTTTGGGCTGTAGCTTCAAAACGAAGCATCGGATTGGAAAACGGATTTCAGATTTGGAATCAGCGTGAAATTCTCTATCTGTATGGTGAGTTTCAAGTCAATCGGAGAGAAAAAATTTTCAACATTTTTCGAAAAAACGACAGAGTTAGAATTTGGGACGTTTTGGTGTATAGCGCCAAACCGAACCATCGGATGAGAAAACGGAGGCCAGATTCGGATTCAGCGTGAAATTCTGCATCGGTATGGTGAGTTTCAAGTCAATCGGAGAGAAAAACTTTCGCTGACGTCCCCCCCCCCTCTGGACAGCTCGCTTCGATTTTGGCTTCCAGTGGACGGATTTTGTCGTGCCATAGCTCGTTTGAAAGCTAAGAGTGAGACAAATTCACTGAAAGAATCGGCTTGTTCCTATCTGTCTTCGTTTAGATGTGAGACGCCATTTAAGATTTTGAGACATTGGCGAAAAACGACAGAGTTAGAATTTGGGACGTTTTGGGCTGTAGCTTCAAAACGAAGCATCGGATGGGAAAACGGATTTCAGATTCGGATTCAGCGTCAAATTCTACATGGAAATGGTGTATTTCCAGCTCAATCGGAGAGAAAAAATTTTCGCTGACGTCCCCCCCCCTCTGGACAGCTCGCTTCGATTTTGGCTTCCAGAGGACGGATTTTGTCGTGCCATAGCTCGTTTGAAAGCTAAGAGTGAGACAAATTCACTGAAAGAATCGGCTTGTTCCTATCTGTCTTCGTTTAGATGTGAGACGCCATTTAAGATTTTGGGACATTGGCGAAAAACGACAGAGTTAGAATTTGGGACGTTTTGGGCTGTAGCTTCAAAACGAAGCATCGGATTGGAAAACGGATTTCAGATTTGGAATCAGCGTGAAATTCTCTATCTGTATGGTGAGTTTCATGTCAATCGGAGAGTTTCAAGTCAATCGGAGAGAAAAATTTTCAACATTTTTCGGAAAAAACGAGTTAGAATTTTTGCGATGGCTGCCTACTGTAGAGCCAAAACGAAGCATCGGATGGGAAAACGGAGGCCAGATTCGGATTCAGCGTCAAATTCTACATGGAAATGGTATATTTCCAGCTCAATCGGAGCACTAGAACCGGAGATAGACGGGTTTTGAGTGTTTGGATGATGGGTATTACGTCATCAGCTGATCGCCACACACTATATAAGCTGGGAACCGACAGAGACTTGTCATTCAGACGAGAGATTGCCAACGGTAAGTCGTCTCTCTGAGCTCCGATGATAGCTTCGGACATTCCAAATCCCGAGTTTCTGTAAGAAACCGACTTAGAAAATTTCATTGCTGATATCAGCTAAGGCGTCAGACTTAGAGGTTCGCCAAGAGATGGCCTTCGTCTCCAGGCCATAAAAGACTCCAAAACTTTAAAGGCTTGTAACTTTGCTTCTACAAGTCCGTTTGACTTGATTCAAAAAAGGTTCGGTCGCTATTGATCTGCCCTAAGTGATAAACTACTTATAAAATTTCATAAGTAGTGCTAAAAAGTTGAAAAATTTAAATTCACTAGTTTTGGAGGTTTTCTGGGGTTTTCGTCCCTGCTGAAGTCAATGAAAGCATTTTTAATGATGTCTGAGCCAGTCTTCTCATGCTATAAGCGGCTTTTCACTGAAAGCGAGCAAGACACGGAGAGTTTTGCTGCAATATTCCACTGACAGGGTGTTCCTTCGGGACGGCGGACGATGCCGTAGTGATAAGTGTGGTAAGGGAATGTGTCATATTTGAGACCGTAACCGCTGGGACAACTCATGTCTCATGTTGGGCATTTGACACAGCTCTCAACGTAGCACTTTGAACGCCAATCGGTTGAGTCTTAGCTATCTTGTCATGGGTGGCCTCTAAACATCTCCATTGCAAAACGCTGGTGAATCAAGCACTCTACGGCTTGCTATCAAGCTGATCAAAGCAATAACTTGGGATGTTTCCTCAAGGTATTCAAGTATGCTGAGTTCAAATCTGCTATCAGATTTCAAATTTAACTAAGACTAAGGCAGCTTTGAGGGGTTAGATCCCAGCTACTGTTCACTACCTTTGACTCGGCGTTGCTGTTACCACTTCGGGGCAGTGACA
Source organism: Prostheceraeus crozeri (assembly GCA_907163375.1). Taxonomy (NCBI): domain Eukaryota; kingdom Metazoa; phylum Platyhelminthes; order Polycladida; family Euryleptidae; genus Prostheceraeus; species Prostheceraeus crozeri. The sequence continues at coordinate 131,825 of CAJQUW010001011.1, forward strand.
ATGATGTCTTAAGCTGTAAATAGCGGGTATCGGAGAAGATCTCTCACTTCCCTAGTGATCAGTACAAGGCCTTCGGGCTGTCGACGGGATCGAGTGCCACTCACTACACTCAAATCTATCATTCCTCACTAAGTGTAAATTCCTGACTATACATTTGTCCTGCTATCAGGTTGTTTTGACTTGCTATCTAGTTGAATAGTCTCTTGCTATCAAGAGATTCACTTCTGCTCATAAAGCACATCATCGCTGTAATACCTCCTTTGCTCGAGCGTTCCTTCGGGACGGCGGGTACTGCCGTAGAGGGATTGTGTTCCACGGGTTGTTCGTCGTTTGTTAGACCGAAACCTCTGAGCCGTTGCTCATGTTGGGCATTCGACTTCATACTCAACGTGACGCTTTCTCTCGCCAGGTCAGAGTACTTCAGCCATTCGACAAAGGTTAGTCTTTATGATATGGAGTAGAGTGAAATGTAATTCATTAGATGCCCCTTCAATGATTGCTCCCATGATAAACGTTGATGAGACAAATGAAATGATTCTCATCTTCCTTTTTTCAGTGATTGAAATCTACTAGCACACTACCGTATAATCGTCCACTATGGGACAAGACATGATAGAACCTCCACGCGGTTTGCCCTGGGCAGTCTTCGGACTGGCGAATACTATCATTAAGTTGAATCTGCTATCAGTCAACTTGAACGTTGCGTCCCATTAGAGGGGTATATAAACCACTGCCTCTCATTTCATTTCATTTCAATCATGCAGACGCCGAACAGTCAAGTCAGCTCTCCTCGCGGACCGCAGTTAAGGCCGCGAAATTTATTTGAGGAGTTTGCCAGGCTAGAGGAGCAAGACAGAGTTTTTAATAATCTTGCTCGGATTGGCAATCCGATGACAGCAACTGCTGTCAATCCAACGGAATGGCGCTACATTCCACTTTTTAGCCATGTACCAGTTAGTGTGGAAGTCGACACTGCTACCAAGGAGAGAGTCAAAGACTCTCTCAGCAGAATTGGTAGGGTGTAAGATGACGTTACTCCCGAGAACGAACCATCGGCTCTCTTAAGGGCCACCATGGGGCAAGACATGATAGAACCTCCTCGCGGTTTGCCCTGGGCAGTCTTCGGACTGGCGAATACTATCATTAAGTTGAATCTGCTATCAGTCAACTTGAACGTTGCAAATGAAGTTCGGTGTAATACTTCCTTTCGACGGGCGTTCCTGTAAAGGGCGGCGGTGAAACCCGTAGCTATGTATACCGCAAGGGACATTCGGCAATGGTCAATCTTGTTAAACCTCTCTGCGTCATGTTTGCAAGTGATTGCCTCTGTCTCAACGTAGTATGCATTCGCGCCAGGGCGACATTTAGCCAACTGTCGAAGGTTGCCCAAAACTTTCCATTGCATACGTTATGAGAACCATGAGTTCTACCTGTCTCTATCACGGAGACGAAATGATGAAGGGATAAAATGGGAGGACATTCATGCGCCACACGCAACACATTACAGATTTCTCTCTTCGCTAGTGAACAAGCTCTTGTCAGTGTCATCAGAAATTTTATCATGTCGTACAAAAGTTTTATTGCAACACAGGTGGATCTATAGTTAGAAAGTTTGATCATCAACGTTTCATTCGTAAGTCTAGTCAGAAACTGTATCATGGTTTGCAAAGTTAGTGTAGTCAAATAATAAAATATAAAATAATATCAAACTCCATTGCACTAATAGTGTGAAGCTCGGTATGAGTGAGGGATAAAATCCTCCATCACCTTAGGTGGCTTGATATCAGCCTACAACATGAGCGATGTGGAGATCTTTGATATTATACTTCCTGTTGGTGGGTTTGTACGGCGAGCGCTGCCGCAGATGGAAGGAGGGATATGTTATAGTTAAGAGCGAAACCACTTTGCTGATGTTAGACAACTTTCCCAACGACATCTTTTCTCGCTTGATCATGAGTGCTTTAGATGTCTGCAGCAGGTTCTTCAAACTTTCCACTCATCGTTTGATGATTTACAAAGTAGGGCACATGTCAAGTAAAGTTCTCATAATGATGTCTTAATCAATTCCTCCTTACTGCATGCTTGTCGTTTCTACACTCCGACTCTAACCTTTTAGAGCATACACATGTAGCACATACTATCCGTATCGAGAAAGTCTCATGAGTTCTTTTAAGAACCACTACCTCTTCGTGTCACCTGTGTATCACGCCAAACGTATGCAGCAAACACACTTCTCTCTTCTTTAGTGAGCAAGCTCTGAACACATAAGATATCATAGTAAAATCATCAACGAATAAATCATATCGCAATAGGAATGTACATTGACAGATTCAAATAGATGCTCATGCGTTCATAAAAGAGAGTTTGTAACATCAGCATTAATTGGAAGTGCGTGAGCGCACTGGAAACTCCTGATCGTCTTGTGATTGGACGAGACGTCTCATCCATTCACCGCTTAGGAAAATCTTATAAAAGGTAGTGCACCAGCTCTACTCTTCACATTCATCTTTCATAAGGTGAGTGTTGGTGAGCTCCCGCTATCAGGTTGTTTTGACTTGCTATCTAGTTGAATAGTCTCTTGCTATCAAGAGTTTTACTTCTGCTCATAAAGCATATCATCGCTGTAATACTTCCTTTGCTCGAGCGTTCCTTCGGGACGGCGGGTACTGCCGTAGAGGGATTGCGTTGCACGGGTTGTTCGTCGTTTGTTAGACCGAAACCTCTGAGCTGTTGCTCATGTTGGGCGTTCGACTTCATACTCAACGTGACACTTTCTCTCGTCAGGTCAGAGTACTTTAGCCATTCGACAAGGGTTAGTCTTTATGGTACGGAGCATTTCGAAGTGTTGATTGACTCATGTTCATTGAATGACTATTGACATGATCATCATAGATAAAATGAAATAAATCTTACGTATCCTTTTCAGTGAATTTGCCTACGACGTCGAATCTAACTACTTTAATCTTCGATATGGATACGAGTATCACGAGAAAAATTGAATCTTATCGCGTCTCTGCCAAGATGGAGGAAACTCTCATTGAGCAATGTAAGTTTTTGTGTGATGGGGCAAGGATGCAGGTTGTGCTAATAAAACTCTTGAACTAACATCATTCGGTTACCATGTGTGTTGAGCATAGGAATTAATTTTCATAAACCTTTGAATAACATCAAGAATGTAAGAATCATATCCTTACTAATTTTCAACAAAAGACCCTTAACGTCTTTTTACTCCGCGATTTTCAAAAGCGAAGCTCATTTTCTAAAATTTATAATGCACTCTAATATCTCCCTTCGAGAAATCTCTCACCAATATCTCCCTCCCTTTTTTCAGTACAGCAGCGCATCATGAACAGAGAACCTATTCCTGAAGGGGCACTTGGTCGAGCCTATGAACGACTGGGAATATGTAAGTATCTTAATGAATGAATGCTGTTATGTGTTCTGTATCATCATGGCTGATAGCATGCATTCTATCATTCATCAATCTCATCTCTTTTCCACTCTACAGTTTTGGTAAGGCAGGAGAAGTGGGAGGAAGTCGCGAGGCGGAAATATGATGATGATTTTCCGACCCTACCCTCTCGCCCATCTACCTCAGCTCCACCATCTGAGCAGCCATCCACCTCGGGTATGGTCATCACCCAACCTCCACCACCACCCATACCAGCTCCTCGTCGCCGCATCCCTCCAACACCCAAGCCGCGGACTCTTCCACCCTCGGCTCGCATCCCCCTTCTACCTCCTCTTGAACCATCGGTGATGGCGGAAGTAGATTCTCTTGATGGTAAGTTACAGTGATGGTAAAGGGGGACAAGGACTTAAACAAAACGCACGCCACACTTGGAATTGAATAGTCATGTTACTGATCGCTTTCCTTCCTTTTCTCAACAGATCTCGCAACGGTATTTCTGTGCGATAACGTTCCTAACCGCGCCGCCAACTCTCACATACCACCACCGGCAACAGCAGGCGACTTCCCTCCCATCTCCAACAAGTCGGTAGAAATGGAGATCGAGGTGTACGACCACACCATTAAAATGGTAGGTTGAAGATTTCCTCACTCATCTCCCTCGAACGTTTGGCTAATAGCATCTTCCTCAATTTCAGGCATCGACTTCATCACCAAAGCCCTCCTTTCTCAAGGAAAGTTTAGAGCTGTTGAGTGAAGGTAGGTTGTAACAAAACACTAAGACTTTAATAGAGATGATAGAATGATTTCTCTTTTAGGTGATGCTAGTTCCAGCTCAACACTATCGCGGGAAGGTGACGAGCGGGAATGTGCTGACTGTGGGCACATCTTCATGAGGAAACGCGATCTGCTCCGACACATCAGACAACGTGTGTGTCAACCCAAGTCGCCATCAATCTCCCGAGGTGAGGATGACTCTATTGAACACGTCTCCTTTACTTGCGACTTCTGCATTCAATCATTTGAGTCACATTTTGAATTATCTTCACATAGACTTCAACATACACACACGAACGATGCCTACACCAATGGTACCTCCTCTATCCGACTCTCTGAAGTGTCGATAAATAATTTAGTGAGGAACTACCAGATGGAATCCTCAGAAACCATTGCTAACTTTGAGGAATGGTTTCATCAAAATTCATCATTGATAGAAGCGCTCTTCAACAATTTAGACAATTTTAGAATGAAGGCGCTCATCTATCTCAAAATAAAATATGTAAAAATCGACCACCATACTGGTCAAATAGTAGAGAGGTTGGAGTTTCACATACCCTCCTCTCCCGCTACAGAAGTAATCGATGAAGATTCTTGGTTAAATTTTCATATCCAAGGACTAAAACTAAATATAGTTAAATTCAACGAACGCGATAGTGGTCTCATTTTTGATGGTATAGAATCTGCCAAGTTTAAAATCAATTTGCTAGAAAGTTATAGTGGGCGAGGCTCCTTTAAACTTCCGAAAAGTTTAAAAAATAAAAAAGCAGTCGTTTCTGTAGATTGTGAATCGCAATGTTTTAAGTATGCAGTGTTATCCATTCTCCACTACAATGATGTAAATGATAATCGTTTCCGTAGAAGTAAGTATCAGGAGTGGGAAAATGAATTAAAGTTTGATGACTGCAATAGTGAAGATATGAAATTGAAAGATATAGAGAAATTTGAGAAATTAAATAAAATTAAGATATTGGTACACGTCTGGGAGAAAGGGCTAAAAGGCGTTAGGTATAACAACCGCCAAAGTAGCTATGATCGAGTTATCAACCTCTTGCTAATGTATGAGGACAATACTCAACAGTGGCATTACTATGGTATTCCCAAAATTCATCGCCTTTACAACCATATACAAAAATCGATTAAAGGTGAACATTTCATATGCGATCGCTGCACACGACCATTTTGGTCGAAAAATAAATTTCTAAGTCATTATGAATGGTGCAAGCGGGGTAAACTACAAATAGAGCGCATGCCCAAAGATAAGGAGTTTTCATATAGAGAGAATGGTGATGAACTAAGTCCTCTTCGTGTCATCTATGCTGACATCGAATGCTATATCGATGATAACATCCATCGACCAGCAGCCATTTCCTGCTATGAAGTATGGCATGATCACTTTAGGAGTAGGCAAAATAAAATGCGCGTCTGGCAAGGTGAGGATTGTATTTACCAATTCCTACAATTCCTCGAACAGGCTGTAAAATTTCAACAAAAACATGATGGTGAACTCTATCGCAGATCATTGCATATGACAGCAGATGATCAAGCAAAATTTGATAGTTGCAACATTTGCCCCAAATGTAGGAAAACATTTGACGATGATAAGATTAAGAAAGTGCGCGACCATGATCACATCACTGGTAAATTTAGAAACGCACTCTGTTCAAAATGCAATTTTTCACTTAGGATGAAACGGCGTACATTACCCGTCATTTTCCATAATTTCAAGGGCTACGACAGCCATATGATAATAAAAGGAGGTTTAGGCCAAATGAAAGAGTGGAAGCTTGATGTAATAGCACAAACGAGAGAAAAGTTTATGGCCATGACAGCAAAAGTACCCGTCGATAAAACCAAAGAAAACAAGACGGTCTATTTTGATATAAAATTTTTAGATTCCTACCAATTTATGACTGCATCACTGGCCTCTCTCGTACAAAATCTAAAGTCTCTTCCACTAACACAAAATCTTAAGAAACAATATCCAAATTTAACTAATGAAGTCATCACACGGAAAGGAGTCTTTCCATATGCATATTTTGATACGATTAGTAAACTCGGCGAGACTTCTCTTCCGCCCATAGATAAATTTAAAAATGATTTGACCGGCGCAGAATGTAAGACCGAAGATTATGATCATGCACAAGATGCATGGATAAAATTTGACTGCCATACATTTGGCGAATATATGATTGCCTACCTTAAGTTAGATGTATTTTTGCTGGCTGATGTATTTCAGGAGTTTCGACGAGTGGCATTAGAAGAAGATAAGTTAGATCCCGTCCACTTTGTCAGTCTACCAGCCATGTCATTTAAGTCTGCTTTTAAAATGACTGGTGAGACCATTCATCTCTTACAAGATCCAGAGATGTATAATTTATTTGAGCGAGGAATTCGCGGTGGTCTCACATTTGTAAATAAACATAGGTTAAAATCTGAAACAGTAGGTAATGATCATACCCATCTTAAGTATTATGACCAAAATAATTTGTATGGTAGTTCACTATCCAAACCGCTACCTCACTCTGAGTTTAGCTGGTTAGATGATAGTGAAATTCAGCATCTCTCCAACCCTTCTAACATACTAGCAATTCCAGATGAAGGTGATTGGGGATATTATTTTGAAATAGATCTAATCTATCCAAATAATATTAAACATAAAACCGTGGATTTTCCACTCGCACCCGAATCAGGTGAAGTGACCAAAGATATGTTTTCCGACTTTATGAAACAATTTCATAAAGATTTAGAATCATGCGGTCAACCCGACTATAAGCCTTGCCGCAAACTTTTACTCACCCAGTATGATAAAGAAAACTATCTAGTCCACTTTAGCATCTTAAAATTTTATTTAGAAATGGGTATGATTTTAAAAAGAGTTCACCGCATTATTAAATTTAGACAGAAAGCCTTCCTCAAACCATATATTGATAGCAACAGCCAGAAACGTGCACTAGCCCAAAATAATTTTGAAAAAGATTTTTATAAATATAAGAACAACAGTCTATTTGGTAAGACGATGGAGGATGTTAGAAAGCGCGTAAACTACAAACTAGTTAATGATGATCAAAAGTATCACAAATTGGTCTCATCACCTCTATTCATCGATAGAGACATTATCGATGAGGACCTTATAGGTGTTAAAATGATAAAATCTGAAGTTGAGTTGTGCAAACCCATCTATATTGGTCAAGCTGTACTAGATTACTCTAAGCTTGAAATGTACCAACTCTTTTATAAAATACTAAAACCATGTCCTCTCGTAAAAGAGGTTCGTTTGTTGGGTGGTGATACAGATAGTTTCTTCTTAGGTATTACCACTCAAAAAGATTTAAATTTCAATGAAGTAGGAAAATCTTTAGAAAGATATTTTGATACATCAAATTATCCTACTGATCACCCACTCTACTCCATCAAAAATAAGGCAAAACTTGGCTGCTTTAAGGATGAGACAGCAGGGAAGGAAATAGATGAAATGATTCTCCTCCGTCCAAAAATGTACAGTATGAAATTAAAGGATAGCGACGATAGTATTAAGCGTGCTAAAGGCATATCAAGATCATTGGTCTCTAACATGAAACATAAGAATTTCAGGAAAGCCTATAGAAATAAAAATATAACGTTTGTCAATATGACAATCTTAAAATCTAAGTCGCATGAGATCAAAACTCATACTTTTAGGAAACGGGCGCTTTCAGCATGGGAGGATAAGAGGTGCTGGTTAGAACACAACATATCTCTTCCACATGGACATCCTGACACAAACATACCACCACCCAAAAGAATAAAACTCACACTACCACATTCAGGAGACGTGTAAATAGATTCATCCTTAACTCAGTATTTTGATGTTGATTTCTGTAGATAAACATTGTTGTTTTATGTATCGCATGAGATTGTTTTTTCCTTGTGAATATGTGTCCACATCTGTACATTCCCCATGTGATGACTTTTCCACTGAAAGACATTTTTCCTATCCCTGTATATTTCCACCCTTCACGAAGTAAAAAGACTTTTTGTATATAGCAATGTTTATTGAAGTGCGCTCATGTATATATTTTCAGTGGATGTTGTATAAAGTCTATTGCTTCACATTCATGTACATATTTCAATAAATGTTGTATAAAGACTTCACTTTGTTTTCCGAAACACTAAAGTTACGAGGGATTTAGTATCTTTCACGTGGATGCACTCTTGTAAACCATTGGTAATTTTGATAGCAATAGAGGGTATAGTTTGTTTGACGACGGGATGATAGAAAATAGATTCAAACATCTTCTCGACTATTCCATATGAAGCGTCTTTATCATGAATGAAATCGCGTAAAATGTATTCTTTTTTCTCACCAACAGAAATAGGTGAAATCAGATCACTTTGAATGTAAAGGTGCTGTTCATGTTTATTAAGGGTCATTGGTGTTTCTATACCAATCGTATGCGCAGCAGCAAACACAGTTTGTAGCATTGAAAAACCAAAGAGTTTTTTCAAATTTTTACTCAATTGACATTGAATGTCATCACCCAGTTTCAGAACAACGCGTTGATTTTCAATCAAAAATGAAATGTGATGTATCTTTGCATCATCAAGTAACACTTCACACAACTCGCTTGTGCTAATTTTTCTAACGGGTGGACAACATCGTTGTATCGCCGATTTCCTAAACGACATGTCTAATAGAATAACACAAACAGCTCTATTCAGGTTAGATAGCATGTTGCTTACATCACTGTCATTCTTCTTGTAAAGATAGTCACTAAAAATAGCAATAGTAAATTATATTCACAGCTGAATATGTGAGCGTGTGAACGTTTTCATATCAGACAAAGCGATAACACATGTCTAAAAATGGATCCACCTCATTGTCGTAGATGTCAGACCATTCGATAAGATTCTATTCATCCTTATTGACAGCCTGATCTTTTCCCCATTCAGTGCGTGTGCGTTCCTTTGTCAGTCAAAGTGATGACGCATACCGTTTTCACCTTAACTCATTCATATGATGAGTCGTCAGTGAATGAAGGAAAAACTCAACGTTTAACATGCCTCCATTAGCTATACATCAAACAGATAACACATTAGGAATTTAACAATCCGTGATACTTTATTGAAATCACATAAGCCTGTTATGATACAATGCCCGTTATGAAGGATGGTAATATGTATAGGGTACCACTCGAATGAGAGCAGCAGGAAAGGGTTCAGTTTCATAAATTATATAATGGCTGCTGTTTTTAATATTTGCTAGAACCATTATAGTCTTCAATTGAACAGATACTACCAAATTCTTCAATATTAATACACCAACACTAACAGGCGGAACACCTTCTTTTCAGCAAACGAAATATGCTAATCACTTACAATGTTAATTATTTTACAATTAGCTATAACTTTATTTCTAGCATACAAAAGCTAAAACTCTATTTCTAACGCATACACTATTAAAACTTTATTTTTAACTTGTAAACTGTTAAAAACTTTATTTTTTAATATGGAAACTGATGAAACTTTATTTCTAGCATACAAACAGGTAAAACTTCATTTCTAACATACAAACTGTTAGAACTTTATTTCCAAGACATAAACGGATATAACTATATTTCAAGCGTATAAACTATTAAAACTTTATTTCCAACTTGTACACTATTGAAACATTATTTTCTAATCTGTAAACTGTTGAAACTATATCTTTCATTTACAAATAGTAGAACGCTTAGTCTAACTTGCAAACTATTAAATCCTGCAATCATATTTTTACAAACAGATAAAACTCTATTTCTAACATACACACTGTTGAAACTTTATTTCTAACTTGTAAACTCTTGAAACTTTATTTTGATATACAAACAGCTAAAACTTTATTTCTAACGTATACACCATTGAAACTTTATTTTTTAACTTGTAAACTCTTGAAACTTAGTTTTTCATATACAAACAGCTAAAACTTTATTTCTAACGTACACATTATTGAAACTTTAGTTTTTATCTTTTAAACTGTTGAAACTTTATTTTGTTTCTAACATGCAAACAGATAAAGCTTTATTTCTAACATATACACTATTGAAACTTTATTTCTAACTTGTACACTGGTGAAACTTTATTTCTAACTTGTAAACGCTTGAAAATTTGTTTTATTTCTATCATAGAAACAGATAGAACTTTATTCTTAACTTACCAACTGGTGAAACTTCATTCTATTTCTAACATACAAACAGATAAAACTTTATTCTGAACATGTACACTATTGAAACACTAGTTTTAACTTGCAAACTATTGAAACTTTATTTTTAACTTGTTAACGGTTGAAACTTTGTTTTATTTCTAACATACAAGCAGATAGAACTTTATTCTTAACATATGCACTATTGAAACACTAGTTTTAACTTGTAAACTCTTGAAACTTTATTTTTAACTTGTTAACGGTTGAAACTTTGTTTTATTTCTAACATACAAGCAGATAGAACTTTATTCTTAACTTGTAAACTGGTGAACCTTCATTTTATTTCTAACATATAAACAGATAGAACTTTATTCTTAACTTGTAAACTTAAACAGATAGAACTTTATTCGTAACTTGTAAACTGGCGAAACTTCATTCTATTTCTAACATATAAACAAATAGAACTTTATTCTGAACATGCACACTATTGAAACTTTATTCTTAACTTGCCAACTGGTGAAACTTCATTCTATTTCTAACATACAAACAGATAAAACTTTATTCTTAACATGCGCACTATTGAAACATTAGTTTTAACTTGCAAACTATTGAAACTTTATTTTTTAATATGGAAACTGATGAAACTTTATTTCTAGCATACAAACAGGTAAAACTTCATTTCTAACATACAAACTGTTAGAACTTTATTTCCAAGACATAAACGGATATAACTATATTTCAAGCGTATAAACTATTAAAACTTTATTTCCAACTTGTACACTATTGAAACATTATTTTCTAATCTGTAAACTGTTGAAACTATATCTTTCATTTACAAATAGTAGAACGCTTAGTCTAACTTGCAAACTATTAAATCCTTCAATCATACTTTTACAAACAGATAAAACTCTATTTCTAACATACACACTATTGAAACTTTATTTCTAACTTGTAAACTCTTGAAACTTTATTTTGATATACAAACAGCTAAAACTTTATTTCTAACGTACACATTATTGAAACTTTAGTTTTTATCTTTTAAACTGTTGAAACTTTATTTTGTTTCTAACATGCAAACAGATAAAGCTTTATTTCTAACATATACACTATTGAAACTTTATTTCTAACTTGTACACTGGTGAAACTTTATTTCTAACTTGTAAACGGTTGAAAATTTGTTTTATTTCTATCATAGAAACAGATAGAACTTTATTCTTAACTTACCAACTGGTGAAACTTCATTCTATTTCTAACATACAAACAGATAAAACTTTATTCTTAACATATGCACTATTGAAACACTAGTTTTAACTTGCAAACTATTGAAACTTTATTTTTAACTTGTTAACGGTTGAAACTTTGTTTTATTTCTAACATACAAGCAGATAGAACTTTATTCTTAACTTGTAAACTGGTGAACCTTCATTTTATTTCTAACTTGTAAACTCTTGAAACTTTATTTTGATATACAAACAGCTAAAACTTTATTTCTAACGCATACACCATTGAAACTTAATTTCTAACTTGTAAACTCTTGAAACAGTTATAATTTTATTTTTAACTTGTAGACTGTTGAAACTTTATTTCTAACTGGTAAACTGTTGAAATGATATCTTTCATTTACAAATAGTAGAACACTTTGTCCAACTTGTAAACTAGTAAATCTTGTTCGTCATCGAATCTAACTATTCAAATCTTCATCATGGAAATCAATGTTCCACAGTCGGAGTAAAAGTTTGAGATGATACACTCCTGGCAAACTAACTCATGAAGTAGCTTTGCTGTGATACATTTCTATCTGTAAACATATGATAATGTTAAAGTGAATCTAAAACTTTTCAGCTTATTAATTGTTCATCGTTGCATCAACGCTTTAACACGTGAACAGTTATAATTTATTTTTAATTTACACTTAGTCTAACTTGTAAACTAGTAAATCTTGCGATCTTATTTTTTGCAAACAGTTACACCTTTATTTCTAACATATACACTATTGAAACTTTATTTCTAACTTGTAAACTCTTGAAACTTTATTTTGATATACAAACAGCTAAGACTTTATTTCTAACGCATACACTATTGAAACTTTATTTTATTTCTAACATATAAACAGATAGAACTTTATTCTTAACTTGTAAAGTGGTGAAACTTTACTTTTTATCTTGTAAACTTTATTTTGTTTCTAACATACAAACAGATAAAGCTTTATTTCTAACGCACACACTATTGAAACTTTATTTTCAATCTGTAAACTGTTGAAACTATATCTTTCATTTACAAATAGTAGAACGCTTAGTCTAACTTGTAAATCTTATGACGCTTCATATGGGTGATGATGGTAGATGAAATAGTGTTAAATAAAATTTAGATAGCTTACACTTATGATACAGGGATAGCAATCCACTGCGATCCATGTGTAAAGAGCTTGTTAGACTACGGATGGGCTTAAGTGGATGATTTAACCATGTATACTTTATTCATTTGGAAATAGTAGTACGCTTTGTCTAACTTGCAATTCTTATAACATTTCATATGGATGATAATGGTAGATGAAATAGTGTTAGATAAAATTAAGATAGCTTACACTTCTGATACAGGGATAGCAATCGACTGCGATCCATGTGTAAAGAGCTTGTTAGACTACGGAAGAGAGAAGTGTGTTATGTTGCGTGTGGCGCGTGAGTGTCCTCCCATTTCATTCCATTCATCAATTCGTCTCATTGATAGAGACAGGTAGAACTCATGGTTCTCATAACGTATGCAATGGAAAGTTTTAGGCAACCTTCGACAGTTGGCTAAATGTCGCCCTGGCGCGAATGCATACTACGTTGAGACAGAGGCAATCACTTGCAAACATGACGCAGAGAGGTTTAACAAGATTGACCATTGCCGAATGTCCCTTGCGGTATACATAGCTACGGGTTTCACCGCCGCCCTTTACAGGAACGCCCGTCGAAAGGAAGTATTACACCGAACTTCATTTGCAACGTTCAAGTTGACTGATAGCAGATTCAACTTAATGATAGTATTCGCCAGTCCGAAGACTGCCCAGGGCAAACCGCGAGGAGGTTCTATCATGTCTTGCCCCATGGTGGCCCTTAAGAGAGCCGATGGTTCGTTCTCGGGAGTAACGTCATCTTACACCCTACCAATTCTGCTGAGAGAGTCTTTGACTCTCTCCTTGGTAGCAGTGTCGACTTCCACACTAACTGGTACATGGCTAAAAAGTGGAATGTAGCGCCATTCCGTTGGATTGACAGCAGTTGCTGTCATCGGATTGCCAATCCGAGCAAGATTATTAAAAACTCTGTCTTGCTCCTCTAGCCTGGCAAACTCCTCAAATAAATTTCGCGGCCTTAACTGCGGTCCGCGAGGAGAGCTGACTTGACTGTTCGGCGTCTGCATGATTGAAATGAAATGAAATGAGAGGCAGTGGTTTATATACCCCTCTAATGCGACGCAACGTTCAAGTTGACTGATAGCAGATTCAACTTAATGATAGTATTCGCCAGTCCGAAGACTGCCCAGGGCAAACCGCGTGGAGGCTCTATCATGTCTTGTCCCATAGTGGACGATTATACGGTAGTGTGTTAGTAGATTTCAATCACTGAAAAAAGGAAGATGAGAATCATTTCATTTGTCTCATCAACGTTTATCATGGGAGCAATCATTGAAGGGGCATCTAATGAATTACATTTCACTCTACTCCATATCATAAAGACTAACCTTTGTCGAATGGCTGAAGTACTCTGACCTGGCGAGAGAAAGCGTCACGTTGAGTATGAAGTCGAATGCCCAACATGAGCAACGGCTCAGAGGTTTCGGTCTAACAAACGACGAACAACCCGTGCAACACAATCCCTCTACGGCAGTACCCGCCGTCCCGAAGGAACGCTCGAGCAAAGGAGGTATTACAGCGATGATATGCTTTATGAGCAGAAGTGAATCTCTTGATAGCAAGAGACTATTCAACTAGATAGCAAGTCAAAACAACCTGATAGCAGGACAAATGTATAGTCAGTAATTTACACTTAGTGAGGAATGATAGATTTGAGTGTAGTGAGTGGCACTCGATCCCGTCGACAGCCCGAAGGCCTTGTACTGATCACTAGGGAAGTGAGAGATCTTCCCCGATACCCGCTATTTACAGCTTAAGACATCATTGTCACTGCCCCGAAGTGGTAACAGCAACGCCGAGTCAAAGGTAGTGAACAGTAGCTGGGATCTAACCCCTCAAAGCTGCCTTAGTCTTAGTTAAATTTGAAATCTGATAGCAGATTTGAACTCAGCATACTTGAATACCTTGAGGAAACATCCCAAGTTATTGCTTTGATCAGCTTGATAGCAAGCCGTAGAGTGCTTGATTCACCAGCGTTTTGCAATGGAGATGTTTAGAGGCCACCCATGACAAGATAGCTAAGACTCAACCGATTGGCGTTCAAAGTGCTACGTTGAGAGCTGTGTCAAATGCCCAACATGAGACATGAGTTGTCCCAGCGGTTACGGTCTCAAATATGACACATTCCCTTGCCACACTTATCACTACGGCATCGTCCGCCGTCCCGAAGGAACACCCTGTCAGTGGAATATTACAGCAAAACTCTCCGTGTCTTGCTCGCTTTCAGTGAAAAGCCGCTTATAGCATGAGAAGACTGGCTCAGACATCATTAAAAATGCTTTCATTGACTTCAGCAGGGACGAAAACCCCAGAAAACCTCCAAAACTAGTGAATTTAAATTTTTCAACTTTTTAGCACTACTTATGAAATTTTATAAGTAGTCTATCACTTAGGGCAGATCAATAGCGACCGAACCTTTTTTGAATCAAGTCAAACGGACTTGTAGAAGCAAAGTTACAAGCCTTTAAAGTTTTGGAGTCTTTTATGGCCTGGAGACGAAGGCCATCTCCTGGCGAACCTCTAAGTCTGACGCCTTAGCTGATATCAGCAATGAAATTTTCTAAGTCGGTTTCTTACAGAAACTCGGGATTTGGAATGTCCGAAGCTATCATCGGAGCTCAGAGAGACGACTTACCGTTGGCAATCTCTCGTCTGAATGACAAGTCTCTGTCGGTTCCCAGCTTATATAGTGTGTGGCGATCAGCTGATGACGTAATACCCATCATCCAAACACTCAAAACCCGTCTATCTCCGGTTCTAGTGCTCCGATTGAGCTGGAAATATACCATTTCCATGTAGAATTTGACGCTGAATCCGAATCTGGCCTCCGTTTTCCCATCCGATGCTTCGTTTTGGCTCTACAGTAGGCAGCCATCGCAAAAATTCTAACTCGTTTTTCCGAAAAATGTTGAAAATTTTTCTCTCCGATTGACTTGAAACTCTCCAATTGACATGAAACTCACCATACAGATAGAGAATTTCACGCTGATTCCAAATCTGAAATCCGTTTTCCAATCCGATGCTTCGTTTTGAAGCTACAGCCCAAAACGTCCCAAATTCTAACTCTGTCGTTTTTCGCCAATGTTCCAAAATCTTAAATGGCGTCTCACATCTAAACGAAGACAGATAGGAACAAGCCGATTCTTTCAGTGAATTTGTCTCACTCTTAGCTTTCAAACGAGCTATGGCACGACAAAATCCGTCCACTGGAAGCCAAAATCGAAGCGAGCTGTCCAGAGGGGGGGGGACGTCAGCGAAAATTTTTTCTCTCCGATTCAGCTGGAAATACACCATTTCCATGTAGAATTTGACGCTGAATCCGAATCTGGCCTCCGTTTTCCAATCCGATGCTTCGTTTTGAAGCTACAGCCCAAAACGTCCCAAATTCTAACTCTGTCGTTTTTCGCCAATGTTCCAAAATCTTAAATGGCGTCTCACATCTAAACGAAGACAGATAGGAACAAGCCAATTCTTTCAGTGAATTTGTCTCACTCTTAGCTTTCAAACGAGCTATGGCACGACAAAATCCGTCCACTGGAAGCCAAAATCGAAGCGAGCTGCCCAGAGGGGGGGGACGTCAGCGAAAATTTTTTCTCTCCGATTGACTTGAAACTCACCATACAGATAGAGAATTTCACGCTGATTCCAAATCTGAAATCCGTTTTCCAATCCGATGCTTCGTTTTGAAGCTACAGCCCAAAACGTCCCAAATTCTAACTCTGTCGTTTTTCGCCAATGTCCCAAAATCTTAAATGGTGTCTCACATCTAAACGAAGACAGATAGGAACAAGCCGATTCTTTCAGTGAATTTGTCTCACTCTTAGCTTTCAAACGAGCTATGGCACGACAAAATCCGTCCACTGGAAGCCAAAATCGAAGCGAGCTGTCCAGAGGGGGGGGACGTCAGCGAAAATTTTTCTCTCCGATTGACTTGAAACTCACCATACCGATGCAGAATTTCACGCTGAATCCGAATCTGGCCTCCGTTTTCTCATCCGATGCTTCGTTTTGGCGCTACACACCAAAACGTCCCAAATTCTAACTCTGTCGTTTTTTCGAAAAATGTTGAAAATTTTTTCTCTCCGATTGCCTTGAAACTCACCATACAGATAGAGAATTTCACGCTGATTCCAAATCTGAAATCCGTTTTCCAATCCGATGCTTCGTTTTGAAGCTACAGCCCAAAACGTCCCAAATTCTAACTCTGTCGTTTTTCGCCAATGTTCCAAAATCTTAAATGGCGTCTCACATCTAAACGAAGACAGATAGGAACAAGCCGATTCTTTCAGTGAATTTGTCTCACTCTTAGCTTTCAAACGAGCTATTGCACGACAAAATCCGTCCACTGGAAGCCAAAATCGAAGCGAGCTGTCCAGAGGGGGGGGACGTCAGCGAAAATTTCCAATCCGATGCTTCGTTTTGAAGCTACAGCCCAAAACGTCCCAAATTCTAACTCTGTCGTTTTTCGCCAATGTCCCAAAATCTTAAATGGCGTCTCACATCTAAACGAAGACAGATAGGAATAAAGCCAATTCTTTCAGTGAATTTGTCTCACTCTTAGCTTTCAAACGAGCTATGGTACGACAAAATCCGTCCACTGGAAGCCAAAATCGAAGCGAGCTGTCCAGAGGGGGGGGGATGTCAGCAAAAGTTTTTTCTCTCCAATTGACTTGAAACTCACCATACCGATGCAGAATTTCACGCTGATTCCAAATCTGAAATCCGTTTTCCAATCCGATGCTTCGTTTTGAAGCTACAGCCCAAAACGTCCCAAATTCTAACTCTGTCGTTTTTCGCCAATGTTCCAAAATCTTAAATGGCGTCTCACATCTAAACGAAGACAGATAGGAACAAGCCGATTCTTTCAGTGAATTTGTCTCACTCTTAGCTTTCAAACGAGCTATGGCACGACAAAATCCGTCCACTGGAAGCCAAAATCGAAGCGAGCTGTCCAGAGGGGGGGGACGTCAGCGAAAATTTTTTCTCTCCGATTGACTTGAAACTCACCATACCGATGCAGAATTTCACGCTGAATCCGAATCTGGCCTCCGTTTTCTCATCCGATGCTTCGTTTGGGCGCTACACACCAAAACGTCCCAAATTCTAACTCTGTTAAAATTTTGAAGAAAAATTTTTTCTCGCCGATTGCCTTGAAACTCACCATTCCGATGCAGAATTTTACGCTGAATCCGAATCTGGCAGCCATTTCACCATCCACGACAACCTAGACGGTCGCCCACGTCAACCTAGACGGTCGCCCACGTCAACCTAGACAGTCGCCCACGTCAACCTGGACGGTCGCCCACGTCAACCAGGCGGTCGGACCAACTCACCCGAGTCTCACACTCTGTCGTTGCAGAGGGGGGGGGAGTCAGCGAACAGTTTGTGACACGACTACAACCTCTGTCGTTCCAGAGGGGGGGAGGGGGAGTCAGACCCGAAGCACCACGGCGGCCGACCACGACACTCTGTCGTTCCAGAGGGGGGAGGGCGCGCTGTGTTTATTATGGACCTTTTATTACTACTGGTGTCATTCTGAGCCAGATGGTACATGATCATCAAGTGTTATTGATAATATTCTGAAAATCCTAAATTCATTTGTATAGAATTTCTATAACGGCCTTTTTGTTTCAAGAATGGCTACGTTTGTGTAAATAGAATAATTAAATATTGAGTTGCATCCTCAGTTGAAAAGCGGGAAGAGACCTGAATAGCAGCTATTTCCTCCAATATCAAGAATCATCAACAGGTCTAGTTTACATCTCTCAACATCGACACAACTCCCTATTGAAAGTTGCAGCCATGCCCGGGTCAATTTGAGATTTGCAATTAGTAAGTTATTGAAATTTCGACGGGCATTCATTAAATATCATGGCTATGTTTCATAAAGTTTTGTCTCGTTTTAACTATTGTTCCCTCATTAAGCGTTTTTATATTTGAGTTGCCAAATTTTCAGACGAGATATAAATATGTCCATTTTCCTGTTCAATATTCATGTCATCTAAACAATCAATTTCTGAAGTATTATGAAGGTTTAGTAAAATAATTTCATAGTGAAAATGTTCATAAGTTTGTTAGAAAATGTTGCATTTTCAAAAGCTTAGTTTTAGGGACTAAAGGATTTGCTCCTAAATGAAGCTGATAAGGCGAAAATTTAGACCTAGCAGATATCATTACTTTTATCGGCAATAGCAGCTCGACTTACTAAAAAACGATTGATGATACAGACGCTGATATGTTTCTCAGAATTATTAACTGTTCTGCAAAATATCTTCTTTTGGTATTATGCGAAGACCTCTTGGCTCTCTGGAAAAGAATGTAAAGTAAAATTTTTTTCAAATACTATGTAAAAGCTCTTGTAAAGTGACAGTAGGTCTACTGTGTTAATGCTGCTAAAAGTTCATCAGTAAGGCAGTTTTGTTTTGTATATTAATAATATATCGAATCTTTACATATCGAAGGCAAATTCATATTCATGATTAAGCGAGAAGCTTAATATCATGGTGTGATACTATGCAGATCGACTTTTCTGTTTTGATATTCATAGAACTATCAAATATATATTCGGTAGAAAAAAAGCTGTGTTGAAAAAGCAGGTTCGATTCACCGCGATTAAATGAAATGCAATGAGTACTATATGCCTTGCGTACATGAAATTGCAGAATGCAAAGACAAGCGTTATTCACTAACTTTGATGAGTGAGGTTTAGGAAATCCACCGCTTTTAGCCTATAGGCCCTATGTCAAAACATAATGCGATACACGGTGTAAGGAAAAGACATGCACCGTAAAAATGGGTTCAGCTACAGGTTAGAGCTAGAGGTGATATCTAGGTAGGCCTATATGAATCTGAAAGTTAATCAAGACCGGAGATAGAATGCACGCACGCGCGTGCGACGATAAGTATAACTCTCGGATACTCCATTATATACATAAACTTTCGATCACAGAAGATGCAGGTACGCCGAATATTTCAATTTTTTTAATTTACAATTTTGTGCCTTCGTTCGAAGAACTTCGGCTAGCTTTTTATTTTCTCAAGCGATAGCAATTAGCGTTAGAAAATCTCGATTCCAATAGCTTTCTGCCAGCTGCTTTGGATGAACTCAACCGTATCATGACCATAGACAGCATTTGCGTGTTTATGACGCTCAACTGCTGATTTAGCTTATAAAGATTTTATGATGGTAACACACTCAATCTTCCTCAACATTTCATATGTACTAAACCAATTTTGCATTGATATCATTGCTTTAAGTCATGACAATGCGTACAATGATTTAGAGTAATTACTCGACTTGATTATCCATGAGCTGAATCGGCTATCATTATGAGAAGAAACATCGTTAACATTGTTTTGATCATTCATAAGTCACACACGTTTATGGTCAAAAAATATTGGACAAACATTTATACCACAAACAATAAATGCCAATGATGGGTATGCTTGAAGTGAAAAGAAGGACTCATGTTAATTAATGTGATGACGATTCCTTCATTAATGTACACCTGAACATTTTCGAACACATGATTAAGAAAGATCATTAATAGTAATTTTGAGGATAATTCATAGGAATGTTGAAAATGTTCTGAAATGGTCCTGGAATTTTCTGACGGAAAAGCCCCGGATACCCTGATCTTGGCCGCTATGGCTACGCTTGAAATTAGTTGAGGAGATGGTCAAATTTAGTAAAATCCGTGAAATTAGGTCAACTTTGAGAGCTTGCTGTGGCCGTTGCAGGGCATGGAGGAGGTGGGGACAGAATTGGGCATCCATTGGGATCATGAACATTGGTTTGTGGTATTGGTTGCGTGATTGACTGAATATCTTGCTATGACTATGCTTGTTTTTAATTGTTATTTGGTGATCCCATGAAATTGAATTAATTTTTAATGAGAATGAATGTTTCCCATGAGCGTGTTTTTTGTGCATGACTGGTCTCAATTTTGTATTGCGCTATATCATAGGGTGTGGTTAAGTGCTGTAGGAAGTTTGGTTCTACTACCTTCTGTATTTCCAGAGTTGTTTGTACTTTATCAATTTTGTATTCTGACTTTGCTAGTAATGAAAACTGTGCCCTACTTGCGAGGGATAGGTACATGGATGGGTTCATGTAAAATTTAGTGTTATGAATAGGAACATGGATAGGTACATGTATAATTCAGTGTTATGAATAGGAACAAGTATGAAATCTGTTTTACTGGATAGGTACATGTGTTTGGTACAATCGGTTGAGTACACTGTGTTTCGGAACGTCTATGATCGAACTTGTGTGACTTGGCTCTGAGCACTTGGGTACGTACCGATGGACGTCCGTTGTTTGATTTTGAATGGGTTTGCTCAATTGCGACTATTGTGACTATTGCAACCATTGTAATCAAGATGACACATTGATTTTCCTTTTACGTAGACAAACTATGCTATAAATATGAGATAGTTGTTTGATGACATACGTAATGATGACTAGTATCCCAACGTCGTGGGTTGTCGCAAGAGACCTTGGATATTCGTTCAAAGCTATAGAAACTGTAACAAATCTCAGTGAAAATATCAACGCTTGTGATTTAGTTGATCGACTAATGGATCTAGATGAGCATGCTATGAATCACAATTTGGATCGTAGGTGGATAGAGGATTTCTCCATGCTACACTGCAATGATAGTGAAATTAGGAGGATCAAATTGGAACGATATGGAAAGAAGGAGACATCTGACAGTGTTTTAATAAAAAGTTCTCCCAATAAAAGTGACTTCAGAAGGAAATTAGAAGAAGAGACATTTAAATTATTATGTGAACGGAACTGCGTTAAACGTTTTAAACAGGAACGATCCCTTCTCTTTTTACCATGTTCTCATAGCGTTATGTGTTCTACATGTTATGTACCCTTTGAAACTTCATCTTGCCCCTTTGTGATGAAGAAATATCTTCAACAGTCACTGTATATCGTGCATGATGAGTCATCATGCACGTCTGTGATTGGTCACTATTGTGTCTTTGTGTGGCTTTTCTATATAAGGAGGACATTGTACCGTTCTATTTCAAGCATAATTTGAGGCTAATACAATGTCAATCAGCATGTCGTTCAGTACCAACATTCCCATTTCAATAATTTACCGAAGTCAACTCTTCACCGGCAATATATTTTCTTCTGCCATGAATATAACTGGCTATAAAGCGGATTTGGTGGATCTGATGGAGGAAATAGTGAAGTATTTCCGCTGCGGAGAGGACGTTGTGGTGCAGAGAATGTTAATGAGAGTCGTGAACAACGCTCTTACACGAGTTGCAAGATTTTTACTTAAGGAAGTATTTCGCCCACTAGCTCAAACTGAGATTGTACCGGAATACTCTCGCTGTTTCTGCAGCAGTATCCAACGGAAACACAACACATGTCTCCATGACATTATCACCTCCAGCTACTTTGACGAGAAGGGTGAGAAATGCAAACTGGACTTGTTCAGTGGACCGCCATCAGTAAGCATCAATGTGGCTGCTCAAGGACATTCTGAGGTGATCAGTTTGCGGGCATACTATGCCAATATTTTAAAGACTTTCCATTCAAAGCCCTGCTGTATGTGCTGTCCAATTTCAAAACATCTAATGAAAGACATTGAGCAGCTCATAACTGCTACAAATCAGACTCTAGCCGATGTGAGTGTGTATCAGTTTCCCTCTACAACTTGTTAAGTGTTTTATGTAATTTTATAAGTACCAGCAACAAACTCTGCGTGATATGTGAATGCTTGTAAACTTTTGTGTATAATGTTGTAAGTACTAAGCAAAAATTGTAATTGTATTATTTATTTCCATATTAGAATAAAAATGTCTGTAAAACGGAAGGCATCTTCTCGTCAATCGAAACGGTCCTTCAAACCTTCAAGTCCGTTTAAAAATTCGCGATTTAGCTTTTGCAATACACAAATGTCTACCTATTTACAAGCCTCTATTGAATGCTGGCTCTTTGAATAGCATAAAAAAGTTTTCAAATCCAAGGAGTAGTGATAAGAAAAGGCGAAACTTAATTCAGCGCGGTGGTGGTGGGTTTCTAAGTATGTTAAATGATATTGGAAACAGTATTAATGGTGTAATCAATAGTCCGCTTGGAAGGATTGCAGTTAATATAACGTTAACAAATCATAAAGTGACACGTCATCACTTTCATTGATGAGTCATATATAGGTGTACATAAGGAAGACGCTTTAATGATATTTTATCACTTTCAAGTGACAATTCATTTGGGCTGGTTGAAAGCTCCAAATTAGTACTTGCTGAAACATGACTCAGAAAATGTATACAATCAGAGAGGAAAGTGACGCTTTTGAGAAAGATCTCTTGAAGCTTCGTTCGACACGAAAGGTGCAAGGGATTGGAAATACATTCTACTTTCAAACCTTGAATTATGGTGATGATGGCTTTTATCTTCAAGTTCCATTCTTCCACAGTAATGGTATGTCTACATCAGGGTATAGCAATATGAGACAAATGCGAGTGACTTTTCCAAAATGGCAACAGGTGATTCTTAGAACTATTGACTCTTTCGCGAAAGAATGTGTTGAGCTGCCTGAAAGTGCTCCCACTCATTGGAGCAAGGCATTAGAGGAAGGAGTTGGTTACAAGGAATTGCCGGAATTCGATACACTGTTTTTAAAACTATCGGATCATTTTCAAGCATTCGATCTCTTTACAAACGCGATGGAATGTGAGGATCTCAAACGGGGCCGCTATATGGGCTTAGTGCACGTTACCGGACTTTATATTGGTTCACATGGTTCGACTGGTAAAGTCGCATCTTTACAAATGAAGGTTCTTCAACTAGTCTATGAACCACTACCAATTGATAAATGCTTAATTAACATTGATAAGACTGCTTCAAGTGATGGAAAGGAAGAGAGCAAAAAGCGAGGGCGGAAATCTAGAGATGGTAATCCTAAATTGAAGTTGAAGCGCCAAGATGCTGACTTGAAAACTTTCTATAATCCTAATTGTGATGAGGAAACACAAATGTTTTAATTTGTAAATGTAACTTGAAAGTTTCTATTCTGAATGTGAATAAACGTGATCTGGAACATGTGTCTGTTTTGTTGTTCTAAGCAAAATTAGCGGGATGATGAGTTTAATGTTAATGGAATTATAAGATGACAGATTTTCGTCTATTCACTGATCGCACAATGTGTGTCGCTGGACCAAGTCAGTCCGGTAAAACTACATTTGTAACTCAATTGCTACAATATAGAAATGAAATGTTTAACAAGGAAATTAAGAGAGTCAAATGGTATTATGGAATATTTCAACCACAACTACATTCTGCACTTCGCCAGAAAGGTTATGAGGTGAAGCAAGGGTTGCCATCAACTGAGGATATCAAAGCAGGTGACTTACTAGTATTAGATGATCTATTACGTGAAAGCAAATCTTCAAAGGATGTAACTGAAATGTTCATTCAAACTGCACATCATAGGGAAGCTTTTATTATCTACATCACCCAAAACATCTTCGATGGAGGGAAAGAGCAAAGAACTAGAAGTTTGAATACACATTATTTGGCAATATTTAAAAATCCAAGAGATAGCAGTCAGATACATCATCTCAGTAGACAGATATTACCTCAACAACCTAAAGTACTTTCAAAAATATATGAAGATGCAACAAAGAAACCACATGGCTATCTATTTATTGATCTAACCTAGGAATGTCCGGAACGACTTCGATTTCGAACAAATATCATACCTAATTCCGCTGAACCAATGACAGTTTTCTCGGTTCACAGCTAGTTTTAAGCAATGTACTTTGTTGCCTTATTATTTTCAAACATGTCGTATTCAAAGATGGTAGTCATTCCTCAAGAGGAGTATGTACAATTGACTACATTACAAAGTGCACAGGAAGTCAAAAATATAGATCAACCTATTACGAATCAACTTAAGGAACTAACACAAAAGGATATGGAAATTCAGAAGATTAAGGATCCCTATCGACGAATGCAGTTAGCAGCTGAAAACATTGATGAGAGGCGACAGATTCGTGACAAGTTGCGACGGTTTATAACCTTGTCAACACCTCGACCATATCGTGTGCGCGCTGAGCGATTATTTGACTTCATTGATCCACATGGGAAGTTCAATGAGAGAGGGGAGATAATAGATGAAACAACTGGTGATGTTATTAGAAATAGTCACATAGATGACCTTCTACAATATGCTGTCAGAGATGTAAGGCGAAAACTAGGTGCACCACAAGGGTGGACATATTTTCAGAAAATTTTATCTTATCAAAAAGTACCTCACAATATTATTGGAGGACCGACTGTGAATGAGTTGGATAAGGGTCACTTACAAGATGGATCAAAAAGTAAAACACCCACGATGGCGGTCAAGCGAGAGCTTCATGATCCCGATGATCTGCAACCAAAAAGAGCTACTAGGCGCTCAATGCGTGTTGCGAAGGAGTATAGTAAATATTAAGCAAATATGAATTAAGCCTTGCCTCTCTCATATCATGTCGTTACAAAAATTTTGCTGTTGTTTGAAATCTGCGCTCGAAGGTAAAGGAGAAGAGGGCAAAGAGGTTGATATCAATTGTGTTAGCAGTTGCTGTGCGATTAATACGCGTGCAAATCAAAACAAAGACGATGAGTACAGCAGTGAAACTCAGAAAGATTTATTACGACTTAAATCACCCCGCAAGTTTCAGTCGTCCGGAGGTTCTAGCCCGTGCAGCAGGTGTGGGAATAGAGAAAGTCAAGAAGTGGTTAAGGAGTCAACCGACTTACACTCTTCACAAAAATGCGAGAAAGCGGTTTCCAACAAGAAAATATGTTGTTAACAATATAGATAGTCAATGGCAAGCGGACTTGGCTGACATGCAACAGATATCACAGTACAATGATGGCTATAAATACATCTTAACCGTAATAGATATTTGATCTCGCTATGCTTGGACACGTGCGCTGAAATCTAAACGAGGTTCAGAAGTTGAAGCGGCTTTTCAGAGCATTTTTGATGAGGTGCGTGTTCCGCAAAGAATACAGACCGATCAAGGGAAGGAATTCGAAAACTCTCATGTTCGAAGTCTCCTTAAAAGTCATAATGTGGAATTGTTTAGTGTCAAAAGTGCTTATAAAGCTGCCATGGTTGAGAGGTTCAATCGCACACTGAGGACAAAAATATGGCGCTATTTCACTGCAAAAAATACACATGTTTGGGTAGGTGAGCTGCAGAAATTTGTTAAGAATTACAATGAAAGCTACCATCGAATCATTAAGATGAAACCAGTTGATGTTACCCCAGATAATGCGATGGATGTATGGCTTCGATTGTATGATAAGAAAGCGAAAAACATCTCCAATGAAAAGAAAATTAATGTTGGTGATAGAGTTCGGATTTCAAAGGTTAAGTCTACATTTGAGAAGGGGTATCTACCTAATTGGACTGAAGAAGAGTTTTTTGTAGATGAAGTAAATCCAAAATTAAGACCCACCATGTATAAATTAATAGATTACCATGGCAATCCAATTGAAGGAAAATTTTACTCTGATGAATTGCAAGTAGTAGACAGAAGTGAAGAGGTGTAAATGATTGACAAAATAATTAAGAGGAAAGGTCATGGCAATCAAAGGAAATATCTAGTTAAATGGAAAGGATATCCTGATTCATTCAATAGCTGGATAACGCACCAGGATCTACAAAATGTGGAGGTGGGAGACACTCGTAACTTTTAAGCTAATATAGCATGTGACTTCTTCCACATATGAGTTTAACATGTCTACTAACTTCAACATCATTCTTCCAAGCAATAGCAACCCCAAGATATTCCCAAGTAACAAACCATCTCTATACTCCGTTGAATTCGCTAATCCAATTACTCTGCATGGACCCCATGAAGTTGCTCTAACTGAATTACTTATTACAACGATATCAGTTTTCTAAAGAACAACTATTTTGAATTACATAAAGAAGTGCGAGAGAAGGATGATTCCTTTCGCATATTTCAAAATAGTCTACATGGTACATGGGGCTTTTTATCATCTAACTTTACATCCTTTTTCAACATCTTTACCATCTGTCCAAAACATGAATAAAATTCAAAAGGCATTTGCAACGTCAACTTTTGATTCTAAGGTTCCCACAATGAGCTTGCAAGATACAGAAAAGGAAATCGGTAGAATGTTTGAACGAATAAATGATCTCTTCAAGCTGTCTTTGAATAAATTCTACAAACCAGTCATAAAGGGGTCAACAAAATTGATGAAGGAAGGAAAGCATGTTCTTCTTGTATTAGGTAAGGATTTGAGTCATACTTTTGGGTATTCCAGAACAACTTTCTCATCAAGGTATTGGTACAATGGACGTGGGTGGAATTCGGAGAGGAAAGTCATTGATTTTCAATGTAGAATTGTACCATTGTATGCATTACAAAAAAGGAGCATCCGAGTAAAAAATCAATTTGAGGTCATTAGAAGTGTTGAAGACTTTGCAAGAAAGTTTCAAGGATCAGTGCCAGAAACGTTAATGACTTGTGAATATAAGAAGGAGAAAGTAACTTGATTTACTGTTGAAACGGAGGCAGAATTTATTGTTTTTACTAAAAAGACACCAGTGGAAAAGTCTGAGTCCGCTGTTATTGAATTCGGATCTGAAATGATTGGGATGTTTAAGGGCCTTGAAAGCGCACCTTGGTTGACAGAATTAAATGATACATTCAAGGTTCAATTGTCCTCTTCTAAACTCAAAGCATCAACAAATGCTTCATGGGATATCCACGTATACAGCGAAGACATATTGGGTGATGATTTGTCTACTTCCAGTGAACTTGTAAAAAGATTAATTTGAACATTGAAAGCTTGAAAACGCCATCTGAATTGTGTACAAAGTTAAATGAGTTTGGTGTAGATTACCTTGATGCAGATGAATATCACTTTTCTTATGATCCACATAAGAAACGCATGATTGTAAAGGTAGGGAAGAACTCTCTTATCAAGCTGGATAGCGTGTTAACGACCACATTGGGATTCTCAAAATCAACTATTTATGAAGGCACATCAATAGGCGATACAGCCCCATCACTAGAGCGTGATATAAGTAACTTATACGTCTATTGTAACATTTTTGAATATACAAGGGTTGGCGACATTGAGGCCCCACTTCTGCGCACATTTCCTCTCTCATCCGTAAGGAAGCAACTAATCAATCGAGAATTTTTTAACACAATGTATCTACCAATCAGCCGAAATTACATCAATAGAATTGACATATCAATTCATGATGACGCAGGAGAAGTAGTACCGTTCTGTGGTGGTGTTACTGTTTTGACCCTACATATTAGGTCACGAGAATAAGGCTTTACGCTATTGTGACTTCCATAGTTATTCAATAGTCATAATGACAGGCATTTACAGTAGACCATCATATCAGAGCGGTTATCCCGTGTTTGTTGGAGGTAGACGACAAGTTGGAGGAGGCATATTTGGTGCACTAAGACGTATGGCTCTTCCAACACTCAAAAAGTATGACGTGCCAATCATGAAGCGTGTTGGAAGCAGGGCTTTAGATTTTGGTGCAAATGTTGCAGCTGATGCGCTTCAAGGTGAGGATATCGGTGAATCTATGAAAATGCGCAAGCAGCAATCTGCCATAGACGCATTAGATGATTTAACAAAGACGAGACGTACAGTTCGGAAGAAGCGTAGGAAGTCAAGACAAGCTGGATCCGGTCGAGTTACTAAGCAAAGACGCAGGAAAAGTAAAAATCCGACTAGAGCACCACGTTCTAAATCTAGACGTCGAGTGAAAACAAGAAAGCGCCGACGAAATTCCACAGCTACTAGAAACAAGTCAAAACGAAGGAAGACAACATATTTATAGAGCTAATACGATGCAGAGTATCAATTCGGCTTTGTGTTTCTTCGATTCTCCCCCTCATCAGACAGACATCATCTCCTCAACAATTGTAGACATAGTCCCCACAACAAATATCGATGGTAACCAACAGCCTATTCAGTTTGATATACCTGCCAATCCTCAAGATTATATTGACTGTCAATCCATTGATTTAGAGTTGTGTATACAAATTAAGAAGACGGATGGTACAAATATTGATTCATCCAAGGATAAAGTGGGATTGGCAAATCTTCCTATTGCCAGTCTGTTCTCAGATGTGTATCTAATATTGAATGACAAACAGATTGAAGGAGGGGATCGAGCATATCCATATGGAGCATACATACATACAATGACTCAATTTCAAAAGCAAGCTAAACAGTCACACTTGCAAGTTTCTGGGTGGTATGATGATCAGCAAGGGAAATTTGATGATGTCTCAAATACAGGGTTAAAAAGACGAATGGATTTAACAGCGGATTCAAAGGAATTATACTTGAAAGGACCTGTCTATCTTGATTTCCTTCGTCAATCTAGATATCTGCTATCACAGGTTAAAATGCAAATAAAATTTATTCGTGCAAATCCTGAGTTCGCGTTAAAGGCTTTTGGAGCTACAAACTATCAAGTCAACATAAGTAATGCCGTGCTCAATGTAAGGCGAGTAACAATGAACCCATCAGTCATCAACGAGCATGCGACAGGATTGAGGAAAAACAATGCAATATATCCAGTTAATCACAGTGTGTTGACAAATTTCACAATTGGTGCGGGATCATCCTCACATGCCTACCCAAATCTTTTTCCCACTGCAATGCCAAAGGCGGTGTATATCACATTTGTGGAAAATGAGGCATTCATTGGTGCTTTTGAAAAGAATTCATTCAATTTCCAACACTTTAATGTTAGCAAACTAGCACTCTACCAGGATGGGAAATTTGTATCTTGCAAAGCATATGAGCCTAATTTCAAAGATGGTAAATTCGCACGTGAATATGGTTCTACCTTCACCGCCCTCAACATGTTTGATACAGATGATTCAAATGGAATTATAATGGATATGTGCAAGAATGGCTACTTCTTCATTATGTACAACCTCACAGCAGATGCAGATCTAGGTGGTGAAAGCGTAGGAGTTACAAAGCCTGGAAATCTACGACTGGAGGTATCATTTGAGTCACCTTTGAAGAAAACAATTACTTGTCTCATTTATGCTATCTATGATAGCAAAGTTGAGATAACAAGAATGAGAGACGTGACTGTCAGCTATCAGAGATGAGTAACTTAAGCAACATAGAAATCTTGAGGAAAATGAGGAAAGCTCATCCCTACTCCAAGACAATATTTCTCAATGTCTTTTCTAGAGATAATTTACCTGATTCAATTCCTTTCTATCCTTGTTCGCTTATCATCAATACGGATACCAACAATCTTCCCGGAAAACATTGGATTGCTGTATACATCAATCGTTATAAAGTGGCCGAATATTTTGACTCTCTTAATCAACCTCGTTTACATGATATCGCATTATGGATGAACAGGTTCTCCTGGACTGTTAGGAAAGTGACATCGTTCCCACTTCAAAGTAATACATCTCTAATGTGCGGTGGCTATGTACTCTATTTTGTCAATGAGAGACCATTGAAAAATAACTGTAAAAGTGCTTTAGAACTATTTTCAAAAAACTGTGATAAAAATAATGTAATTCTTACTAAATATGTCGAAACAGTTTTGAAATAAAGTTTTATGTTGTATCATTGGCTTGCTCTTTTTTTCCAAAACAAGGGTTTATAAGGAAAACAAAAATATGTTCATATTTCATTATCTATTCACATATATACAAAATCTACAATTTGGTTTTCATGAAACATTTTTTCAAATCACATATGATGGGAGGCACATCACTTATGTCTTTAATGCCGGTCATCACAATCTTTCCATTATGGAACACATGAACATGATATGGATGCCAGTTAGTCAATTGAGCTGCTGAAAATAGCTCCACTTCATAAGTTAGATTATGTGATGATGTAACTTTACGGAAGTCATAGTGATAGTGCAATTCACATAACACTACCATTGTCTTCCCTTTCCAATCAGATAATGAATCACCAAGTAAATGTCCCAAAGTAAAGTGTAGATATGAGAGATCACCTTCCATGACCCTTCCAATACATTGGATTGTTCCATTTGAAAAGAATAGGATAGTGAGAGATTTATCCTTCCTCTGAATCCTCCATGTTAACATTGAGGGTCTTCCAAGATGTAAGCTCGTTGTCGGCTTCAATTTGCGTTTTATCAGCAACCATTGTTTTTGGTTGGGTATACTCCTCTCGATTTCTTGTAGATTGAGTTTTGAGTTTGCTTTTGTAGTTAACATCCGATTTACAACTTCCAACCGTTTGATGTTCTCCATCTTTAATGAATGACGTTATCTGTGGTAGTATATCCCTTGTAAAGGTTTCCCATGTGACGTCACTGAAACGAAAAAATCGATATTCAATATCTTCCCGCTTTGGTGAGCAGACGTATAGTTTGACTGTTGAATCGCACTTTATCCATACCTTGTCATCGAGAGGAATATTGATCCGAGTCTTATGGTTGCCAATGAGATCAACGAAGTCTTTCAGTGAAGGCAATGAGTCAATACCAATGCAAACGCCACGATGTTTTCGAACACTATTTTCTATTGAATGACGAAATGCTATTCTTTTAGAATTTGTTATGTGAACGGTTTGGACGTCACTAAGTTTCCATGTTCTTATGTAATGAGGCATGTTCCGAAAGCTATGTTTCAAATTTGAGTTTAATGTTCGCCTAAAGTTTGTTATTATATTAGCTCAACATATCGGAATGATATTGAGTACAAATTCTTCACATATTCATTCACATTAGGACTACCTATTTATTAGTAATCATTTCCACATATCGGAAAGATGTAGAAATTTCAATTTTAGTAAGACTCCTTATGTATTAGTAAGTGTTGCTACATGTCTAAAGATGCAGCAATCGCAAGATCTATTACAAGTGGAATATTATATTGTTTTTATTTAGACTTATTCTACATCACCTGTGACAGGAAGGCATCTCCTTCTCTTCGACGGTGGGGGAAGACCTAGACTGTAGTGTCCATATGGTAATGATAAATTTTTATCCAGCCAACAGCGCTTATCCTCCCAAAGTGAAAGACCTCGCTTCCTAAATGATTTTGTGCTAACTATGTGATTTTTTGAATTTATAAT
This sequence comes from Prostheceraeus crozeri, assembly GCA_907163375.1. Classification (NCBI taxonomy): domain Eukaryota; kingdom Metazoa; phylum Platyhelminthes; order Polycladida; family Euryleptidae; genus Prostheceraeus; species Prostheceraeus crozeri. Next base: position 163,683 of record CAJQUW010001011.1, read on the forward strand.
TGTCATATCTTCAGTTGTATCATTCTCACTATAATAGACACTCCTATAGTCATTATGTTTCAATTTTTTAACTGCTGCTCTCTGAATTCCTTTTGCACGTTTGATGCTATGATTCGTAGAGTCTAGATATTTCATTGAATACATTTTCGGTTTTAGTAAGATCATTTCCTCAAGCAACTTTCCAGCACACTCATCCTTAAAACAACCCAATCTAGCTTTGTTTGTAGTTGAGTATAGTCGGTGATGACTGTCATAGTTTGAAGAGTCAAACTTTTCACCGAAGTATAGAAGTATATCTTCCAGACGGACAGATGGTGATGTGTATAAACATAGGAAGAAACTGTCGGTATCACCTCCACAAAGCCGCGATTTATTTATCAGTGGACACCCTTTTAGATCATTGTAATATCATTGATACATTTCCAACTTACTATAGTCAAGTACTGCTTGACCAACATATATTAATTTATTTAAAACTATTAAAGGTTTGTACATTTCCATACCAACCAGATCTTCATCAAATATTTTGTGTTGAACATATAGAGGATGATTTGACAATTTCGGTAGTTGTTTCTCATTGTTCACTAGTTTAAATTTTTTCCTTCTCCTTACATTTTCCATTGTTTTACCATATAAAGAATTATTTTTCAATTTGTAGAATGACTTTTCGAAGTCAATGTTTGATTGAGCCCTCTTTTGAGAGTTCATATCAATGTATGTTTTAACCAAGGCTTTTGTGTGAATTTTATGCCACTATGAATCTTCTTGATTCTCATGCCCATGGTCAAGTAAAATTTTAAAATTGAGTACTGGACTACATAATTTTCCCTATCAAATTGATGGAGCAGAAGTTTCTTGATTGAAGAAAAATGTGTATTTGGTCTTACTTTTTCATATAGATTTTTCATATAGTGTGAAAACACTCTCTTTTCAATCATCTGCATTTCTGGAGCTAATGGGAAATCGGCAGTGTCATCATGAATGGCTGCAGGATACTCTAAATCTAAATCAAAAATGTAGCCGATTTCACCATCATCATCTATATTTTGAACTTTTTCTTGATTTAAAAAACTATCTAATTCACTTTCATTCAACCATTTGAAATTTGAGTGGGGTAGATTCCTACTGAGTGAAGAACCGTAAAGGTTATTAACATCTAAGTAGGTCAAATGTCGACTTTCATGTGTATTATTTCCTAATTCTTCAATGCGTGCACGCGCTCGGTGAATGTTGATGAAAGTCATACCCCCTCTAATTCCTCGTTCAAGTAGATTGTACATATTTTCATCTTGTATGTAGTGTGGGGGATCATTGGAAGAGAAATTTAGTGCTGAGGTAAAGCTAAGATGTGAGAGACTGGCAAAATGTACAGGGTCGACTTCATCCTCACGTTGACTCAATGCTCTAAACACTTCAAATATGTCTGCCAACAATAAAACATCTAACTTCAGATATGCCAGCATGTAATCACCAAATGTGCTACAATTAAATTCAATCCATGCCTTGTTAGCGTGTTCATATTCACTATCGGAACAGTGCTCACGAGTAAGATCATTATAGAATTCAAATTGTGGTGGTAGACAGTCTTCCGTCAACGTGTTTAAGTTTTTGAAGTATGAATATGGAAACACCCCCTTCTGATATAAAACATTATCACTTAATTGTGGAAATTCTACACTTAATGTCTCTACATGCTCATACGTTTGCAAGCCCTTGGCTAATTCACTCAAGGATGCACTTAGAAATTGATATGAGTCTAAGAATTTTAGTTTAAAGTATACTGTCTTCCCTTTGTATTCATTTACAGGGACACTGGCGGATAAAGTTATATATTTTTCAGCAGTTGCTGCTACAACATCTAATTTCCAAGATTTCATTCTTCCAATCGCTTTATAGCAAACGATGTGACTATCATAATTTTTAAAATTGTGGAAAAATATGGGGAGCTCCCTGTCTGTTAAGTCTTAACCGGAGATTGCATTTCCTACATAATGTTTGCCTATATCGTCCGATGATATGATCATGATCACGAACTTTTATGACTTCATCGCTGAATTTCGATTTACATTTGTTGCAACATTCTGCATTCTCATGGCGTGCTTTTTCATCCGCTGACAGTGACATTGGCTGCCTAGTTGTTGCACATTGGTTGTCATATAAGTCTTGGGCTACAGTTTCTAAGTGGTGCAAGAAACTAATAATGCAATTTTCTCCCTCAAAGAGGTAATACTTGTTTTCAAATTTCGATTGAAGGGCATTATGCCAGACATGATAAGCTCCAATGGCCGCAGGTTTATGTATTTTATTATCAATGTAGCACTCTATATCTGCATAAATTACTAAAGGAGGACTTAGTTGATATTTAATGCTACCTGTTAGTACTTTTAGATCCGATGGCATTTTTTCTATTTGTGCTTTTCCTCGAATGCAAAACTGGAAGTGTCGTTCTAGTGTTGTCTTATATGTGAATGACTGAGTGCATCTTTCGCAGAAGTATTTATGTCTTTTTAAAGTTCTCCTATACAATCTTGACAGCTTTGGAATTCCACAATAGTCTGCTGCTCCATTGTTTAGAATTAGCAAAATATTAACCGTTTGCCTACCAGTAAAGTTACTATTGTAACGAACACCTTTGAGTCCATTTTCATAAAAGTAAATGTTAATTTTAATATCATTATTTTTCTCAAATTTTGGAATATCTTTGATTGATACAGGTGTGGAAATGCCTTCCATATTTAGCTCAGATGACCACTTACTATATGATTTTACTTCATTCCTTGAATAAGGTACTTCATTATAATGCAATATTGATAAAACTGCATATAGGAAGCAATCTTTTGCATTTGAATTAACATTAATGACAGCTTTAGAGTTTTTTAACTTCTTTGGTAGAGGAAATGATTGTCCACCTGACAGTATTGGACTTGTTATTACATTGAACTCTACATTTTGTACATCATGTATAATCCAATTGCTACCCTTTTTTGTGAAGGCTTAAATATGATTTATTAGACTATTTAGATGATCCTGAAACCAAGCATCATAGTCATAAATATAGTTTGAGGATGATGAGGTAAAGTGTGCGAGAAAAGTTTCTTCTTCATGAGGATTAGAACGGACATAACAAATTTGTGCAATCAGACGACCGCGCAATTGATAGCTCCTTAGTAAGTCAGACACTAAATTCCCTAACATGGAACGCATCTTCTAAGAATGATGTTATGTCCACAGTAGGTGTTGTTGGCGTGATATCATACACACGTGCATGGCCATTGAGTGCGCTTTCTCTGAGACTAACAGTTCCATAGTTATTATACATATTCATCTCACTATTTGTATTATGTACATTCATATGCTGTCGAAATCTACTTATAGAGTTATACGTTTTGCCACACCGAGAGCAGTATTGCATAAAGTTTTGTATGTTAGTTGAAGCGCTGGTTGTTGGCTTAGAAGTAGATCTATTTTGATTATTTGAATTTGATTCTGTTATGCTATCATTTGGTTTATTATTGCATACAAGTTTATGCCTCTTAAGATTATCTATCCTATTCGTCTTATATGGACACTTGCTACATTGATACGTTTTTCCTAACTTACAAAATTTTTCATGACGTTGCAAATTGCCTATGAGAGTAACTACTTTTCCACACTTGGTACAGACAACCATGATTATTGATGAGGATTGAAATTAGCAAGCCCTTATATACATCTACCATCTAATGACGTCAGCGTCATCACCAGCCAATACCATATGTTCCGATCTGTTGTAAAGAGAAAACACATAAAATTTTCAGTAATTAATTTTTCAAAGAAAAAAAAGTCAAAGCTTAACACATTTCACAATACCATTGTGATACAACTTCAAGTGTCTGCAGCTTTCACTGCAGCCACCCAAGTCGTCCATCCTCGTTAGACGCACCTTTCTAATGGCATTGTCTCTGCACTCGATGTACACCAATGTTTCTTTGTCGTGCCTCTGAATGTTGGTCACTTGCGAGGCCAACAGGAGGTTTGATTGAGTTATATTTTGTAACGACTCAACCAAACCTCTGTTGTCCTCCATTAGCTGAGCCTCACGAGCCTCGGACTCCCTCAGACGCTCTTGGCAACGGCGTAGTTTGGAGTAAATGTCTTCCTCCGTCGTTGCGTCGAGGTCGACATCATACTCTCGCACTGGGAGAGGGGCCTCGGGAACTGTAGCAGGAGCTGCGGCGGGGATAGGAGGTGTCGCGGAGGAAGGAGCTGCGGCCGGGATCGGAGGTGACGGAGAGGAAGGAGCTGCGGGCGTTGGAGGCGGTGGAATCGCAGGTGCCGGACAAGAAGGAACTGCGAGCGATAGAGGACGCACAGGGGATGGAGGAGCAAGCGTCATCATCGGGGACAGCGGCAGGCGGACGCTCCAGGTGGGGGATGCCCGGATGTGGCTGAAGGACACCTCTTCCTGTGAGGCACACATGACGGACTCCTGTAAACAAAGGAAACAATTGTTTATTAGGATAATTGTCAACAAAGTAAGTTTCAAAATGTTTTAATAGAAAATTCTACACTGAAGCAGTTAACCAAGCTTCATACTTACAATAGTAACAGATTCATCGTCATCATCGGATGACGATGTTGGAGAATCGTCGGATGAGGATGATGTTGCAGAATCCTCGGATGAGGATGATTCGTGTATGGAGTAGGGCCTCTCCTCATTGTCCTCAATGGACGTGGTTGTCGCTGGCGTGCTTAAAAAGCTCCTATGCTTTTTAGGGGATAGAGATCGCACAGCCTGCAGCGGAAAAATGTGACAATATGTTTATATAAAGAGATAGACATAGACAGGTTTTCAAGGTGTTGTTGTTGTCTGTTATCTGAGCGTAGACCACAGCAATCACACTTACGGGGCTAGAGGCGAGTTTTCTTCCTGGGGAATTCCCTCGAGGCAGCTTCGGGCATGTGGGGATTGGTTGAACACTTGGAAACAGCTAAAAAAAGAGATTCATATTTGATTTCTCCTTAGAAACTATTAAGCAAATTAATTTGTTACCTTTCGCAAGTTTTCCACCACATTTCCATCTTCAAACCCGACTGTCATCGCTTGAGGTGGTTCAGTCTGAAATGTTTTAACAACATTGATTTAATTATGCATATGAATAATAACCCAAGTAAATAGATTCTCACATCTTTAACGATGAGTTTTTTTGCACCAACACCTTTGTCTTCTTCGGTGGGGCCATCACCAAATCCTGAAATGTGTTAACAACAAATTTATTTTTAATCTAAAGGAAGCAGTACTTTTTGTCAACTGTGAGTCAGTTGTCCGTTCAAGTTAGCATTTAGAATTGACTGTACTTACCTCGAAATCACTCAAAGTCTCATCATTAAATTCTCAAGACTTGGGGACTTTCTTAGGTACTCGGGACTTGGGGGCTTTCTTTGCCTCAGGCTCGTCCACCTGTGAGAGCACGCCTTCAGTCGGCCTTTCCTTGGTAAATAGCCTCTCCAATTTCTTTTTCTCTGCCTTGGAGGTAAGGTTGATGCCGTTCCGGCCATTCTGTTGGGCACAGGGCGTGTGTTTGGCAATGAAGGCCTTTGCTGAGTCGCTGTTTACCTTGTCGTTGCTCCTCTCATATGTCTTGCAGGTTAAGCAATAGAGTTACGTGAAATCCTGTTTGAATATGCAGTGTTTGTGACCACTCTTGTTGGCATGTCGAACAGGCAGTCGGCATGTTTCACAGTAGTGAAAGATCAGCCGTTGTCGCGCAATACTTTCATGTCGGACCATTTCTATATAGGAAAAAAAATTTGATTATAATTTAATCTCTTGTTAAACGAGAACGCATTTATATACCATCAACAAAGCTCTATTAAGTGCTACTTTCATATTGGAGAAATCTGAGAAAGAAATAAAATTTGAAGTTGAAATTGAAACCGAAAGTCGAAAATTAGATATTTATTCGAAAAGGGTTTGCTCATAAGAAGAGTTGAAATTTGGAAACAGCTGATTTACAATTATTTAATTTCGAAATTAATATAATAGAATGAAAGTGAAATTTCGAAAATTTCAACCAATCCTCAATTTGTTTAATTAAACAAGCTTGAATTTTATACATCTGTTAGCAGATGACAGACTGAATATTTAAAATGGATGAAGGCTTTATTTAGGTATCTTTTATTTATAAACAAACTGTGAAAATCTTGTTGATTTAAATACACTTACATTTAAACTGATATATTCATGTCTCTCGCTCAATGACTTAATTTAGGATGAAAAATTAAAAAAAACATGGTTAATAATGTAACATAAAATGTTCCTATCCTAAAACCCAAGCTTCTATATTTAAAGCTATTTGGTTATAAGAACTTAATAATGTTTCTACTCCCGAATATCCTATAAAGTAGCACAACATGGTAGTGAAACTCACTTCAGAATTGTAGTACGAATCGGAGAACGGAGGAACGAAGAACAACGTCTGATATGGACACTGAATTATTCGAAAATGAGTGAAAATTCGTTGTGTGCAACTTCTTTATATATGAAATTGACAAAGCAACTGTGAACAAAGACCTTATGACATCACATCCTGGAATTGGTACGCTCAAACAAAATTGATAACTCAAACAAAAAATTAAGCAGCTGGTTTATTTTTAAACTTAGAAATGGAAGTACCATCAAATGTGTTGAAAGATTTCTACATGTAAACAGTATAGTGAATTCAAAGTAATATGAACTGATGGACTGATATATTACTTTGATATACATGTTATTATTAATAGTCATATAATGATTGATATTTGAAGATATAAAACGTGTGATTTGAATAGAACATTGACATTTGAATTAAGCGCTAAATTTCGAAAATTCAAATTTCGCGCCAAAATTTAAATAATCAAATTTAATGACGTGAATTTAAAAATATCAGATGCTTGAATTGTTTGAGAAATTGTAAATTTCAAATTGCGCGCCAAATTTCGAAAATTCAAATTTCGCGCAAAAATTCAAATAATCAAATTTAATGATGAGGGTTAGGTTTAGGGTTAAGGTTAGGGCTAGCGTTAGGTTTAGGGTTAGGGTTAGGTTTAGGGTTAGGTTTAGGGTTAGGGTTAGGTTTAGGGTTAGGGAAGCAAGAAGAGTATCTATGGCACCCGGAACCCATGGGTAAATAACTTTTCGAGGGCGCGAAGCGCCCGAGAAATTTTGAGGCCCCACCCCCCGCCGTGTATGAAGTGTATGAAGGTCAAAGGTCAAGGTCAGGTCTAAGGTCAAGGTCAAGTGTAGAGGTTTGTATATTATGGTCATTTTTAGTTGTAAAACTTTAACTTTGAAAATTTGTAAACTTAGTCATTTTTGTAAAAAAACTTGGAATTTTTCAAGTTGCATACAAATGCATACAACTAGGATTTTTTCATCAAATGGGTACATACAATATATCATTCGAATGCTCTTTTCATGCTGATTCTAATGGTGTATTGTATGACACTTTTATGATATATACCTAGAGAGCTACATGCCTTTAAAGAATGGGCTAAAAACTTAGTGAATTTAAAAATCTAACATTTGTCTGCTTGCATACAGTTGCATACAACTAGAATTTTCCCATCGAATAGGTACATACCTTATATCATTCGAAAGGTCTTTTCATTTTCATTCTTATGGTTTCCTGTATGACACATGTATGATATCATCCTGGACTGCTACAAGCATTTTAAAATTAACAACATAACTGTTTCTTTAAAAGTTATATGTTCCTATTTATTTCAAGTTGAAATCTTCATATTTGATTTTTTGTTTCAATTCAGTTATTGAACATCATTAATTGTAGATAGTTATTCCCCTTTCCCATTCAGACCTTAATTGAAGACCGATTTGTGAAATGATGAAACAAGTCTGTTCATATATACAAATGAATATTAAATAAAGAGATTAAGAAAAAACACACTAAATGTCATCAAGGTAAGGAAAGGGTACAAGTTTTTTCAAGTCTACTTGCACATGGATCCTGGTCTTTTTGAGCGCACAAGGACAGCGACGTGGTGTGTCAAGGTCAATGATTGAAAATTCGAGAGCGGTTGTGAGGTTCCGCTCGTTCGGCTCCATTCGCATGAAGACCCGTTTGGTGTGATACTTTTTCGGCGCGTTCTTCACTTTGACAGTGACCCTTCCATAAAGTGGCGTTCGCATGGACTTCTTATTCATGTGACGCATCGTCTCGATTGATACGTCACTATCATCACTCAAGTAGTCGGGCGATGCAGGGGCTTGGGTGAACACCAACGGCTCGTTTGGTGTTGTAGATCGCTCCATCGGAGATTGGGGAGGTGTATTGGTACGTTCCACTTGCGAAGTGGTACGATCAGCAGTACCGTTCTCAACTGCAGCTTCCTGTTTTCGATCCATAATGACTTGTAGATTTAAAATAATTGTAACTTGTAAACGTGAGGATTAGAACCTTTGATAAGAATTGGTACAAAACCTCGGACTTATATACTTTTTAAACAAAGGAAATCCTAACAGCCAATCAGAGAGGTACCGAACTTCCCTAAAGAATATATAACTATATAAAGGATGTCATTGTTACAAACTGTTAAGTACTTATCCTCAACGTTCCTTAACAAGAAGCATGTCCTCAAAACCTCTATTCTATTTTCAAAATGACAGCCAAGTCATTATGGGAGGTCAGTTGGATATGACCGTGCATCTCTGTTGCGGCTGCAAAGTGGCCCTGTGGAAAACTTTGACTGTGACACCACTTCAAAGGCGGAGTGGACTACCAGTGAAGTGTCCGGTACACGAGTGTGACCATGAATTTAGCAACAATCAGACATTTCATGAATGGTGTGATGACTTCCTGAAGATCATGGAGTCGCCTGAGGGACGTGATCTGTACCCATCATTTATTTTTAATGCATAAATTAAACTTACATTGCAAATCTCTTGTCTTTTTCATTTTAAACATAGTTCTGGAATTGGTTTTCTTATTGGGGAGCAACTAAATCATAACTGCACATTATAGTTTCACATCTAAATAGTGCTACATTTAAAATAATTGTCACAATAGTCGCAATTGAGCAAACCCATTCAAAATCAAACAACGGACGTCTATCGGTACGTACCCAAGTGCTCAGAACCAAGTCACACAACTTCGCTCATAGACGTTCCGAAACACAGTGTACTCAACCGATTGTACCAAACACATGTACCTATCCAGTAAAACAGATCTCATACTTGTTCCTATTCATAACACTGAATTATACATGTACCTATCCATGTTCATATTCATAACACTAAATTTTACATGTACCCATCCATGTACCTATCCCTCGCAAGTAGGGCACAGTTTTCACTACTTTTGCTTGTTGTTTGAAACCAGCCTTGCTGAACATGATTCCAAACTTGTCCCAGAATTCTATAAAATTGCAAAGCTTGGACCTACCTGAAACAGCATGGGCTTCAGCCACTTAAACCCCATGAACCCCCTCCCCCTGGATCCGTTACCGGCCACTTCTAGTGCTTGCTGCCGGCTCAGCCATGGTAATAGCCGTATGACTCTAATTGTGCTGGTTCATCCGGGGTTAACTATTGCTATTAATTTGACATTGATTACTATTGCATGTTCATTTGATTTCAGTGGCAATCAGAATACAGTAAATTTTTGGCAGTAGCTATTACACCGGCTATCTCCAAAACTAGAAATTAAGACCTAAGAGAAATAGAAGACTTAAGAAGTAAGACGCTTAGAAATTAAGGATTAAGACTAGAAATTGTCTATGGTGCATGAAACAAAAAAATGGAGGCTTTACTGTATTGAATGTTTTGGAGACACTTATGGCAGGAAAAAAAGCTTGCATTGAAATCACTCAAAAATTTTGTAATACAAAGCAAGACAAATCAACGAGTCAAGACCCATTCTGACATGTTTCGTGATGTACTTCGTGAATAGGAGTCTCTTTATGACTGAGAAACCTTTACAGTAACCAGAGATATTGAAGAATATTATACGCCTCACCGAGTAATAGACAGAAAACATCATTCAGAGAAATCATTTACAAAACTACACTTATGTCAATTATATACCAGTACATTTCATCATGCAAATACATTTGTCATGTGAAATCCTTGCATCATTAAATTGATATTTGATCAATTATTTATCATGTTCACACATAAATATAATGAAACAAATGATCAAAAATATCTTCAACTAATAACTAGGCGCATTATTTCCTTCATTGGTATTTATCACACGTGATTTCATGCTTGAGAAATACAAGTCCGACGTTTTGAATTCGCGCTAAAATTTCGGGTTTGCGAGCAGCTTTAATGACCACCTGAAATCAGCTGATGACCCTTCTAGCCTAATACAGTAAAACAATCTGATTTCTATGGGCCATAGATTGATAACTTTAAATGGAATGCAAGTGACCTTGTTAAGATTCGATTAAAAGAGTTCATTAAAGCTCTGAAGTTGCCTACTGTCAGACTTCTCTCTCGTTAAATCTTAGAACCACATCATTTTGTAGATAGATAACATTTTAACTTTGGTGTGAATTTCGCTTGTTTTGGTTTATGCCGTATGTAAACTTGGCATGCATTGAAGGAAGTGGGTAATACCACGACTGAGCCGCTTCACATGTGGTCTACGCTATTGCCACGTTTGAGTCGGTGCAATTTTCTTGTCGTCGCTGTTGCTACGAATCATGCTTCTCTGCCAATGAACTGAAAATCACAGAAAGGAGCAGGAGGTGTTATTTCTGCGGTGTAACATACTTATCTACTAGCTTTAGATACTTATCCACTAGCTACTTTTTATAGCTGAAGTAGGCCTATCATGGCAATTTTCGGTTGGAAACTCTTCTCTCCGTTTGTCTAAACGAGCTATTCTAGGGCTCACCATTTCTTTACACTCATCGGTACGACACTCGGATCCTTTTAACTGATTAAATCTAAATTGCGACATACGTCGTCTTAACTTGTTCCGCTCTTTGTCCAGTAGGCCTTCGCAGTGTGTGTCTGTCTATAATTGCTTCTAAGCATGACAACCACATTAACGTAGACAATCGATACATGTTTTTCATAAATGCCGTAGACACACTACTGTACTACACAGACAGGACACGTTGGAATTGTTTGTTCGCGGTTTGAGGGAGCTCAATGAAATATCGAAATGATTATAATCGTTGATGATTTCCTGTTTGTATCTTCTTTCTCCGCTGTTAATGATATTTTTTATGGTTGAAATATTCTAATTATTTAAGCGCATTTTCGGAATTCATCCTGCAGAAATCATGATTCAGATTTGATAATATACAATTATAGATAGTTGCAGAAGTTTCCATTTGATTTTATTGACTGCGGTGATAAAAAGAGAAGAAAAAGCCTGATGTAAACAAAAAAATCTTGCTTAAATATCATATAGTATCAGCATATAAAGGAGTACCAATGTTTGATCAACATCACATTTGACATTGACAAGAGAAGTGCTACAAGAATTTTAGTTACGCTCATCTTTTCAAACATAAGGTGACCAATTGTTTGCATTCATCATCACATTGTATTCACTACTTAGGCTTACGCTCCCTTCCCCAGTCATCAAGCCATCACATCAAACGTAGACGAGAGGTTTTGAGTCGGCCAGAGCCTTGGCAAGTGGGTGTGTCACTACTCGATTTGCAAGATCTGTGGGCTTGCATATCAAGGTCAGCTCCCTGCGATCAACATTACGGCCGTAAAAAATTCATGAGCCAAGAGGTATTTTAAAAGTAAAACAAGTTACCTTAATGGCAACTTGTTTTGTTACATGTTCAACATTTTCTAATATTTGCTTTCTGTTTCATTTACAAACATGGCTGCTGGAAGACCACGAAATTCTTCCCAAATTATTAACGTTCTGAATGTCATTTCTCCGTTAAAACTGTGTGACATTATGCGAATAACGGAAGAATCAGATAACACTTTATCTTTCTTAGCTTTACATGGTCCCATACAGAACAGCATGCGTGTTCAAAGTGCGATGAGCCTATGGCTTATAGTAATCGGCAGATTCGACAGACGGTAAATACTGGTACTGTAAAGTTTGCAAGTGTCGAAAATCGATTTCATGTGACTCTTTTTTTGCTAATACACATCCTCATGTGGGAAAATTATTGGAACTAATGTACTGGTGGTCTATTGACGTAAAATAGTCTGTCAACAGTAGTTTTGGAATACTTAGTGTCTTCTGATTTTTTTTGAGTTTGCGGCCGTAATGTAAAGGATCGCCCAGCTCCCTCATAGAACAATTTAATTGGATGCGAGCGCCAATTCCTGAAACTGAAGCGGCAGGTGATGGCACCAATAAGTCAGAGATACTACATTGCTGGAAAACTGTCAAAAAGCTGTAATATTGCAATGAAGAAATGTTTTGATTGCAAAGACCCAGTTTGAGGCAACCAAGTTGCTCATGTTTCCTACAAAACTGAGCAAAATAAAAAAGTTTGATTGAATCACATTTTGTTTTTCTCTTACATTGATGCATTACAAAAAAGGAATACCTATACGTATATAAAGTTATACTGTGCTTACATGCTTGTCTGATTCAAATTGCATCGAAGAATGTGTATTAAAACAATCAAAATATGTATTAATGAATGAAAAAATATGTATGGTGTACATAAACACTTTTCTTACTGTTGATAAATTGATCAAATTTTTGTTGTTCTTATCTGTGTCACCCCTTGGTAGTGCGAGGTTTCAAAAATCAAACCCTAGATAACTGCTACCGATTCACCATTATGCATAGACCTACATGCACATTCAGAGGTACCGTTTAGCCAGGAGATTAATATGTACCTGCTTCACACGGTGACGTAGCATACCTGCATTTCACATTGGGGGCCGCCCATATTTTGGTCAATCGAACTGTGGCGTCTAACTTTCGAAATTTCAAATAATTTACATAAAATGTCCTTCTATCTCCTAAAAATTTTACATGGAATCAGTTCCTATATCAATAGGGCTCCAGTCTGAATTTAGATGCTTCTGGTGGTTTCTCTGATGTAAAGAGGAAGTCCATCATCTCCTATTATTCTCTACGTGGCGGATACCCAGCATCTACTTTGATGTCCTTTAGATAGCTTTAGTTCAGACATGAATAGGACAACCAGCATCTTCCATAATCTTTCATAGTAGCGTTGGCTCATATATGAAAAGTGCATCTAGTTTGAAGTGAATAGGCCCGCGTAGGGCACATCCTTCATTCGTGAGAGGCGCCACCAGCTTCGTCAAGCCATCAAAATTTGGGTAGGAGAGACTAACACCTGTGCCCCATCATAGTTATATTTGAAGATAATCACGAATAGATTCACTAAGTTTCGAGGAATGATTGAACACAAATCTCCTACCACATATTTAGGCCTCTAGATAATGGCGTACGTGCAAGGATTGAATGAAGCTCTAGGATGGCCAAGGAAGTTTACTCTTGAACAATTTCCATGGGGGTGGGGCGACTCCCATTCCTTCCAATCAAGTCTGGTATCGGCTTCTAGGCACATTTTCCACGGGTCCACCGCTCCCCATTTGAAAACCTACCTGCGTCCCTGACTTTGACCGATTGCCATAGACTGATAGAAGGCGCAAGGCCTGCCTGATGTGTATATCTTTGCCTTGACTTAAAAATAGGTATTAAATTTTGATCAAACTTTAATTTCGGAAAGAACCTGAAATGATCTCCCTACTGGTCAATTGTGTTGTACCTTTTACTTATTTATGAGACAATAAGTATTACCGGCTCAGTTGTGGTAATATATATGAGAACAAAATCACACCGACTCAGCTGTGGTGATGGCCATTGCCTAAATTTGAGGTCGAATTTCAGGAAGTATAACGCAAAGGACACAGCTTCTCTTGCTATGTAATAATCGAATGAAATCATAGCGAGCAATAAAGCTCACTGCATGCTGGCTCATTTTATATTGTATTACAACAGTTGAATGGTTTTCCTGCATACAAACTCATAGAAACTCATTTCGTATCTTTTCATCTATTCAGCATTTTGTAGTGATTACAAAACATTCGCTCGAGAATCTTTTTTTGGGGTGCGGACTCATGGGTTTTGTGTTCCTAAACGAGAGTGAAATTTAAGAAAATGACAATGAAAATTGCATAGCAATTGAGTCGATTTATCTTGTTGATTATAATAATTCATGTGATGTAAAAATGGATGTACAAATACATGCCTGCCTGATGCTAGAATCACATTCCAAAATCATGCAAACTCCTGTGCCAATCCTTTATACAGCGATGCTTTTTCTAGTATTCATAGTTAACATGCTTGGTAGACATGGTATTTTTGAAATGAGTAGTAGCGACTATTTCCCGACTCAGGTTCTTTTGTCAGAGCTCATTTCAAACCTGTCAGTCACGTTCCTCAGAAAAAATCATTTTTTCAAGTTGATGATAATAAAGGTCAAACTCAGCGAATTATTGCTAATCAATAGCAACTTGATGTTGCATATCAGTTACGTCAAGCTCATCTGAAAGTTATCAAATGTCTTTTTGTGAAAAGTATGCATTAGATTTTTGCTAAGTTTTCAGTCACGCTCTAGGAGCTATAATTATTAGCGGGTCAGTTTTCAATAACTAGTCAAAAATTATATCAAGATGCCAAGCCAAAATGAAAGCTGAGTTCATGATAGAATTATCACCTTAGCAACTGAAAAATAGCAGTCTTGCTAGAATCAGTCACAAAATTTCTGCTGCATGTGGTGTCAGCTAGCAGTGACTTCAAGAGAATTTAACTTCACGACGTCTTGTCAAGAAGTATTTAACTGAAAGCATTTCCTATCTCATCTATGAAGATATCATTCACGTCTATCTCAAACTAATCACTTACGTCACTTCTTTTGTTTCGACTCAGTTTCGGTTACCATTTTTGAGACAGAAAGAGGTCTACTAATAGATGAACAAATGAATGGTATAAAGAAAATGCTACTGAGTTAGAGCAGTTGCAGAGGCTTAAGGAGTAAAGTTGAAAAACATGAAAAATAGATTAAATTAATTTTACAAATACGCTGCCGTCGAGGATCTATATTAAGATGATTTAATAATAACATGAATGTAGATTACCTTAGTCATAGATTACCTTAAACAGCATAGATTCCATGCAGAAAGCAATTCTCGGCAATTATATTAATAAAAGCGTGCAATGAAAATAATAATAAGTGTAATAGTGAATATGGTATTTCGATCGATTTTAGGCATGTATAATTAGGTATTCGAAATCTGCCCGATGGACGACAATTCATATTTTTCTATCTGAATGGTATTATTCCATAATCATGTGGTACTTGTATTATATTCTTTAATTGATGCGTTCTTTAGATATTCAACTTATTTATGGAGGAAAAGATGTATTTCTGTCTGCCTTAAACCAAATGTACCATAGCGATGAAGTGACATTTAGGTCATGTCGTTGAAGCGTTATAGTGCATTTGGTATGTCCCATAGCTGTAAACAATCTATGATGTTTCCAAGATATGAAATAATAATCACAATTCATGTTGTAGATAACAACAGACATCACACAGAGTACGTGGATATATGAATGTCATCTGTTGTTGGAACAAATTCCAATTCAGTTCAAGCTAAGGCAATCTTTGATTCTTTCCGATCCCGATTTGGCACGAGTGTATCAGTGGCCACTTGTCGTAATCAGAGGTTTCTGTCAGACCTAATTGAGAAGGATCAGTTGAAGAATTTGATTTCTAACTTTGTCACTTTGTTACAAAAAAATATTGGAAGATCCAAATTCTAAGAATGAAAAGAGAGATGTACAGAAAGTAATATCGCATAGCCTACATAGACATATTTTTGCATGCATGCATTTGACTATACGGAGGCAACGATATCATAACGTCATCATAGATTTTCTTAGGTCATACATTGCAAATGTCACTTATCGGAAATGCATTAAGAGCATAGACATGCTATGAGACATAACTAACTGCAGACCACCCAGACATTCGCTTTTTCCAAAATATGCCTGAATTTTCGCTTTTATTGAGTGGCATTCGTTCTTTTACCGCTTTTTTGGTAGAGCAGGAAAAAAGTGTTTCGTAGTACACGCCTTTTTTACATGTTGATAACGCAACGTGACTTTTTGTCATGTTGCCCTTTATGCTATCATCCATTCGTTGACTATTGAATGCATATATTGACGATTGCACAATCTTATGTAATAACTATTATATAGGAATTGGAAGATGTACGCTTATTATCAAAAAAATCATGTAGCAATTCTTCAAGGCAAATCCTTGTCGTAGTGCGTTTCGGTAAATGCAGAATTTTTTACAGTAACTTTGAGGCCATGGTGCTATAACTTTTAACTTTTACACGAGTTAGAATTGATACATGTTGAAAGTACAAGCGGGTTGCATGCTACAAATGAATGTCATCGTAAGTATCAGTGAAGGTATTGGAGACATCAATCCATGCTGGCTTGCCAGAGACACACGGGAGGCCTATACCAAATTTTCTCAGAGGATTGATGTTGGATTAGTGAAAACTTTTCATTTTATGCGAATAAGTGAGGTGTATTGCCTAATGTTGATGAATAGGCCTAAGATTTTGAGATGATAATATGCACAATGGAATATTTTCTGTTGATTTTTTTATTGCACTCTCACTTTCACTGTGATTTTCGTGAAGTACGTGTAAATAGGCAAAAAGTTGATGTGTATAATAATCATTTTGCATCTACTGATAAAGACATTAATATGATACTGATATGATCGGATATGTGTGACCTATTTTCTTATAAACACATGAAACTTTCTGAGTTATAGATTGAAGAATACTAGATCTACCAGTAATGCACTATTTTGTAAATCATTTGACCACCGTTAACATTACTGCAGTCATACTGATTACGTCATACTTAACCCGCTATATACATAGATTTTCATAGCTTCTGTGTGCTGAGCTATGCGATATCGACTTATCTCGTGTGCTTCAGCAACTCTTGACTTCTGGCAAATGCGTCAGTAAATAGGAATGCCCATCAACCAGAGAAAATGTTGCCAACGATCCAAGACAATGAGAACCTTGCATCGCAAAGCTTGGACTTGGTTTTAGATAAATGATCTTGGCCATTTGTCATTTTCTGAATTGAATTGGAAAGAGCCAATATTGAAAGACAGGGATTTTATTTTCGTTTTCGTTATTTATTACAAAACAACGAAGACGAAAATAAAGTCAATATTTTTCAATATTGGCTATCTCCGATTCAATTCAAAGCTTGGCCTTGGTTGCATATTTTAGTAGGAGTGCATGGAGCATGATCTTGATAATTGAAGCAGAAAATTCAATTGAAGCAATTGAAAATATCAATATGCTTTGGAATATTCAGATGGAAGAGATGTTCAACGTTTTAGGCTAATTTAGCAGTTGGAAGCATGGCAGTTAGAGAAATTTCCTTGACCACGTTAGGAATTATAAAATCATCTTCATTCTGCTGAATTTTCTAGCAGTATTTTTTTGATTTTTTCAACACTAAATTTCAACAATCCTATGAAACAATCTTGGAATCTAATTATTTGTCTAAAATTGAAGCAATCTAAATTGATTGTTGGTTATATGTCTGATCATTAATAGAATACAAACGCCAGTTTTATGTACAAATATGGTCTGGTGCATTTGCGAATCTTTTAACAAGAAAAATAGCTCCTAAAAAGTACTCCGACTAGTTATCATTTTTGTACCAGAAAGTAATATTCGCCATCTACACAGGTTCGTAATAAGCTTATTCGTGGTAGTGTATAGCTTGATGGCATATTATATCGTTATAACGCTATTCTACATTGCTTGATGTAAAAATTATTGGTTCGCTTTTTTTCACTTTTTTAAGTTAAGGATTCGTTTTTTTAAAATTCGAATCGGCTGGGTGGTCTGTAACTGCCACAGAGAATCAATTAGTGGCAATCGAATACATGTCAAGTAATCATATTAAATTTCTATGTACAACTTTATCTGGGTCACTATCGCTGTCTGTGTCTAAAGCATGAATAAGCTTGTCATTCCATTCACGATTTACATGCATCACACACAATGTACTATCTCAGGAAAATATCAATTTTCAGACTTTTCTCATTTTCCTGTGTACGTTAACGGCTACATCGGAACTACAAAATTTTTCTGAGCACATAATATTTCTTGAGAACTTCATGGTTCACAGGAAATCATGAAATATAATGATTTCAAACTTGATACACATGCTTAGTACTATTGTAGATTGCATGGGTTGCTTTATCTATTCTCGAATATTGACAAATACGCAGCTAAAAGTAAGAAGTATCTCTATATATGGAGAGTGGTTACAATTACTGTCCGAATTAGCTCAAATATCATGTCTTAATGTAAATTATACTTATCATGCACCTGTCGATGTGCTTCATTAGCTTCAATTATAAAGGCACTGATTGTTTCATTACATGATGCACGAGCTCCAAGTGTACACATTAAATTTAAGCTGACAGTTCAAATGTTGCATTTCTAGGAGTCCATGTTCATTCCATGACTACCTGAAAGTTCGTGACAGAAATCCCTCCATCTTTTCCATAGAAGTCTCAGGCACTCGTCCTATATTGTAGAGTTCTCGGGATTGTCTACCACTGAACTACGATATTATCCCCTAAACCATCAATTTCATATTCACGAATTCATCTCAGATTTCTTAAATTAATACATTGCGTTGACAAATGCATTAGTGCTATGTACTAATGCGTTTTTAGTGCAATTATTTTCTATGTTGAAAATATAGGTGGTCTCTCCCTCTTATTTAATGCCAAACAATTCAAAAAATGAAACTCCTTATTTGTATCAGCGGACGCTTCGGGTCCAGACCCTTTATCAACGCAAATGGAAATGTACTAATCCTTCCAAGTAAGGACTGAGTTTTCTGTATTTTGTAATTTGATATGATTATTAAAAATATACATGTTATGCTGGGAAAAAAGTAAAGATAAGTAAAGTTTTCTGATCGTAGGTTGGAAATGCTAACCGACCTTTCTATGCGATTACATAGATATGAAACGGCTCAGCCTAGCGGCTCAGAAAATTAGTTTGCGACATTGGATTTCAAATCAACGAATCCAATAGAAATGGCGATTGGCATAATACTAGCCTTCAAAAAAACACGATAACGCACACAACCACGCATAATGGAGATATTTCATGTCTCTCCTGTTTATGGATAGCTAAAGTCGGACCTCCATGGTTTTAGCAATGCAGTAGTAAACTACAGAGGTGATCATAAAAGCGGACCACCTAAATTTCGCTGACATTCAATCAATTCTCAAATCTTTCAATCGTGTCACACATCAACGTGCCATGTGTCATTCGAGAGCTTGCATTCTGAGCTTTCAAATGAGAAATGACAAACTTGCATCCGTCATTGTATTTGCTGCTCAAAATATGAAATCAGTCAATTTACAAACTGCAATTTGTCAATGAGAAGACCATGTGAGCATGATAAGTATTCAGGCACGGGGAGAACGAACATTCTCTGAGCTCTCTTTTGATACACTGGTCATCAAAATCGGTGAATTAATAAAGCATTAGTGATATCGTAAAGTCATCATATGCTTTATCCTCATTGTTTCATCAAAAATTATCAATGTTCATGTTTGGCATCTTCAAAATCCTTGCGATGTAAGGAATGTGAATATGTACGTTTTATTCAAATAAGTTCAGTAATTCTCTTTCAAACTTCTTCAACATTTTCTCATTATCGCTAAATTACAGAAACACCATGTAAAGTGAACGAAGGTTCAAAGCAAAACAATTAGCGAAGGCATGTCTTTGTTCCCTCACAGTTACTACAGACTGCTTACTGTGCATGTTTGTGTACTGTGGCGGTAATGTGAAAAAATGCTGAAGAATCTTGAAAAAGAATGATTGTACTTACATGTTCGCATATACAGATTGTTTCATAAAGAATTGAAATGAGTAAGCGTAAATTACTTAAAGAAAGTCGTTTCCAAATTCAACAAACATTATGTATTTAGAAAGCTCATGTTCTGAAATTGCTCCTGTGGAACTTTCGTGACTATACTCTAAATTTTGCAGTCAGGAGACTAAATATGTTTCAATCTTCTGCAATTTGTTTGGAATTCAATTCTCATTTTCATCGCTAGCCAGAAAGCGCGACTCATGCTTTTACTATGCGGCTGTTGATCGGTGCTTGTGCATTGTCTAGACTGATTGTTTAGACAGACAGGAACAATGCTGTGTAATTGAAGGACATCGGACTCATTCATTTCATTCGTTTTCTGTCTCACAGTAACATGAGAACTGCTGTAATGATAGCTCAACTGAGAGGCTATCATAGGGCTCAAGCTGAAGCTTTGATGCGAAGTGGCCGCACAGTTGCCACTGTGTCGCAGGAATGAAAGGTCCGCAATGCCTCATTCATTGCGCCTCATCCGACCAAACAACACGTGACCACTGATTCCGCCAGTGGCAACGTTTCATTGACCACTGCAGTCTCACTTTCTAATGTCGCTGGTCAGCTTCGATGGTCTCTTACAACTGCAGTAGTTCAACTCCTTAAGTCATCTCCAAGCAGTCGTCCTGGGAAGATTTGAACCTGCTGAAAGCTCAGATAAAGATGCAGAGGGATCACTATCGACCACAATGGTGATGTAGCGATTTGACCTGCGAGAAGTCAACCTTGGTCGGACAGAAGACCTTCCATGAGGCCGCTGATAGCCTCTTCACAACCGAAAGTAAAATAGTACTTTTGCGGACCTTTCATTCCTGCGACACAGTGGCAACTGTGCGGCCACTTCGCATCAAAGCTTCAGCTTGAGCCCTATGATAGCCTCTCAGTTGAGCTATCATTACAGCAGTTCGCATGTTACTGAGAGACAGAAAACGAATGAAATGAATGAGTTCGATGTCCTTCAATTACACAGCATTGTTCCTGTCTGTCTAAACAATCAGTCTAGACAATGCACAGGCACCGATCAACAGCCGCATAGTAAAGAAATCCATCTGTGTGAGAAAATGCGTGATCTTTCAGTCATGCATGTGTGAGAGTGATGAGTCATGATTCACAGGCAATGTCAAAGATCAGGAATTGCGTCACCTGGCTTCATCGCACCTCTCATATGGCCATCGCGACCTCTGAGACGGAGAGAAGCTTCATCACTCCAAACAACTCGATTCCATTGAGAATACCATAGGCAATGTTGCATTGCCCCTCAAGCTCTTGTGATTGGCGATCAGTTCGATCCCTGATGGTCTCTTACGGCATTTGAAGTGCTCCCTTTTCACGCGACGTCTCACTGTTATGGCAGAAACCGTCGGCTATCGAAGTGAACTCCTCAACTCGGCTGAAGAACGAGAAGGATAGTTTCTTACCAAGCGAATAATCATCCGATAATTTCCGACCGGATCCAACTTGTCTTGAAAGGGAGAGAAAATTAGTCTTCCACCAGTGGACGGTGGTCTTTGGGATGCCCACTTTTCGGCTAATTAGCCGTTCGGACTGTCCATCTGACACAAGACCAGAGACTTTGCCCTTCAAAAGCACTTTCACAAGCTTCGAATCTGTCATCATAACATAAGATGAATTCGAAACTAAATGGAAATTTTATTTACAACTTATCTGGGTCAACACTTTGCTGTGGCTATGCAGACGTCTAGACACCATAGATATTGAAAGTCAGAAATATCCTTGGTGGCATGAGAAGATGTAAGCAGCTTTTCAACAATTAACAGAAACAGAAAATATGCTATGAATTTGGTACATCACTGTTTCTCTAAAAGTAAACCGATTTCGACGAGCACTACATTAAAAGAATGCTCAGAGAAAGCCCTTTCACCTCGTGTTGATTCAGCATGACCTCATAGTCATGCTCACATGTTTTCACATTGAAAATTTTAAATTTCTAAAAGTGGCGATTTTCACATTTTGACCTCTGTCCACCTTAAACAATGACGGATACAAATGTACAGTGGCTTATTGAAAAGCCGAGAACATAAACTCTTAAATGGTGTATAGCTTGTCGATGTAAAATGCGATTGAAAGGCAGGAGAATCGATTGAAGTTTGACGCATGATCAACTGTATGATCAACTCTGTATTTATGAAGCGGATTGTATAACATTTCCAGTCAAAATAGTCATGATTTTGTGATGACTTTACGATATCACTAATGCTTTATTAATTCACCGATTTTGATGACCAGTGTATCAAAAGAGAGCTCAGAGAATGTTCGTTCTCCCCGTGCCTGAATACGTATGATGCTCACATGGTCTTCTCATTGACAAATTGCAGTTTGTAAATTGACTGATTTCATATTTTGAGCATATTTTGAGCAGCAAATACAATGACGGATGCAAGTTTGTCATTTCTCATTTGAAAGCTCAGAATGCAAGCTCTCGAATGACACATGGCACGTTGATGTGTGACACGATTGAAAGATTTGAGAATCGATTGAATGTCAGCGAAATTTAGGTGGTCCGCTTTTATGATCAGCTCTTTCTATGATCTTCAATACAATAAACAGATGTTTTGGAAAGGATGATCATGAGCTCTTTTGACCAGTTGTTTTTTTTGTTTTGTCGGATGCATTGCTGCTGACAATTAGACAATCGATCTGGTAAGCAAGATTCCTCCGTTCTTTACTTTAGAAGGGAGTGTCTCTACTCTCATTAGAATGTGCTTGAAAATGACGATCAAGAGGCAAGCATCTAAATAGGAAGCGACTGATTTTGGAATGCCTTTGTTATAGGTCACCTTGATGATGTCCTGCTAGACTTTCAAAAGCTGAGCTGTGATTTCTATATAACTAGATGTTCCGACACGTGTGTAATGTGCATATCTGTTTACTGCTTGGTCGGATCTAGTCAGCACTTTGACACTTAATTTTTCAGCAGCTATTACGAGGTTGTCAGATACGATGTGTTGTAATTGTGTGGCATTGAGAGATACATCCAATTTTCATTGTGATTGTTTCAGTATTTTCAGTAACAACATATTTCAATCTATTTTATTTTGCAGGTACAGATGGCATTTCGTAATGTTCTCAGGGAAGGATATTTGAAGAAAGTTTATGAGTCAAGAAATATTTTAAAGGTGAACATTTTGAATCTATTTTGATCAGCATTAGTTAAAATTCTATTGTGAATAACTCCAAATGATTATGAGCATGCTGTCCGAAGGTACATTGAAATCCATCGATTGAAAAAAGAAAGAAGTGATATAGATAATATAATGAAAAGCATTCACTGAACTGGTTAGTTGACTAGACCTTTTCATTCAAAATAAAGCAATTATTATCACTACGGGTTTACCTGATTTTTTTTGCATTGGATCATGCACCAAATATTCGCACTACTGATAATCTGCTTTTGAACAACGAATTACATGTACAAAGCCATATGCATTCAAACGTCTCTCATCGGGACACATTGTTGCCAAGCACTGTCCGCATTTCCGTGTTTTCCGCACATCAAGAAGTTGTTGTATGAAGTACAGTTACTATTCATTACTTTTAATGATTAATTATTATTAATTCTTGTGCGAGATATTAGTAATCATCGTATATAGCAAAACACATCGTCTTTGTCAAAACATTTAGAACAAGTAATTTTCTACATTTATGTAGTTATTAAAAATGTCTTGGGTTCATTCGTTTTCATACCCTTTTGTTCACACGCATATCAAAGCATCGGTGCAAATATGCATGTCTGGCTGGAAATAATCTGAGACAAATTGAAACAATTGTTCATTTTAATGACAACCAAAGGTGAATCAGCACATGATCAGTCAAAGCAGCAATCATTTTCGATATTGTGTACTCTCATCAAAAACTCCTTCTGAATATGAATGAATTGATATATCGCATTTTCAAAAGAAAAAGTAGGTTTTCTGCTCCCAATTCTTTATTCGACGCAGTATATGAAGTAATAAAATAAGTGCTATAAGTCACCAAAATTTTCGCTACACAGTAGCTTGTTCACGGTGTATAAACAAAATTTTGTTTATACACCGTGAACAAGCTACTGTGTAGCGAAAATTTTGGTGACTTATAGCACTTATTTTATTACTTCATATACTGCGTCGAATAAAGAATTGGGAGCAGAAAACCTACTTTTTCTTTTGAAAATGCGATATAACAATGTCCTCCCGTATGACGCCATTAACAATGAATGAATTGAATTCTGCAATTTGAAATGAACCCCATTGTGGGAGTAATATTTCCTTCATATAGTGACGTTATTTAAATTTCAAGATCATCGTTGTGTCTTACTTTATTTGCATAGAGTTATGAACATGTCAACGATAGATTATCGTCGAAGCCCAAGCTCTGATATATGGTCATGAGCATGTTCACTCTTAATGTGTCTGCTATAGTTACTATCGAATGTCTCAAACCGACCAATGACCGAAAGACACATGAATGAAGGTTGTTATACAATTTTATAAGTTAACACAACTTAACCTTGATCAAGAGTAAGATGTCAAAAGATGTTTTCTAGCCAAGAAAGTGGATTTCTAACGCGAAGCCATTTTTAACCTTAGGCTCAAATGACATAAGTTTCCTTTAACTTTCAGCGACCAGCACAAAGATGGTACATGCTAGTTTTGGTAAACAATCAACCTCTTTTAGAAGCATACAATTCCCGTGAAGCCAGCCTAGTAGAAGGACCACTTCACACATACAATTTGTCTCACTGTCCGCCTATAGCTCCTCAGATGGCTGCTTCTGAGCGTTCTCGTTTTGTCTTCGTAATTGTTTTGCCCGGTGACAGGCGGTTGACATTACAGGCTACTCAATCGTAAGTACAGACGCTGGAGAAATTTGTTAATTTGTATTGATGTATGATGTATGTATATCAAGCATGACCATGTGAAAATGGAATTTAGTTTATATCTTTCAATTCTAACTTAAGAAGTGAAACATATGTAAACATGATCAGCATATTTAAACCATATATTTTAATAATGTGTTTACATGTTCTTAGAAAAAGTAATTCTACGTCTAACGGAGAAAATTGTTTTTGCTACATTAATTTTCACAATATTGTCCCCCTCGTCACATTTCCAATCAGCGGAGTCTGCTTTTACGGATCGTCACCTCTAAGTCCCTCAGAACACACCGCTTAAATACTTTTTCATTTGGGATCCTGTCTCTACATTTTACGCTTACCATGAAGCGGAGCATCGTTAGGTCATGTGTTCTCAAAATGTTCATCAGTTCGTTTGTCAGAGGCCATGTGTGGCCATGACTGGCAGACTTGTCCTCGGCATTTCAATGGGATTCCTCTGTTCGCTAGGAAATTGGCGAGCTCCCTTCATATTGACCACAGAGTCGCATTGCCAGTTTTCACCACTCTCTCGACGCCAGCATCCCTGTCAAGCGTGTCTCCAAGGTAGCTAGACCTCTTTCACAGTGCACTCACTCATTCATCCTGAGCGAGTCGTCATCTTCTCCTTGTGTCTCCTTGATCTTGGAAACATTTGGGACATATAAAAGAGTTCAACACTCTAATCGAAGCTGACCCGGAGTGCACCAACTATTGCAGGCCGCACACAGAATCGATTTCTGAGTCTGACGGACGCTTTCCAGCAACTTGACCATGGTCATTTACCCTTGCGCATCATCTGGGTTTGTTTCCTTCCTGTGAATAGAACTTTTGTCTTTTCTATGTTGATTTTGAGACCTCTCTTTTCTCAGTTAGATTTCCATCTTGAAAAATAGGCAGGGTTTCTGCTTTAGTTTCTGTAGTGAGCACAAGGTTGTCAGCCTACAGTAGATCCTATGCACCTTCACTGCGACTTTCCTCATTCACCTTTTCCACCTTTTCCACTACTATCACAAAAAGTAGTGGTATAAGAATGGAAGCTTGATGTACACCGACATCGATGTCGAAGATGTTAGATACCCCGACCAGCTGTTGACACTTTATGCTGACTTCTTACGTAGCCACATAACGGCTACCACAAGTGCCTCTGGTACATCTTATCGTCTGAGGGACCATTCGATAACCATTCTGGGCACCCTATGGAATGCTTTTTCCATGTCTACGAATACATACCTAATCCGTTAACAATCAATTTCAAAGTTTGCGATTTAAATTGGATATGGTAACACGTATATGATGAGTTGCACGTTCGTTTACATTAAATAATGTTTTTGATAGATCTACCCACGTCATCCAGTGGACTTCATCCATTTTTGATACTTTCTCCAGTATGGACACTAGGTAGAAATAGGCCCACTTAAAATATATTTACAGTGATGATGTGAAAATATACTAGTTGTGTTTCCTCAGATACAATGAACTATGCGTACTCAATGGTTACTATTCTTGCTTAGAAGAAACAACGAATTCGGTCAACCCCCAATGCCTGAATGCTCCATTATTCATAAAGATCACACTCACATTTCTGCATTCATCACTGACATGATCTGCTTGTTCACTGAAGTTCGTCATCTTTCAGATTTTCAAGTGAGTAAAACTTATTCGATGTATGCTACTGCTCTTGTTAATGTTGTACAAGATGTGCGGTTTCAATTAAGTTTTTGCCTTCAATGCAGCGCATTTTTGGAAGGTTGACAAAGTGAAACACACTGACCGTGTTGTTTAAAATGAACCATCCTTTTTTCGAAAATCTGAAAGTTTAATGGGATAGGGAAGATAACTCCATTTTAAGAACTGTCTATATGCCGATTATCTCAGAAGATAAGGGTATCTTAATGGTGGACGAAGCTTCAGGGCATAATGCCGACCCATCGCAAATTTATTATGCAATATTAATCGTATACGTTGGATTGGCCGTCGTGGAATTCTTTTGGAGCGGCCAAAAGAAGTGGTGTACTATAGTCACCCTGTAATTTGGATGAGCTGGAAAACAAAATGTGCAGGTTTTTATCGGCACAACGAGCGATTGCGTATAGAGCTATACTGGCCCTGTTGTCTGGATCCGGAAAACATGGAGAATGCAGGGAGAGCTCATGAAAATTATGGAGCTGATTCTGTTATACACCCTGAAATATCATGGAAATATAGAGAAATCGTTTGACTTCACTATTTTGCTGATATTTCGCTGTCTGTCTGTCATATCAATAATATTTTGAAAAGTCTGATTCTTGCTATCTGGTGTTGTGGAAACAAATATTATCTTCGTCAGATAATGAGTTATTTTACACTTACAGTTATAATGATGTCTAATTGTTTCTCGTAGATTCAGAACAATGTCGGAAAGTTCGAAAGCATTACCTGACATGCTCCGGTTCGAATATGATAGACACCGTCTTTGATCCTGAATTGATTAAATACTCACAAATTTTTTTTCAAATTGAATACTTATTTCTTGAAGGTGATGATAGTGCAAGCTATATCCACAGAATTAAATATTTTTTGTTTATCTGCTTCGGTTTGCTAGAAGTGTGATTACGAAATGGACGGCACATTGAGGAACCTATTAGGTAGGCAAAAAGGAATTCCTAATACCTTACAGAGATAGGAAAAAAGTCGTGCGTCGCTTGCGGATTAATGTGAGTTCCAGCAAAGTGATTCGATTGCCAAAATTCCTTCAGATTCGAAGAATTCAGATCATTGCCCACAAGTTTTCTCCATAATGTTGACCCTTCCTATCATTATTAAAGAAAGTAGCAGGCGTACGAAAATTAGTTCACTTGATGATCCTCTCATCGGCACTGCTCACTGCACATTGAATCGAAGCCACGCATCGATGTGTGTTTTGGTGTGTGCGACGTGATATCACAGCACGTACGCATCTCTCACTGGCTCTGCTGTCCTCTGCTGACAGCTTATTGTTTGCCATTTCCAATAGCAAGCGATACACGATTTATCCATTCGAGAAGGAGCAAATTTTCTAATTCGGTGATGTGCCATTTCAATATTAAGGTTACATACAATTCTTCCTTTCTAGGAAACCGAAGAGCGCGCAGATGAATCTAATTCTGTGGCTATATCTTTTTCTCAGAAGCATAACTACATGTAATTCATTCCATGGCGTTACTGGGCGTGATTGCATTCATTGTTTTCAATTCTTTTTGTTTGCAATTACTAATAGAAGTCATCCCACGAGTTCTTTGACTCGACATTCATTTGCATTTGAGATTTAATTTTGTACAGGTCTGTGCGCTAGTCGTATCTGTTCGCACCGGTGCACCGAGAGGCTAAAAAAGCTACGCTGAAGCACTTTCATGAACTTAAATACTCGCCAGTACATTGTCGAAGTTTTGCGTTATAGATTGTCTTTCGATATTGAATTGAGTCCCTACAATCTCGGAGTTCGGGTTTCTCCTTACAATTGTTAAACTTTTCAAGAATTCGATGTAAATTATGCAAGCATAATTTATGTATGAAGTAGCCGAATAGGGAAATTCTAATAGTACTAAAAAATCAAAAACTGATTTACATAGACTTCTTTTAATTGCGAACGATTCCCATCTTACTTAACCCATGATAGTTCTAATGAAATTCTTTGAAACTAATTGAAAACAGAGCTTTTGAAGACATGCATCCTATTAACGCCAAAAATTGATAGAGAATCGCAATACTTGGGAAGAAACATCCAGACATTCATCGGTTATTTTATGATATAGGCGTATTTTTCATAGTTTTAGTTTTTCATGTTGTAGAAACTGAAATCCCGGTATTAGCAAGTAGGCCTCAAGAATTGAAAAATGTTCTTTTATTTGGATTGATTATACTGCAATGCTTAAAATCTATTTTCTCTCCTTATTTACTATGACTTAGATATAAGATACAGTGTGTAAATAACACTTGAACTAATACACTGATTTATTTAGTTGATTTCAGTGTACCTGCCCGAAGACTAATACAGGCAGAAACAACAGGTGCACCGCGCTTTACTATAGCTTTCTATTATATTTTTGAGATTTAACATCAGTTCACAATTATGAGCGAATAATGCCTCACCGTCATGCAGGCATTAATTTGAAATCTACGATTGCATTTAATTCATGGAGTATTTTTAATCCTTCCCGATACATGGAATTTTGAATGCACGATATGTGGAAAATACTCTCATCTACAAGTACATGAAATTATGTAGCGTTCGGTTGAATGTCAATTGGTTTTAGACAAAATAGAAAACGCTAGAGGCTAAATAACCTACAAGCACCCGACTTTCGTGAAAACGCCATTGTAAGCCGCCTAATAATTAAATATCGTTTAAATTGATATCAAAACAACTCCAAATGACGGATCGTATTACGATGCTCGGAAAGTATTAAATAGTCAACCATCGAACTATCTAATAATTAAATATTAGAATTTGACTTCAATGTTTGAAGGAAAGAAGAAGCAATGTACTCCGTGTGATTTATCCGTGGAAGTTTTGATTGTTGAAATAGTACGAGTATGTACATAGAGACAGACGCCTCGCAACACAGTCGTAGTCTCAGTGTCTGATAGAAATCGTGCTGAATGTGCAGAATAAAGTGTGTTATATTTTGTCTGGGTGTTCAGTAGAAACGCAGACGACAGCATCTCTCAACCGACTAGGTCATGTTTTGCTGTTCAGATCTCGTTGTTTTGATTTTTCCTGCGCTTACGTTCTGTCCTCTTCAAAGCTGAATTAATTCAATATTTCACATTAGGTAGCCACTAAACTGCATATCTCACTATATATCTTTATCATTCCATAATTCATTCAATCACATCATGCCATGTTTTTTCATTCGATGTATTTACCTGGGAAGATCAAAGGTCAAGTTACGTAGCATAGTTGCTTAACGGGACAGTGTGTGACATTTAACCATATCGACATCACTCGGTGA
This sequence comes from Prostheceraeus crozeri, assembly GCA_907163375.1. Taxonomy (NCBI): domain Eukaryota; kingdom Metazoa; phylum Platyhelminthes; order Polycladida; family Euryleptidae; genus Prostheceraeus; species Prostheceraeus crozeri. The sequence continues at coordinate 193,490 of CAJQUW010001011.1, forward strand.
CAGTCCTTGACTCTCGATAGCGACTAATTTATATTTTTAAATCGGATATTATACCATGACTTCCGCGATCTTTGCATAACGTCAAAGTAGACGCGTGCACCTGAACAAAAAAGACACCTACATGTGTTTTCAGCAAGTCTGGATAGAAACCTCTCTGCAGATTGATAAGTAGATGCATCTCAGAATTAAAACGAAAATGCATAAAGAATGCACCTAAGAATATTTCAGAGAACAAATTAAAAGGCTATAGAAAGATTAATCTTTATACAAATATTTTTTTGAGTGGCACAGTGGTCTTCGGCTATTAAGTAGTGCTATTGTAGGTCAGATCAGAAACATACACACTTAGTATCTCTGGTAGACTCTCTCATGAAAGGATGACAAAGAAGATGCTAAGTCACATGAATGAAATAGTCTCTCATAGTTTGTTTTCAAATACGGTTCTTTCATTTTGATTTTTTATCAGTTCGCATAGCATAGATCCTTTCAAGCATGGATTCTTTTAGCAGAGCTTAGGCTAGAATATTGCATGAAAACGGTGTTAAACATGTTTTCCTTTCATTTACATTAACTGATTTGTGTTTCGCATGAAATTATTTCCGCCACCTCACAATAATCTGCTTCTGTTGATTCATATTCAGAACTCGATGGAGCCATGTAGATGTGGCGTAAACCGTGCTTTTAATACTGTTTCTCTGTCAAGAATGATGATTGGAGTCACAATTATGAATTGAAAATACATTACTGCCTAGTATACGTGCATACAGTTATAATCTCAAACTCTATCTTTGTTCTTTAGATTGTTCTAAAAACGCTGGTTGTAAATTCGCTCTGGATTCCTCTTCAGACATTCCGTTTTATCAAATTCAGCAATTATCATATTCCCATATTTGTTATATAACGTTTCTTCTCATAAGGCTGCTTTAAGATCCCTCTGCTTCAAGATAAATCGCAGATTATTTATTGACACGTTAGAGCGATAATCGGTAATCCACCGATTTTTTGCCAATTGGTGGACTTTTGGAGATTTTTTTGTAAAGTCATTAATTGTTCGAAATACTGGATTTCAATTTTTTTAGATAGACTTAATTATGTATACAAGCCTACACTGTATACTGAACTACCACTCTAAAGTTCAAGCAACTTTTTAGCATGACGATGATTGAAAGCCGCTAAATTTTTTCCAAAAGATTGATGATTTTCATGAAGAGTATAAATGCTGGTAAAAAAAGAACTAGTATCGCATATTATGATGTACAAATAGTATTTTCCCACGCGTCTGGGTAGAAGCGCTGATCGGTGCACCTCATTCACCTCCCCAAATTTTTGAAACTCCTGAGCCACGTCACGATCTCGCCTCTAATTGACTGAGACATGCAAGCATTATTTTTCAGCTGTGGAGTTGTTATTGTAGCCTCGTTATGGAATGCTCACTGTATAACCACTAGGGTACCGGGTTTCTAGTACCAGCGCGGAGCATTAGCCTATATATTCATTTTTGCTGAGAATGGAAGGAACTATCAATTACCAAGTAGGGTTCCGTAATAATCCGGGCATCTTCAAACCATTTCGACATAATAACAAGAGAGGAGATGGGTTCCTTCCTCTCACCATCTTTGACTGGAAAATATGTCGGTTGTTAGAGAATTATTCTGCCTCTATGTTATTTCAATGATGATGATTATTGATGGGAGTTTGATTTTTAATGTTTAAATGATTATAACTAAAAATATGCCTTTTGCTGTAAATTCCTGTCATCAACATTGCGAATTTTTAGTAGGCTACTAGAATCTAATCAAAACTGATTGGTTAGCATTTAGAATTAGACCGGTTTCGAGTGGAAGTCAAAAATTGAGCTCCTACTCTTCCTCAGGAATTTTTTTATACAAAAGAATGGACCATAGAAAGGCCTATTACATAGCGGCTTGGGAAAAATTCAAATGATCAGTGTAGTCATAGAAAAATGTTATAGAAATGGAAGTGTACATTTTACATACAGCTAGATTCAAATGATCAGTGGAGTCATAGAAAAATTATTCAAATGATCAGTGGAGTCATAGAAAAATGACAAACATTTTTCTATGACTTCAGTGATCATTTGAATTTTTCCCAAGCCGTTTATGTTAATAGGTCTTTCTATGGTCTATTCTTTTGTATAAAAAAATTCCTAAGGAAGAGTAGGAGCTCAATTTTTGACTTCCACTCGAAACCGGTCGAATTATATTCATATTGCCCGATTTCAGCGACGTTTTCTTTTATAAACACTTCGAAATATTTTCGCATTCAGTATATAATTATCTAACTTAGTATTCGTTACACCTTGCTTTCTTCTTTTTTAACTGAATCGATTCCTTCAATATAACGAAAACGTCGATTGCAGATGAAGGCAATCGGTCGAAGAATTGGCCACCTTCCGCCACTCAATCGCAAAGCGGCCGATTATCATTTTTTTAAGTCAAACTTGAGGGAAGAGGACGAGCCTATGCACCAAAGGTGTCCCTCAGCAGATTAAAGGGAAAGAAGCCGATCAAAATCACTAATCGCTGCATCCCCTTTTCTATTCTCCATTTCTTTGTAAAGGTGATTGCCAACTGCTGCTGTATCACTCTGAAAATGGAAATGAACATAAGGTTTTACTTCGAAACCGTTTGTTTATTGATATACTTGTATCAACTGTTTTTTAAGTGATTCGTCTGAGCACTTATGTCTAATGATTCAATTGATGAAAATCATGTTGTTTAATTCTGATTCTCCGAGTATGTACTCTGATGACATCCTATCAACACTATAACTAGAAGCAAGTTCAATGAAAAATGAAAGTGATAGGTTCACTAGGGGTGAAAAGTGGAGGAGTAGAGAACTGCCTCAACAGATTATTATCAGAAACGATTATTTTTTTAAATCCTGAATTGAAATGGGGACGTTGGCGGTAATTGATGAGCGACAACTGACTAAGGAAGCGTCACAGCAGATGAACACCGATACAGAAAGAAGTGTGATGCACAACAACACTTGCTGATTTCGTTTAATGCGTGTCGAACTAAAACGTCTTATGAAGACATTGATTCAGAGTTAAAAGACGATGTCATTGCTGACGCTGTGACAGCGGACTACAATTCAAAATCCGGCTGGTCAGATGGCTCAGTAGCCAATTTGTAAGAATTAATTCAGCTACTCATTAGTTTCAGTCTTGGGCAGGTTTGGTGTTGCTGGAATTAAAGGTTTCGCTAGAACACTCTAGCCACTATGCTTTTGGGCCATATTTTGAGACCGAGAATTTGCAATCATGGCATTGCTTCGCGCAGATGCATGGATTGCTTTCGAGAAACAGAATCTGAATTCCGAAGAGTTTAATCGGCACCACCCTACGATATAAAAGTTTAGTCGATTATAATGTGGATTTGTGAATATGATTGATTAAACGTAACCAGTAGATCGAAACTCGTGGTGGCTGCATCTGCTGTTGAGATCTGATGGATTCACTAAAGCCGAGTCGCTAATGCAGTTGTCATTAAATATTAAGGTAGATGCTTTATCCATTATGTAACCGCACATCTGGAAGCCACCGGTTGCTGTACTTTTCCTGTGTTTATTCATGTTTTTTTTGTTAATTTTCCTGTTTATTGCGCATCAGAAGAATTTTGGATTTTATTGATGGAAATGCCGTTCGGTAGTATGTGTTTGCTTTGCCTTTGTATTGCATCGCGAATCTGCGCATGTTAAATTTTGTCATGATATGGTAACTCGTGGACCTGTCTTCCATTGCAGTGACGAAATGGAAGGATGGATATCCCGCCTGAACATGGTGATTAACCGTTTTGGTCAGCGTCCAGTAAGTTGTCAGAGATCTCATAATCAGTTGATGGAGAATCTATCTTATTCAGACTGTAATCCAAATCTATTTGAAAAACTCAATTCATAGTGTTTTATGAATGGTTTTCAAACCCTTTAATACATTTATGCAATATAATTATTTCATCGACAGCATTGTTTTTCAGAGATGGAATAGCGCAGGTGCTATAATATTAGACGCCCGACCTTAATTCACTTTCTTATTCATTGTGTATTTAACAAAATTGTGATCTCACATATCTCCCCAATCCACTGCAATTGACGGTGGGAGGCGCTTCCGAAGAACATCATTTGAAAGATTTTAAGCACCCACCTCATAGATCATTTACATAACTTTTGTTCAGATGTGAAGAGGCGCCCATGTCCTTTGACGTTTCTCTAGTGTCAGTTTTTGTACAAAGAGGGTGCCATGATTATTCACTCCCACTGTTAGTTCTGAAGTTAGTAGAACACCCTCCTTCATTCGTAAGAAGTGCCACCAACTTCGTCAAGCCATCAAAGTTTGGTCTGGTACGACTGCCATCTTCGCCCCTCATAGATAACAGAATGCTTGAAGAGAGTAAATGAACACAAATCCTGTGATTGAGTTGTAACTTAGTCTATTCTAAAAAGTGTCTATCCTGTGATTGAGTTGTAACTTAGTCTATTCTAAAAAGTGGTGTTTTCCCATCATCTCCAGCGCTAAGAGCTACCTCCCTTTGACTCTTGACTTTGAGGTTTGGTTATGATATCATATTTGCTGAGTAAGCGTATCCTGTAAGTCTACGACTGTTGTTTCACGTTAAAGACGGCCCGCTGATGGAAATCGGACTTTAAAGAAGGAAAAATGATAACATAGAGATTAATTGCAATCAATTTCTTTATTCTAAAGAACATTTGATAGGCATTTGCTATCAATTGTTGCTCTAATTAAATGATTTCCTTTCACCGCCTGGCCCGGGGAAATGCTGATGATATAATGACAGTGGTAAAAAGCTAGAGTCATGGACATTATGTTATCTTTTAATCATTAACCGTGTTCTCCGTGGCACAGTGACTAAGTGCGTGGCCTAACGATTTTTTGATCCAGTGGTCGAGCCCCGAAAGTGTTATCAGAAGTCGGCAGGAAGGGCATCCGGGCTAAAAGATCACAACGCACAGAAAAGTCTGACAAGGTCAGCACCGTCAAACCCCCTAGAGAGGGGAGTAGTGACGTTAAAGCTTAATTTCATTTTTTTTCATTGAACTGACTCACACAATCTTCTTTTTCCTCATACAGCAACATGATAATACATACGGAGGTGGGGAGGAATACGGTGAATTGTCAGATGATTTGTATGCCTACGGAGAATTAGCTGGAGCCACTGCATCTACCAATGACATCGATTTAGCCAAATCCAAGTCACAAGGTCTACACTCTCCTGATCCGCCCTTGTCATCGCCCTCACGTCCTGCAGGCGCATGCGCAGCACTGTCGGATGGAAGTCGAAACAGTAGTGACAGTGGTGGAGGCACGAGACAGCATCATCCATTACCGGTGGTACCTTCCGAATCAGACGATCCAAAGGTAAGTCATATTTTCAATGTTGTATTTCAACAAGTGATAGAAGTCGTTTATCTACATGAAACCTTTACTCTAGGAACTGAACTTACTAATTTTTTAAACTCTGTAGCTAAAATGAACACATGCAGTACCATATTTAATCAGAGAAGTCGCATAGACATCACTCGCAGTCATTATGCCAATTTCATTCGTTTTCTGTGCGTGTAGATCTTGGATTGGAAACCGTATATAATTTTATTGCGACTACTTCTCTTGTACACTTCTCATCAAAGTGAAGGTTATCAAATTCTCATTTGATGAGTTGTCGCTCTAATTGCTAGGCGTAGGGCTGCTGTTGGGCTACTGATCAATGATACAAAAGAATTCTAAGCAATCATTCTAATGCAGCTATGATGGCCTAGTTGCCGACACCTTCAACATAATCCGACTTCAATTCGATCATTGATTTTGAAAGACACTTGTGCGACTAGGCGCTGACGGAAGAGGTTCACAAATCGAAAAATTAGTACTTTTCTCAGACATTATATCGCTACAAATGAGCATGGATGGAGACTTAAGATTTTAAGTCGCTGTTGGCTCCAATAAGTGACTGAACGATAATACTATCTTTACTGTAGAGTGGAGTGGTCGAATTGATCTAGAAGTGTACCTTAATCGGGAGCTAGCAAAACACTGAATGCAATTAGCAATAGATGAATATTACAGTAGTTATACTCCTACTGATCACTCTTGAAGCAATCCACTCTTGTGGTGATAGCGCTATAAAGATAAATCACAAATTGACCGCAGTGATTCGCTTATCTCTACTCTGATTGAACGATATGTAAAATGCATGCCATTTCAAAACGATCTGTACTACTGCCCTGTTGTAGGAGTTATACTCGTGGTACTAAATCGATGACTAGACTAAGCTACCTAACATATTTTGATGAGGCCTTATTTATTATCTATGTGACGCCACTCAATATTTCATCAACGTTCTTCATTAAATTATTATGCAATGGTGAAAATGCTAATTTCAGCTAATGAATATAATCATTGAAGCGTGTGACATAAGCGTGCATTTCTCAAGGTAAATCAGGTCGCATCCATCACATCCTTTAACTACACCAGGGTGTACAAGATGTCGGTACGACTCTCACTGCAATATCCGATGAACAGTGATAAAAAGACATGACAGGAAAAATTACTTACCACTGTTTCAGGACTTAAACAGACGATTCCACTAGACTAAATTCTTGAATATCAGCTCTTGAGACATTTTCTTTTGTGTTGAAATTGTTGGTTTTCCTTCAGAAATGCAGCTATAATTCATTAGCATCCAGACTGTATCTGAATATTACAGATGAATATCTGTGAAGCAGTTATTGATTTTCATTGAGACCTAAACAGACCAATGCAAAATCACAAATCAAAGATGGTGCTAGAAATTTTGACGGCATTTGTGCGAAAGTCAGCTATTTTACCAAAAGCCCTCTTTATCATTTTCTTATGAAGTATAATTACCCAACTCGCTTAGAGACATTCACAATGACTGACTTTGACCATTCACACGTGAATTCGGCCTCAGATGTGTCTCGGTAAAATCCGTCTGATTTTGTTTTCTGACATGCTGGAGATATGTATACGTCCTTGTCAATGAAACCCTTCAAATTTCAGAAGTTTTAACGTATTCATACTGAAAAATTAAAACGTAATGTGAGAAGCTGTCAGTGAGGTACTGAATAATTGCTGGATTGTAACCACAACCATTTAGGGTATGTGCACGGATGCTGTTTGTCTATCAAATTATAAATAATGACCATATATTAATAAAAAAACAATTATAACAAAAGCAGAAGATAAAGAAAAAAAGGTAAAGTCAGGAAGCTGCCTTAGCAGTGGCTAGGCTAACACTAAGGTCGGTACCCTGGCAATGGCGATGCCGATCCGCTGCTTCAGCCAAAACGTTTCTCTGGGCTGTCCTGTAGCCTCTGTAATACGATTGCCGATGTACTTGGTGAAAACATTAGTGTATTTACCGTATGCGCCAGACGTCTCTATGGCCACTGGTTCGAATTGGCATTGACCAATCAATTCTGCGTATTTGCGCCGCTTTCATGTTTCTGCGGAAGTTGCTGCGGAACCGGTCTCTAATGACGAGTTAATTAAATGAATAAAGTAAAAACCACACTCGTAGGGAAGAATTTTGTTCGAGCTTTCGACCGTCCTTCAGACGGTCACAATCATGAAGCCTCGAATAACATTCTTCATTACTAGTGTAGTTTTTGCTTTATTCATTTAACAACGGGTGATAGTGCTTTAACATAACAACGAGTTAATTACATGGATTGCCGCAAAAGTGTCAACACAGGTGAAATCCCAAACTACCGGCTTGCTGCATCGCAGTGGGAATGTAGTCATCCCATCAGTCCTCTTACCATCACTTCGACTCAAGCCGACAGGCTCGAGAACTGACGGGATTCCTGCAGACAGAAGAGCTCGGCAAAGTATATCATTGACTTTGGAATGTCTTGGGGCTCTGCCAGAGTCGTAGCGGCAGGAGAAGGTATGGAAACCCAAGCAGTCGACCATGCCTCCACAACGTCACTTGTGTGGAACGCAGACAATGGAGCCAATTCTCTGGGCAATAGCTATCCTAAATGCATTATCTTCCAAATGAGTGCCTAATGATGAGATTGTCCGGGCATGATATTGTCGCTGCAAGCAAACGAGCTCTGTCTACTTGGTTTGCATCTTTCAACAGATTTTTGAATATCTCATTTTGACAAAGGGAGCCACAAGATTTTTGATGTCCGAAAGACTCTTTGGCTGGAAACGACAGACCAGAATCCTGCCATATTTTCAGCAGCTCATCGATCGAATCAGATGGAGGCAAATCCGTGCAGTGGGACAGGATAGACTTGGTTAACTCCGAAGTTGGTGACAAGGAAGACAAATATGCGGGCAGAGCGAGATCTCGAAACCGGTGAACACCAAGATTATCGAATCGGGTAGACAAGGAAGCTTGACGAGAACTTGATGCTGTGAAATCAACATTCGAAATGGAGCTTGCACAGGTTAGATGATTTTATCGAGAGTCTCCAGGCATTCTCTGTCTGCAATGATATTTCTTCGATCAGTTACACAGACGACTTCACACTGTGCGGTGTGGTTAAGAAAAAGACTTTGATGCCAGTCCTTTGGAATCTTCTCTGCGTAAAATTCATCGTTTCACAAGCGAAAACAAAATGCAGATTCCAGAAAATGAAGGTGAGGAGATGTCGATATCTTATGATGAGTGTTTTCATTCAACTACTCATTTGCTGGGAGAGTTTAAATTGAAAAAAACCATTCGGATTCTTTATAGCGATCATTTTAATGTGATTTTTTATAGCAAGCTATCGTGGAAAAGTCATGCAGATAACCAGGAAGACGTCTTCGAAGCTATTCATTCTTAGACAACTGCAGCTTTTCATGACAATTTCCCAGTTATGTGAAATATGTTGTATACGAGCAAGCATGAAGTATTGCGCTCCTTTATTCGTTGGACTTTCAAAGCGACAGCGTTATTTGATTGAGAGAGGATTGAGAGTCGTAGCCATAAGATCATTTGCAGATCATCAAACTACGAATGCACAGCCTTTGTTCCGCTGGATTGCAGTCGTGTAGAAAGCTTTATAGATCTCCGGAAATTTGGTTTCAGACAAAACACTCAACATTTGTCTCCCGCGATCCTGTCAAATACAGGAAAATAATACACGTATGCCATCCCTATCTGCAAAAGTGTTCTTCGAAGAAACAGTTACATTGTTGTCATGATAAAGCTGGCAAAGAGCGGTTCCTCATAGTAAGAGCTTTTGCACGACGACTTAACGTGAACATTTTTGTATCTAAGTACATTCAATTTTCTTTCCTTTTTTGCTACGACTTCTACAAATTTGCCTGGTATCGAACTTCCTTTTTTGTACCAGCCGCAGCCTCACAATTGCCATCACTGAGGCATTTGAATTTAACTATGAGAAATAATTTGAATTTTCTTCTTTATTTGAATTCGGTTAGCAGAAGTCTCAAGATTCATTCCGCATTCATTAAATAACGATGATCATATCTTGCAAAATTTAGCACATAACTTCTGACACGCTATTGACCACTCATTGTGTAAGAGTAATCACACATGATTGTACACCTTTTAATAGAATGATAAGATCTGCAATTTCCGGAGATGATATTCGAGAATACCACAGATCTGCATACTGATGTTAAGTTGATCGCAAAAATTGTGATATTATGAAGTCTGTATTGAACCAACAATAAGATGATAATTCTATTGTAATCTCTTGTAAATATATTGATGTTTAAGATATTCAACTTAACTTCCTGTACTCCACATGAACGTGTTTGAAATTATTCACGTATTGAAATTATGAAATGATTATTAATTCACATTATTATGAAATAATGATGAATTCACCTAATTATGATCTCTGTAGTTCCGTCCTTCAGTTGCCATATTTTGTCCTTGATAGTAAGTGAATTGAAAAATATTTTCAAGAAACCGGTCTCCACTTACAACACTTGGTTGTTTTTGCTTCTTGCATTAGTGGGGCGGAGTGACGAGTCCTCAGACTTTTTGCTTTACTTTTGAAGTACTGAACGTATTGAAATTATTCACGATTACTCAACTAATCATGAAATTATCAAATCTGAAGATGAAACAAATGTTCTTTTTAAAAGTATGCGTCTACATGCATGTATGTGTGCGCTGCCAAAAATTGTTCATGCGATGCTGGCGACCTCATTTGCGGAGACCACAAACGACGAAGCAGTTGAGGTTTTCATTTGCATGGAATTTTCTTTCAAACAAAGAGTTTAATTACTATTGTTTATTCGTGAAAAAAGTCAATGAAGAATAACATTTTTCTGAAATTGTTAATTTAAGTAATTTAAGGAGCAAAGCTTGCCATCAGAAAAAATCATTATCACGATTTGCAGACCAATTTCCTTCAAGTTACAGTAATTTCAAAATTTAGCACGCCTTTGTGGTCGCGTGTCACATGCTGTCACGAGACTTTCAATCTCAGAAGTCAATGAACGGCGAAGTCCCAGATATATAATTCATGTTCATGTAAGCATATTCATGTATTATCAGTGAATAAAGAATGATTATATGAACTACATTAGAAGGAGATCAACAGTTGTTTAGCATAGTCAGCTGAGCATTGTCTTAGAAATTGTCCCAGCATGCTTTAATATGATGTAAATCTTCTACATTTTCTCCGGAACAATTTGAATGGTACGTTTAACGCGTGTAGACTCTCCCTTCACAGATGTACGGTGTATGCCTTGAATTTTCAGTCTCGTGTATTCTCACAATTGTTTTAGTTAGTCTTGGTACATAACTAGGCATAATCAAATACATCGATTACTTGCCTGTATTATTGGAACAAAAGTCTTAATATCAATGCATCAGCTTGTTGACGATCATAAAGGATGCGACATAATTCGATCCATATGTAAAGGTGGAATACCAACTTTCTCGCTGCTTTCGACGTGGAAAACACGAATTGTTGCTTATTTTGACCGACAACTACAATGAACATATTCAATAACGCATGACAATCTGTTTTAAATTGTAGATGACATTTTTTTCTCTAATATTTAATTTTCAATTTGATAATGGAAAAATACACTGATAAAGGACGCAAGATGTGGACTCATAAGAAAATGAAGGTGATTGGTGCATGTGTTATGAGTTAATAGCTACCATGAATTATTATTCAATGAACGGATTGTTCAAAGCTGAGGTCGATGCTATATATTTTGTTTTTCACGATAGCGTCCCATTCCTAAACCACGACGTCGTTTTTTCTCCGAGCAATCTTTGCCTTCCGCGGTAAGATGATAGCTATTACTGCTTAACATTTTCCTGATTCGTATCGATCTCTGAAATTAGAAAAGCTAATTAACTGATTAATATCTGGCGTGCTTCAGATTTGACGATACTCACATGGATCGTCAAATATTAATTGGATAACTAATTGCAATCAATTAGACAATTCACCCTTGAACGGACAGAAAGGTGTAAGCTATATATTTTCGATAATTAAAATTTGAGTATTTGGAATGAGCAAATTTGATCGTACTGTGAATCTTGAGCTTCTAACTTAGCAAATAAAAGCGTTAGTTTCTTGAAAACAAGATATTTTCTTATCTCAATACCATTTGAATTAGAATACTGTTTCTGCTCTATTGAAAAGTTGAGAAGAGGCACTTACACCACTTTGCCCTTTCGGGGATGAATTGTAGCGATTTGCATTCCATATTTATTGATTGTTGACTTCATACTTATTACAATTTCGAGTGATCAATGTATTGTCAGTGTGTTGTTTTAGCATTGCTGATTTCATAGTTACACTGAACTGCGAGAAAATATGTCCCCTTTGAGCTTAGAGATAGATGTGAATAAAGACTTGTGGGCTGAATTTTTTATTAGTAAAAGTTGTCAAAGATTTTATATTTTGCACTCTTCCATTGATATAAGTTAACTAGTGGAGAAAATATGATTGTGATTTTGTTTTTGATGAGTTTTAAATAAACGGTGCATGCAAATTAGAAAGTCCTATACCTTTTCATGAAAGATAATAAATTATTCACAAAAAAAAAGAAAGCAGGTTCTTCAATAATTTCTTAGAAATTTGAGATGATAGAATTATTTCACATTTTTCAAGTCATGAATAATTTTCAAAATGTGAATCTAACAGTAATAGCAAATAGACCTTCTTACACGGACTTTCCTTTATAATGTGCAGTTCATGTACCTATGCCCTATGCTCATCTTGCTCACTTAGGACGGGCGCGGACCAGTTTCAGCCTCCCGGATGATCGGGTAGCACTGGTTGGCCCACAGTTAGTTGCTTCCACGCGCTTCTATACGCGGCCATGTCTTCGGTAAGAGACTTGGTCTTTACTCCGCTCCTCACCACAGTTCTCCAGCTTGCTCTTGGCCTTCCCTTTCTTCGAGCCGCAGCTTCTTGCTTCCAAGCTGCTTTGCAGATGTTATCCTCTGGTCTTCTGAGCAGATGTCCAAACCATCTCCATCGACAGGTCTCTTCTTTGCTTATCGGAGGTACATGTACTCTAACCATGTGGCGGATATGGCTGTTACGTATCCGATCTTTTATGTACCTATAGCGAATCCAAAAAAAGTGCTTCATTTGGAATGTGTGATTACTGCACCTCATAGTGACAAGTGATCTTCGAAATTCAGTATCTCTATCAATTAGTCATGACCACATTGATTTTTTGCCAGCAATCAATTTTTGATGACCCTTTGTCATTTGCGTAGAAATATATCGGGCAAATGATAGCTAATAGGGATCGGAATCTCGCGACAATTGCATAATCCTGACGATTTTAAGAAAATAGGTGCCAATAAATATTTTAGGATTGTTAGGTAGTGCATTCTCGTGCTTTACTTTAGTTTGTGCATCTCTACATCTACATACATTTTCTCGAATTAGAAATAGGATTAAGCTGTTTGAATGTTTGAAAAAATCATAAAACCTGTTGAATTTGATTGCTCATTCTATTCTGGCATTATCATGATTATCTTTTTTGCTTTATGATATCCTGTGACGTATCTCTGCCCAAGACGCTCTCGCTACTGTTAAAGTGTTGTTTTCATTGACAAACCTGCCAGGCGACATCAACAAGATGGTAAGCAGGAGCATATTGTCAACCTAGAGATAAGTTGCAGTGTAATTAGATATAATCAAACGAGCGCTGACGTCTTTGACTACATTTTGCGATGCAAGTCACGTGAACATCTTAAGATTATTGTCAAATTAGCCATTCACATGATGAATCTACAATTTGACCAGAGGCGTCGCTATCGTGAATCGTGATACATCACAATGTAGTATTTAAGCAAGTTGGGAAATTTCCAGCTATTAACCTCTGGTGCGAATCACGTATAAATGTGCATATCAGCCAAATAAATTCAATGAAGCTTTCTAAGTAGAGCGCCTCCTCTTTTACTATCAGATGAAACTATAAGGTATAAACAATGACATTAAGTTAGACGACATTTTTGGTGTTTTTCATAAATAGTCTCTCTCTATATGGAAGGAAATATAAATAGATGTATTTTGTATTAGCGATTTGTTCATCGATTTAGTAAAGGTAGTATGTGAACAATAGCCTCCTTTGAACTGAAAACAACTTCACATTGCGTTTTTAATCGTATAGTAATCCTTCAGGACGTATGATTAAATTGATAGTCAAGATTTGCATAACCTAAATTCATTCCGATGAATTTCATCTATTGCTGCTTATAATATGTATTTCGGAGGATCAAGCGATCAAAAGAAGCATGTAACTTGTACTATTTAACACTGGTCATTCAAAATTAGATGCTTACAGATTCTTCAGTGTATGTGAATGTGCAGCAACTGCAGAGGGAATACAACTAAGTATTGTCCACTTGTTTTATTTCATTAAAAACATCTTAATCATTTCTTCTACTCAATTTTGACGATTCAGTCCTACATCAATTTCCTAATACAACGCATCAGATGTAAACGCATGCATGTTCATAATTATTTTCCTTCTTTTCTTATTTGCATTTTATACAAATAGCTTAAGCATTATTATTCAAAAAAATAAGACGTAAATCAAAATTAATTCAAAAGTTGTCATAAATGTCATTGATGACTTCATTGATCTCATTGACTTGATTTTAGCCCATCATAAATCAGGTCATATTAATGATTTATTTCGCTCGGTTCAAATATGATAAGATAATAAATTTGGGATACATATATAGTTATTTACAAGCTACTTCTATGCTCATGCTGGGAACAACAGAATTTTCTAATATAAGTAAGGAATTATTTTGAGTTATTTTGTGTGATCCGCAGAAATATGATCGTATATACATGTGATCAGCAACATCATAGAGTGCAAGGAGAACGTCATGCATGCATAAGCAAATATGGTTGTAGTGTCATCAAACTATAACTTTTTGATAACTTCTGAAACATAATTTTCGTAAGAATTCATACCTTATTTTCCATTTTCACATTTATATATTATCAGGCATTATGAGATGAAGCAAATATCATTCCAATTTTTCCTGATGAAGCTCAAAAATTAAAAAACGAACGGCTTGTTTAACCTCACGGAGATTAAATAAATAAGCAATTGATTTTTTTATTTATGCGAAGTAACATTAATGAGTTAAAGTCCTTCAATGAAATATTCTGAATTCTGGTTAAGCTGTCAATTTTATCTATTGCATTGCAATGTTCTTGAATGGGTAGAATGACGCTTGTATCTATCCCTGCACAGTTGAAATTCTATAAAAGTAACCTTTAATAATCGGCGTCCGTTTTTTTAATGATCTGCCGAACTTTCGATACAAGTCCAAGTCAGAGGTGATCAGCGTTTCCAGAACTTAAATCATGTCTGATTAAAACCGAGAGTGTCACGTGCATCAAAGATATATTTGCTATCTACATATATCTCACTTATTTGAGACATCAAAGATTTAAAGTAGGGAAATGTAATTGAATTTGGTTTGGGTTGACGAAGTCGGGAACTCAAATGTTGTGTCAGTTGAGCAAGATAAACAGTATGGAATTAAAGAAGCACTGAGGTCAAAAATTCAAAGTTAAATGGTTCAGGAAAATAATAACCCAATAATAATTATAAAGATATATGTGATTGGTGATGACACAAGTTATCGGGAAAATTACACATCTGCATGCAGACATGCTATCTGGATGAAAATGAAGTAAGAATCCGTAAGGATGCGTAAAAGTAACGAGGCGGAAGCAAGCAATTTTTAAAGGAATACAGATAGGAAGAAAATAATGGAAAATGCTGAAAATAGCCAAATAAATAAACCAAGTTTATACAAGTTTAAGTAGAGCAAATTTGAATAAATATAGGCTTACAGAGCGTCCTTTTTCTTCAACTGTAGGTGTGCCCTTATTAAAAATTTGATAACCCATCTTTTAATGCTCCTTTAACTCCCAAAAAAATAAAAAAGTCAAGGTGTCACGCGCATCTTTCCACTCCTTCTATATCCTCTCAGCGCCATATATGTTAGGATGTCGCAGATTTTAGAAGACAGTCTAAGGGCGCTTGGTACTAAGGAAATGACTCATTGGAGGGCATTTGGTACATTTTGCTCCTATATCGCTAATAATATCGAAGACCCTTGTCACTGTTGTTAGGCCTGTATCATTATAAAAACAGATGGATGCGAAGCGTGTAAAGAAACTCAGATTACACAAAGGCTACAAATGGAGAAACAAAGATCGGCAATGATAAAATGATATTATTTTATTTTTGAAAAATGATATAAAATGATGTCATCAAAAATTTTTGTTCCATTATATTTTCTAATCATAGATTCTTTGCATTGAAGCAAATTCATACAAAAGTAACGGCAAGTTAATAAAGACCGCTGTTTTTTTGGATTAGCTCTACATGTACAGTGTATATCTCATATTCCTGTCTACTTCAGACTTTCCACTAGGCCTATGATTGAACATTGAACTCACTAATAACTATCGTGATGTTTTTGAAGTCTTGACTGTAATTTAAATATTTTTAGCCTTTTTTCGTACTTGCTGGCCTAACCAACTGCATATTGTAGGCATATTTGTAATTCGAGTGTATAAAGCTTAAATCAAAACTTGCGATGTCTAATGTATAGGCCCTACCTAAGTTTTGATATACAAGAAGCTTTGAATGACTGTTGTCTTCGGTCTTCCATTATTTGGAATATCAGGGTTTCCGCGCTCCTGGAAACTCCTGGAATTTCGATAACGGTTTTCCAGGGCTCTGGAAGCTCCATGAATTTTGAATTTTTGCCTAACCTCCTGGAAGCTCCTGGAATTTTATGATTATGGTAGATAAATACGTGCATCTCTACTTGATCACTAGAAGTTTTTAATGACATTTTTCTATTCCTACGAAGCAGATGAATAAATTTACATTCTTCATTTTATAGTGAAAGAACTTTCCAGCTACGCATCTTAAAGACGTTTTCAAAGTCATTGGCTTCAGGAAATTTCATTAGCGCTCTTTTTATTGCAGTCCAGTCTCTAAGAGAAACAACTCGTGTGTTGGAGAACCGGATGATATGGAGCTGAAATAATGAAATATGTCAAACGCTTTTTTTATCAGATAATTAGTCTTGATTTTACGATCCATGTACAGTACATGGATCCTGGTACAGTACTGTGTACCAGGCCTCACAGACCTCCTATTTTTCCTATTATTCCAATTTCTAGCAATTTATCCTGTCCTATTCTTCGGAACCTCTCAAATTTACCGCACTTCATTGGTGGCGAGTGGGCTATAAATTTTAGAACTATTGCGTCGCTTTCTTTTTTCACGAGCCAGATCTATCTGGGCAGAGTGAGACTTGTCTTGATCATTCAATGGTCGACGTTTTATTTTCCCCGCTCCTACTTTTTGGACATGAATTCCTTCAGTTGCTCTGTATGGGCAGAATCAAAGACTTGCTTTGAAAACACTAAAAGGCTTGCGCTTTCTTCTACCTGCATGTTCTTCGAGCATTGCAGCAGCTTATTGTATCAAGATTCTGCGCAGGCTTGTCTCTATTCATTCGATCTTCGATTAAAGAATTCGAAATTCGATGACCATTTATCAAATCCCAGAAATCTTAAAGAAGTTCATGGCGTCACTTCTTTAAAAAAATTTAAATCTTAGTTTTCGATTTTTTTCAATTCACTTAGGGAAAGGAACAAGGCTTCAAGAAAATAGTAAAGAGCAAACAAGAAAGTTAAAAAGACATCTTCATTGCCCTATTTTTGCACTTATTGATCATAGCAAGCTAACCCTCCTATTTATGCATGCTAACTTGATGTGAGGCCTGTGCACTTAGTTATACCGACGAGTTTTCATGGATAGACCGATTGAACAAAGGTGGGTTTGAGCCACACTGGGACATCGCACTCCGAGTGCCTGAAATATATAAATCGTTACAAATCATAAATTGCTTACCAGGACCAGAGTTCATGAATTTTAAGGCCTGGTCAGATTCATTCGGGATTCGCTTTAAGGCTGAAGTGGTAACGTACGTTAAAGCTATTGTACAATCAGTTGCGGTACCCCTCGCATATGTAATGCAAAAAAATTACATTTGGTAATTACGAATTATGCAAAATCCGTTTGCAAATCCAATTATGTAAACCTCCCGGAAAACTCCTGGAAATTTCATCAGAAGGCTCCTGGAAACTCCTGGAAAAGCGATCCTTGAAAACCGCGGAAACCCTGAATATATCGATGCTGCATGCAATCTAATTTTCATTTCATTGTTAAGAGCAGTAAAAGTAGCATGGCAGCATTGTAAATCGAAAACTTTGTATGACTAGATATATTTATGGTGCATGCCTACGTATATTTTACTAGAAATGGTATATTTTCACTATAAAAAAACAGAATGTTATATAAAATGACATCATTTTGTATAATTTTTAAAATTCTTAAAATGCCATCATTTTAAAAATAAAATTTTGCAAGGTGTCCCGCTTTTGGTAGAAAAAATGTTGTCAGTTTGGGTCGTGCACTGCGTCACACATCCTTTTTATATTTAACATAGCTTGTGGATGCGCTCCAACATGAGAGAGAACAAAAAAGTCAAAATAAAAAGTGTCAACAACTTTCAGAGTATGCGTTCTTGGCTACGACACTCATATGCCGCTGTTCTGAGTGGATCGACTTCAGCGCTTTCATTGTTCCTAGGCAATGTAGTTCAGACGATATAACACTATTTACTGAAAACTGATTTGCATCTGTCCTTTTCTTAGAATTTATCTTTCTCTCTGCTGCTTGTCATAACGATACAATCAGGTCACTTAACAGCGAGCGTAATGCAGTGATGTATGAAATGTTACCAATGTCGCAATGAACAATGTGAATACTGTATGACCGGAAATTGTTACATCGCAGAGCAGGTGATTTCCTTCTGATGTCATGCACTTGTACACGACTTGTACCACAGTAGTTTTGCAAGCATTCGATACTAGGAATATTTATAAATAATGGAGTTCATACGATGATTTATGATAGTGGTTGTGAAGGTCATGCATTTTTTCCTTCCGTATACATTCTGTGATAATAAATGACAAGTGGAAATTAATTACAGGGATAACCCATGGAATCATTCAATATTACACTCAATAGAAATATAGTGACACCATGTCAATGCAGCTGATACTCTTATGATGCCCGAAACTTTCTTAGATGAGGAACGAAGTCGAATTACACTCGAAAAAGTATTTTTACTAACCTCCTTAATACGCATTATGGAAACCTTTCATAGCATTTTTGCAATATTGAAAGTAGATTATATCAACGCTCAGATGGTTTGGTGCGGATGAATTCATAAGGAAGTCGTTTTTTACATGATCATAAACCAAGCTGCTATTTAGAAGTAAGTTTTACCAATTTCGCACAGTTTCACTGTTAAACGACTTCGCAAGCGAGAAATTTTGGGAAAGGATCTACACTGGAAAAATTGAATATATGCAAAATTGTGACACAGAGATGTTTGATAGAAATAGCGATTAGCTAGATTTACAGAACACTAAATGGGTTTGCTTTCTGTCTTATTCAGAGCTTGATATTATTGTTGTAAAACGCATTCTGAATTATTTCATTTGAATTATGGGGATGCAGTACTACAATCTATTGACTTACTTAGTCAAAGAAACTTGTGTGATAATTTTGTCATTGTCAACGAACGGCTTAGGAAGTAGTCTGAAGGCATCAAAATTCAATTTTTCTTTCTTCAGGTATCACGTGAACTTTCGATCCAGAAGAGCAATGACCTACCTAAAGAATGGGCCGATCCTTTTGTATTTCAAGAGGACATTTCTCCTCGCCCCCCTCTACCTCCACGTGGTGGATCGCCGGTTGATGATAGGGTCTTCCCCATTCCTCGTCCACGTCCGTCTGGAGGCTCAGCCAAGCTTTCTATTCCACATCTCTGTAAAGACGACCAGGAGGAAGATGTTTACGGACACATGTGGGATAATGGTGTGACGTCAGGTGCTTCGAGCACCCTTCCACCTGTTCGCGAAAGTAAGTCAATGACGCGAAATCACCATCATAATGACAATAAATCAAGAAAATCAGTGTCATTCAGTATTCATCATCAGTGTCATTAGGTATTCATATTCAGTGTCATTCAGTATCCATCATCAGTGTCATTCAGTATTCATCATCAGTGTCATTCAGTATCCATCATCAGTGTCATCAAGCATCCATCATCATTGTCATCAAGTATCCATCATCAGTGTCATTCAGAGTTCATCATCAGTGTCATTCAGTATCCATCATCAGTGTCATCAAGCATCCATCATCATTGTCATCAAGTATCCATCATCAGTGTTATTCAGTATCCATCATCATTGTCATTCAGTATCCATCATCAGTGTCATTCAGTGTTATTCATCTGTGTCATTCAGTATCCATCATCAGTGTCATTAGGTATTCATCATCAGTGTCACTCAGCATCCGTTATCAATATCATACGGTTTCTATTATCAGTGTCCATCAGCAGCATCATTCAGTATCCATCATCATTGTCATTAAGTATCCATCATCAGTATTATTCAGTATCCATCATCAGTGTCATTGAGTACTCATCATTAGTGTCATTAAGTACTCATCATTAGTGTCATCAGTGTCCATCATCAGTGTTATTCAGTATCCATCATCATTGTCATTCAGTATCCATCATCAGTGTCATTCAGTATTCATCATTAGTGTCATCTTTATCCATCATCATTGTCAGTCAGTATCCATCATCAGTGTCATTAAGTACTCATCATTAGTGTCATCATCATTGTCATTCAGTATTCATCAGTAGTGTCATCTTTATCCATCATCAGTGTTATTCAGTATCCATCATCATTGTCATTCAGTATCCATCATCATTGTCATTCAGTATCCATCATCAGTCTCATTCAGTATTCATCAGTAGTGTCACCTTTATCCATCATCATTGTCAGTCAGTATCCATCATCAGTGTCATTCAGTACTCATCATTAGTGTCATCATCATTGTCATTCAGTATTCATCAGTAGTGTCATCTTTATCCATCATCAATGTCTTTCAGTATCCATCATCAGTGTCTTTCAGTATCCATCATCAGTGTCATTCAGTATTCATCAGTAATGTCATCTTTATCCATCATCATTGTCTTTCAGTATCCATCATCAGTGTCATTCAGTACTCATCATTAGTGTCATCATCATTGTCAGTCAGTATCCATTATCAGTGTCATTCAGTGTCCATCATCAGTTTCCATTATGAATGCGTATATCCTGCAGTATTCAGCTATTGATGTCGGTAATTGCCACTTGCCCTGCTGTCATGATTGCATACTTGAAATAGAGTGAAGTGACATTAAATAAGAGTTCACTTTAAATTATTTACTTATTAGTTGATAATCATGAAAGTTCAGAGTGCCAGTTCTGAAGCACTGCCTCTCTGGTCATCGCGATAGTATGTGTTTCATTAGGTTTACCATTATTTGAATTGATATAGGATTATTTGAATATATTTAAAATGTACTTTTAGTTAGAGACTTTAAAAATTAAGTTTAAATAAGTGCTACAGATTATTAAGAGCAAATTTCTTATTTGGCTTTAATCAAAGTTTCCATGCGATTAGAAATACGAGCAGTCCTACAGATTATCATGTTATCGACTGTGTAGGCCAATACACAGTGGAAAATACTGTATAGCTTGCGATAATCGCTCAATAAATCGCTTCCTTGATTTGTGAATAATTGTAATTAATTAGAATAATTGACATCTGACCCAATTAATTAATGGAATTGATTGTGGTTCATCAATCAATTAATTGCAAATAATTTCCAATCTAATAATTTTTCCAGCCTCTGCTATCGCTGAATTGGATATTAGGTAGTAATATCAAATGATAACAGTTCGATTGATTACATTAGATGCAAGCTTACCTTAAATATGTTTTATCATTCACAGCAATTAAATGCAAGAAAATAAGGATTTCCTTTAACCGCATGTACCATGAAAGTTTTTGATAAATGCACTTGCTGTACTCGCACGTGGTCGGAGATACATTGTTTTCCATGTTTAAAATATTGTCCGTCCACGGGAAAATTATGATTTTATGATGTTATTATCTAGCTATTGATAATGCACTTCGCTGATCCGTGTATTGAAATGTATGGATCGTTGTACTTAACCTTTGAGTTGAAATATCATGCGAAATGTCAGACTGATGATATTCTCAGACCTCCCTGAATTGACAGAGTGATTGATACGGCGACTGAAACTTTCATACAGGAAGTAACGTGCACGCCGACTAAGTATGCAGTTGATCGTGTAATCCAGTGATGTAATTGATACCAAATCTACTGTTGTTGACTTAATGGTAAAAGTCTACAACTGTACATGTAAAACATCAACTCGATTTCTAGCGATCATCGATTTTCTAGCGACTTCTCAAATCGAAAGCTTGTTATTTTCCATCAGTAGGATTTTGAATATGATGAATATAGTAGTGAGCCTTGCTGTTGTCATTCCATGTCAAATATACGTCAATATCACGTACGCATGCATTAGGGTCCATACAGACTTACTTACTTTACTTTTTCGTTTTTCGTTGCATCTTCCCGATTCCACCAGGGTTGGACGTTTCTTCGATGACTTTCCACGCATTTCGATCCAGAGCAGTGTCCTCGACCTTCAGGCATTCTATATCTTTTTTTGACACAGCCACACCACATTTTAGATGATATGTCTCGATGATGTTGTCGGTTGCTCTCTCAACATGTACGAACCACCGCAAGCGTCTCCTCTGGCGTAGGCGAATAGGTAGCTCGGATGGTCCACATAGTCTTGCCACGTCTTCACTTGGTACTCTGTCCTTCAACTTTACATGTGCCATAATTCGGAGCATTCGCTTGTCAACGCCTCTTAGTTGCTCCGTCAATTTTTGAGTGAGGGGCTATGTTTCCGCACCATAAATTAGGACTGATCTTGTACACAGCTCGTGTTCATGTGTCCTATACCTCAACGGAATGCCTTTGTTCGTCAACAAGTTGGCTGGTTCCCTCCACTTCTTCCATGCGGCTGCAATGCGAGCTCTGACTGCCCTTCTCAGGCTTCCCTGTCAAGCACATCACCAAGATAACAAAACTCCTGGACTTCTTGCACTGTTATGCTGTTGATTTTCAGGGAGTCGTCGTCGTCTGTAGAGTTGCCCCCTGCATCCATTAAGGAATATATTGGCATTCTTCATTCTCGGGGCATTAAATTATTGAAATCCGCATTAATTGGCATTAAATCATTCTAGAGGCTCTTGTCTTCTAATCTGTAACATTGTTTTGAGAGACAAGTCTTTTTTATCACTATGATTCGTGTTTAGTGAAAAGTCATGATAACAATGGCTTCTCTATCTCACAATTTGGTTTGTTTAATTTTCATTAGCTTTCATTTTATTTTGTTCTTGTTATAGCACATAATTTTTGTGCTACCATTTTCAAAACTTTGACAAACTTTGCCTCACGATCACCATTATTGAGGCACATTGGTATCAAATAAACGATTAGAAGTAATATTAACTAGAAATATTTCAATCCATGATGTTTATTTGTACCTGAATAATATGCTGTCTCGATATTCAAGCAAATGCATACATGAATGTCGCGTCGTCTATTCGAAAAAGAAAATAATTAATGCGACGTCTATTCAAAACCAGTACAATTTCGGGTGGCGTCTATTCAAGGTGGGAAAGAAGTAGGACTGCCGATGACTGCTAGAGCATGTCAGTTGTAGACAAATGTAGGGTTAAAAAAACTGCTCGGTAACACGCATCAGTTGTTGGTATGACATGTACTCATGCATTTGAAATAGCACAGGAGCTGTGTTCATATTTAGGAATCATGCATCCTATTGAACATGCTATCTCTAGACGAAATTTTTCAAAGCGATGGCATCACATTTTTTTGTTTTCGTTGAAAGATGCGCTAGTTTATGATTTTTAATTGTGAACTTTTTAACAACCCTGGCAATGGTCGATTAAGCTTAAGAAGCCATTGCATGATTCCTAAAAGGATCTATTTTCTGATGACTTCCCCCGAGAAATCAGCAAAGCAGATTTTGAGTTTTCGTTTCTTGAAAGAGATCTTTCGACCTCTACACGATCATCATCAGGGAGAAAATATGCTCAGGTCTATCTTTAATGCTTATTTCAGCAATGGCTTGAGGCACATGCTGTATGTCCCATACGAGGCGCGGATACATGCTCGTATGTGTATAAAAAAAGTGGCGTGCAATCAAAAATTTAGGTGCAGTGTCTATTCGAAGGCGACTTATATCCGAAGAAATACGATGTGTCAATATATTTATGCATAGGATGTTTGTTCAAATTTACAATAGATGCCATCGCAAAAAATTAAGCATTTAGAGTTGTTAGTAAGCCTATGCAGCGATCATAGGTTTCGGTAATTCTCAAATACTATGATAATAACAGTAATCAGCTTTATTATCTGCTCATTTTTGCACGATTGACGTAGCAGGCTATTTCGGGAATGCTGTTTTTTATGTTTATTGGTCGAAGTCTGAACAATAGCAGTGTACACAAAACGCGATGCACTGGTTTGGTCAATCGTCCGTCTCGGAAACTGAAGCACAACTATAATTAGATAGAATGCAGGATAGCTCACATACTGACAGCTTCATCGCATTCAGACTGCTGCTTTATTGCAGTCCTTGCGGTTCGTAGCTGACTCAACAGCATCGCTGCTCTTATCAATCCTAGGATATATGAGTCCTTTCAAGTTTGTGGACGCGTCCACAGTTTCCTTGACCCCTTCCACAGTGGGGGCGCATTTAATTGAATCTGTTCGATTAATCGTGCGAAGGAATCAATCGCGCAATTCCTATGTGACGGGGAATGGCGCGATTTCCATTTGCTAAGTGACTTTTCAATGAAATTTTGGCGATGACGAAAAAGCTAGTCTGTTATCCTGTTCACTCTTCCAACGTTTGGGATAATCACTGAATAGAAATTTGATACCTATGTAGGCACACTTATGTGAGTGTGCTCGTACCTGAAATCATTTATGACTAGGATTAGATTTTTCATTCCCACATTACGGTAAATCTCAATGGGAATGCTGTGGGAATTAATACACACCGCAGGAATGCATCATTTTTTGCAATAGCATTGAACACATGCTCGCATAGTAGGCCTACACATGTTTAGCAGAATAGTTCCCAATGATATCATATCTCCGTATTTGTTGATAACAGTGTTAATGCCCGATTTACATTGGATATACACACTAATAACTTCACCCTGTAACAATTGTACTCATGCTTTGTAAGGTCTAATGGTTTGAATTAATTGATGCACAATCATGCTTCTTACAAGAACAGTGGATGAAACGGTAAATGTTAACATCTACGTTCGATAAAACATCGCTGATAAAAACCAAATTTGGAAGTGATTGCAGATATTTCATAGCAAACTTGCGCGTAATACTTCGTAGCAGATTTAAGAAGATTCTTCAGATTCTCAAGACATTCCATGTCTTGTTTACGAATTCTTGTGGCCTTATTTTCATTGTTGCATTCCCATACATTTACTAACATAGAGCCGCCTTTAATAGGGTGGCAACAATATTAGTAAGTAAATAGACTGAGTGTCTCATAGTCTGAATTTTAAAGGAAATCATCAACCTTATAATGAAACCAGTGGTCTAGAAGTTTAGTGGAAGCTAGACTAACTGCAAGCTTCTAATCACTGAATTTCAGAAAATCTCAAAATACTCAATTCGCGTGATATTCTATTAATCGTGCACTGAGTCACACGACTCGGAATCGCGCTCGCCACTGCCTTTCCTACCATACAAGCCCGCAAATTTCTGCATTTGCCAACCACTCCTTCCCCCTTTTCTGCAGACGTCCTCGACGTTTGGCCCCTTAATACATTCATGGTGCGCGACTTGGAAAACCTGGAATTTTGACTTGATTCATTTACATAAAGAGGATCGCAGAAAATTTTGCAAAGAAAAAATATTGTAAAAATTATGACCAGTTTTTAGAAAAATGATTCAATATATAGTGATTATCCAATCTGATGCAAAACCGCAAGGCCTAAGTGAGATTGTGGAAGCCATATGGCGACACATGGTCTCAAGCGCTCGCATATCACCACACTCTCGAATCTCAAATGGTCATCAGATGACCTTTCATGAATTCAAAACAAATGAAAATCACTATTTAACTGCATGCAGTATGACCTCTTTACTCACATGCTGAAGTATAATTGCTATTGTGGTAAATTTTATCACATTTGATCATTGCGAAACGTAGTACTGCTAGAAGTTGCTCATCAAAATTTGACTAAGCAACAGACAAACCATTATATAGATCAGAAGTTTCGGGTGCATCTTTAATCAGCATCACTGTCTCAGCGATGCTTTTCGAAACAAAAGTATGCTTCACACAGACAAGTGTGCCAGTTGCAAATATCAAAGGATTTTCTCAACTACTACATGAAGAATTTGGTAAAGGCAACTGAACCAGAAAGTCGAAATTGTAGGTGACTGATGCTTCAGCAGATACAGCTATTTTTTCCCGATCAACTCCTTCATGAATAATTTACCATCACCAATATTCAATGGATCCTTCATCTTCTGTGTTATCCATCAAGTTGTGATCATAAGGTATTGTTAATTGTTGTTGTTTATTTCTTGTTCGATGAGAACAAGATAGGTTTAAGGCAGAAATTTTAACATGCAATTCATGCCGCCCCCTCCACATTCGATGCGGCTCAGTTTCCTGAATTACCTTGTAATGACCTTCGACAAGGTACCTGAACTATGCTTTGTACGCTGTACGACCAAAAAAAAAGATGCAAACAGAAACATTCATTTCATTCGATCGATTTCTCGTTATTGATACTTTGATACAGGGCAAGTCAAATCATCAGCAATAGGTTTATATTATATACAAATTATCAAGTAAACACAGTAACACAGTCTAAACATGAAATTTAATGTAGAGAGGAATGAGAGAGTGGAGAGGCATTTACACAACGGTCGCTCTTATCTATAAAATTATACCTGAACTATGCTGTCGTGGGACGTGCTGCCGTTGTACATTTCATTCAATTGCTTAAAGGCGCGTCGTATTCTAGACCTAGCTTATTTGGCATGATAGACTTGCACACACCAGGCCCGTGTTGTATTATAACTATGGAATGGATGGAACACTGGTTGGATTGGATCTCAGGCTTCAAATGAACTATGATTAACTTGCATCAGTAATTTTGCTTGCTGGATAGTGGTCAAAATGTGAAAATCGTTCAATTTACAAATCGCAATTTTTCAATGAATAACATGCGAGTATGACAATGAATCATGCACGAAGCGAATGAGCACCTTTTGATTTTCAAGCTTCTTTCTATACTTTTCGCATGACCGCTACTCAATGAATGGACGAACATGAATAGTGAACATCGTGCGTTGATAGAACTACGCCAAGCCTTCGCTTATTGTCCGGGCGTCACCGTGCAGTTTCAGATTACACTCGACTGTTTTGACTCTTATTTGACCTTGCATGATATTTGTGCACTTTAGCAGCAATGAGAAAAATGTAGAAGTTGAAAAATAATTATTGAACCGATTTGAAAAAATCTTGCATTTTCTTGCTCTTTACATCGCAAGGATTCTGAAGATACCAAACATTAACCATTCGAGTAAAATGAGAAAATGACATTTTCAGCTTATAGAATCACGATTTTTTGATAACTTTACGATATACTATTTATTTTCATGTCCGCCGATTTCTATGAACAATGTAACAAAAGAAACCTCAAAAAATGCTCATTCGCCTCGTGCCTGATTATCATCCTCGCATGTTTTCTTATTGAAAAATTGCTATTTGTAAATCGAGCGATTTTCAAACTTTGACCACTGTCCAGCAAACATAACAACGGAAACAAGTTTATCATAGCTCATTTGAAGCCTGAGAATGCAAACTCTCGAATGATGCATTGTGCGTTGATGTGCGACACTATTGGAAGGCAGGAGAATCAATTGAACTTCGACATGATTTTGGTGGTCCGTTATTTTTATGATCAGCTCTATATAAAACAAAGTTATTTAACCTTTCACTGTATCATGTTTTCTATCATATTTGCGCACTAGGTTAAATCCATAATTGAAAAGAATCGTGTTCATTGATCTAGACACACCTTTCGGGGTGCGCACAGCTTATACGAGAATAACTTGATGACCTTTTGTGAAACTTGATGAAATTGTGACATTTTCATTTTTCCTAAAAATTTTTAGAGCCTATATGCTCTATGTACATTTTTTCAGCCCTGGGTCTCATTAAAATTATCAATTTGTATTCTTGATGATGTCATCCTTGAAGCCAGTAACGGATGCTGGTGAAATTTGTCATAATATAGCATTACCAGCTTGAAAATTCAAAATGCTGTCTATAGACTTCAAGAAGTGGGCTTTCTATCATCATCGTCTGCTCACTGATTTTTTTAGACTGCAATTATTGTACTCATATTTGTACATTTCAGAAATGGCCACCGTGTCAAAAGATGTAGTAGACACCTGGGTTCGCGAATTGGATGCAATCGCGGATCGAGTTACTAATATTGATCTTTGGTTGCGTGAAAGTGGTGTGAGAGAGGACGCAGTAGATGAATTGGATGATGAACTTTATGGTCGATTGGAAGCTGATCTTCAGGCAAAGGGCGACTTTGAGAACCTCGATGAACTGCGGACTCGGAGGAATCAATCTGTAACCAACGTTTTCAAGCCGAATCCAAAACCCCCAGACTACGATGCTTCTGTACCTCCACTTCAGCTCGCTGGATTCTTCGAAAAGAAAGTTGGTGTTCGAAATAACCACAGTGTGAGTTGTTGAATCTTTATAGATTCGGATTCTGATGTAACGTGTTTTAACATCGTTTGAGGCATCAAAATGTGATGACAGTTGCAGATAATGAAATATATTTAAACAGTATTAGCTTGCACGGGTGTATGAAATTGGCAGCTGTATTCGATTCATTGCGATTAAGCTCTGCGTATGTAACCGAAATTCGTTAGAACCAGGAGCAGAAAATAGTCGGTAAAAGTGTTTTGAGTAGTTACTATGAAAGTTTAGAACCAACCTAATTTAGCGTTCTGTTTCAACTATAAAGTGAAAAGTAATCGATGAATTTCCCATTCTACGATTTTCAATTCCTGAAGTCAATGAAAAGATTCTTCAGTTCTTGAGAAAACGTTCTCAACAGATTTTTTGTGAGACAAGCATAAACCAGATAATGTCCGTAAACAAGCTGCGAAACATATTTCATTAACAAACGATTCCATTAAAGCGATTTCCTCTTGTATCGAAAATAAATTTACAACATATAAGTTCCTGAAACAATCGAATTTGCGATTAATTAACCGTGTAATTTGCGGACCTCGTTGCCTATGACAACTTTCATTCTATCGAAAGACATATAATGAATGCATTCCAAAAGATATGCTACAGTGTCCTTCCTGTCCTGTGTTTCATTCCCGTTGTAGGGGAAGCCGAAGTATTGGCATATGTAGTTGGCATATGTTTTGTGTAAGACCCACTGAGGCCGCCAAAATGATTCATTGCTAGTGCTACTGTGCTTATATTAAAGATAGATTTATCAACAAACGATGTGATATGGTGAAGAGGTGACAAAATATTTTTTACTCGTCCACAAAAATACGAAAATGTGTCACCTTTCCTTCACAAAAAAGTCTGTGGGGTATTATGGGCACCCTACCGGCGTATTATGGGCATCTGAAATAAAAGACAAAATTACATAATGCTTACGTGTGAAATCTCTGTTAGTTGCATAATTAGGTATTCTCTATTTCTTAAATGATCGTTTAATGTAATACAGTTAATTTATTGACCATAATAAATGAAGTCAGAAACAAAATCTTTCAATGTTAGTATCGACTCTGGTTATCTGTAGCAGGTATCACAAAGAAATTTATTAATTAGATAGAAAAGTGCACACATGAAATTCGATGACTCTTAGTTCAACTTTGTGTTTCCTTCTCATCGACAATAAACAAAATTCGAATACAATCCTCCAGGTGGCGATAATAATAGTTTCTTTAGGGGCCTGAGTGACATCAGCAATGGGAAGAGCCGACTCATCATTCTCCTTCATTGTGAATTTAGCCTTGGCAGCGTTCGTAGACGTATAGCCACGTAACTGGATCCATTCGGGATCATTCGCTCCAAAACTAATTTTATACTAATTAAGATAGTCTAAGTGTTAATTGGCTTCCAGGCAAAGATTTGTGAAGTCCCCGGTTTCGAAAATACCTCTATTAATCATGGGCGTTCCTAACTCTAAAAATAGCTCTATTAGTCAACCCACAGATCTAACTAAAGTGATGACGGATTTACTAATTAAATAACCTGTTAACAGAAACTGTACCAAATAAGAAAAAATTCTTCTTATGAGTCCTTGAAATTGGTCTAGCACACTAAGGAGTATTATGGGCATGCCCAACTCGGTCAAAAGTGCCCATAATACCCCGGTGACACAAAGTAAAACATTTCGGGTTCTACAATCGAAAGTTTCAGAAATTCAAGAAAAGTATTTTCATTTTTTGGACACTGCAGATACACTATAACCAACATGAAAAATAAATTCTAGAATATCACTCAGTATTAGACTTATCACAAAAATTTCAGAATTCAAAAAATATTCAAACATGTCCACTTGAGCATCTATCGACCCGCGTAGTACCAAATCGATACATCAAACTGCCTTATGACCGTATGTAGTCTTGAAAGCTGGGAAGCACACATTTTCAGCGAATAAGCGATGGATGGATTCGTCTGGAGTCTACATGCCCATAACATTCCGTCTTCCCCTACGTTAACGTTAAGTTCCCCTACGCATATTTTTCAGAGCGTAAAGGAAGGAATGCTAACAGTCAAAAGGGCAAACAATGGCAGCAATACCACTTCGAGTGCCCTTTTCATTACTGCTGGACCAGACGCTACATTGAGTGCGCTTACAGGAGCTGTTGAGGCATTGAAACGGCAAATCCTTTGCCCTGGTGGTGTCGTTGCCTCAGTGCGTGTATCTGATTTAAAGCAGTCAGTTGCGTTCGTCGAAGTAAACAATGCAGTGTGGTAAGTTTAGATCTTGATATTCCGTGCTCTTTTCCTCTCAGAAGAAATCTACCGAAAATCTTTTGTACTTTCCATATGTTTATGTTTATTCTTTCGCAGTTGATAAATATTTAGGATTGCAATCGTACTAATTCAAATGACCCATGTATCAGCAGCAAAAATGAGCACTCATAAGCGCAGAAACTGCAGACAGTCAAAATGTGCATACTTTGCGTTAACGGAGATTTTTTGCAGCATTTCCATCAATTGAGTGACTCAATCAACATGAGTGACTAGCAGAGGTGGTCGCATAAGTATCTGATGGGGAGGATATGTATGTCGGTACTATTTGTATGTTGTATATAGTCTAAATATTGATTTGCTAATGATTTACTGTATTGACTTGAATATCTAAAGAGAATGACAGCTATTAAGTCAATAAAAGACACCAACACCCTTGATTCTCCGACCGCTTTCGTCTGACCCACGAATCAAACCGAAGTCCGCGGAGGAGACGACCGCGTACCTTCTTTACTAGGCCACGATCAGTTGCAGTATTGACTTACACCTGATTACATAAATTGTGATTCCTTCAGTTACTTAGTTCTCAGAAAAGACAGTATGAAGCCCATAAGTACTTGTTAATATGCAGCAAGTATTTGCGAATAAACAGTTACATACAGTATACCATGAAAATGGTAATGGAGAAATTTAGAAAAGCATTTAGGTAGTTCAAGACTCAAGGCTACTCGCATAGAGCATGCAGTGATGACATAATTATGACAATCTGAATGTAACAAATGTTATGTAAATATTTAATTTAAATTTCGGAAATCATGAAAGCATTGACGTTCAAAATTTACAGACATTAAGTGACATCTTATTGGTAGAAAATATTTATTTTTGACATGCCTTTTACTACATAGCTATACACTTTCATTCGCTCAAGGCTAATTTTGACACATCCTGTATATGCGCATGCATGTAGTGCGGGCACTTGCAGTAGAGCCCACCTTCTCAAAAAACAAATTTATGGTTACATGCTGAACTTTCTAATCTCGAATAATTGAATTTTTGTCAAAATAAGCAGAAGAATGTACCATTTTTGTAGCATACATTATGTCTTTTTCCATGTGCGTTCATAGCATATGACAAGATTGCTATGCAAAATACGATTAGAGACTACGTATGCCTGGAAATGTGAAAATCCTTACAACTTATAAGCTTTATTCTTATAATAAGACATGACAACTCCTCGTGTCAAGCTTCAAACTTCCATTTCCTCTCTCTGGTGTGACGTCGATCTGATCAGCGTTCTCAAACTGTCAAAAGTGTGGCTTTTGACGTCACACACTGACAGTAAATTCTTTCTTGAGAAGTAAAGAATGAACACTAAAATTCAAATACTAGCAGACAGTAGGCCTAAGTGGTGGCCAGTCGTCTTCTTATTTCTCGTGGCCGCTCAATTCCATAGCTCCATTCCTTGGTTCCACAAGTTCCTATGTTGATGAGCAGAACGCCTGAAATGTAATTGATGTACCGTGGTAAAGGTCGACTTCTTCCGCAAGCTTTGGAATTGAAGAAGGTCATAGTAAGAATTAAAAATTCGGAAATTGTCTATAGTGTGAATTTATTGTGGCTCAAGTACTGCTGAAATGCTATCGTACTACTAGTAACTAATGAAAGGCTGCATGCACCCTCTATAGAGTTAAATTGCCATAAATTGCTCCATCTTTTATACTACATTATGATACAAGTCATGACAGTCTTGTGATATGCCATATGAATGATTATGATGATAAATAATTTACAATGTCATCATGCTTACATTTATGCAGTTTCTAGGCCTTCCAAAAATCTGGAAATTGTGCACGACAGAAAGGAATTTAGTAAAGTAACGTGGTAAGTGATTAATTTACACACAGACATGTTAGGTGGATATTTTTGTCGACTTAGGTATTTTTTATGTGCATAAGTTCTTTGATTTAGGTTGTTTGTTTAGGTTAATTGCAACTCATTTAAAATAAATAGACTCCCTACAGCAATTATACATCTTAGTTCACTTTTTATTTTAGATATCTTCGTTGACTAATTTGTAGACAAATACGGGTGCAAACAGGATGTCCACGCTCCCTGGAAAACCTGGAAAACACCTGGAAAATGAATTTTACCTGGAAAACCTGGAATACACCTTGTGCCTAATTAAAGTACTTTCAACCAATTTCGCGACACCTTTCTATCTTTTTTCGTCAATGATATAAATTCATGGTATGTAAACTTCCTAGACATAGAACTTAGGGTAGATTTTCCCCGGAATTTTTCCCTTAATCAGGGAATCGTCCGGATTTTTTGACGGCTTTCTGGGTTATTTCTGATATTCGCCAGAAAATGCAATATAAATAGGAGAGATACGAAGATACGAGCGGTAGAGCGTAAGGTATATAGGCTTCTAAGATGGAACGACGTCTTCATGAAGTAACTCATGGTAACATCTTAAGACAAAACATCTTCATGATGCGTTGCATAAGATCCCCTCTGATCACGGGACATTACAATTGATGTTATCCATAGGTCCCCTCTAGCCACTGATGGGCCCACTCTGACGATACATAGGCCTTTTTTTGAAGATGCTGGACCTTTTTTGACTAGACTATGCATTATTTATGTTGTATATCCGCTACGTGATTTATGTTTCTTGTTGCGCTTTTTGAGTCTTCAGTAGTTCCTCTCTCCTATACCGTCCATACTAAATAATAAAATTTCATGGCAAACTGCTATTTTCTCCATATAAATCAAGTTTTTATATTGGAACGGTAGTTTCAGAATAACAGATGGTTGGCTGGCCGATGCCTTAGACATGATGAGAAAACCTGACTACGTACCGTTACCAATTAAAGACAGTGTGTTGCAAAAAGTTCATGACGATCGATTTATGAAT
Organism: Prostheceraeus crozeri; assembly: GCA_907163375.1. NCBI lineage: Eukaryota > Metazoa > Platyhelminthes > Polycladida > Euryleptidae > Prostheceraeus > Prostheceraeus crozeri. Next base: position 227,031 of record CAJQUW010001011.1, read on the forward strand.
ACATTCTAGGAGAATGATGTCTGGCTTGGGCTTACTTAAAATTACAGGCCAATTAGAACTTGCTTGTAGAAATTCTGAATACGGGTGCATTATTATGAGCATATTATTTCATTTCACTCAAAACATTTTATTTATATTGTTATTCGTCTTCTTAATTGTAATACATCATTGACACCAATGGCGATTAATTTTATAAACACTACATGGTGTGGGATATGTATTTAAGAAGTAAGCTGTACATTGTGAAGTAAACAATTCCATTTGTTCTAGTGTGTGCGGGATATGCTATTACTCGTACATTGTGAAACTCATTATACATGCCAAGAAAATTTGATTCACAAACCCTCCCTCATATCATGACATTTTGAAACAACATAAGCTCAGAAAAGTTGTAATTCCTGCTTGATATAATTACCGAGAAAATGTTTTATGCATTCCAGGAGGTCTCGCATGCAGCGCATTATACAGCTTAAATTCTACCAGTTATGCTCCTGAAAGGCTTGAGGTTTCGCCTGCGGCGCTGTATAAAACATAAAAATCCTACTAGTTGCACTCCCAAAAGCCTGGAGGTCTTGCCTGTGGTGCTTTAAAAAACATTAAAATTCTGCTAGATGTACTCCCAAAAGGCTGGAGGTTTCGCTTGCGGCGCTTTAGAAGACATGAAACTTCTATTAGCTATGCTCCCAACAGGCTGGAGGTTTCGCTCGTGACGCGTTAAAAGCATGAAAATTCTACCAGTTGCACTCCAAAAATACTTGTAATCATATCAAAGCTGAAAATGGGACCCAGACAAAGTGGCGTATGGGCCCTCCTAGATGAGAGAGCTTCCGGATTTTTTGTGACACCGCGTTCTCATCCCTGTTCAAATTTGACCCCTGAATTTTGGTAAATTTCCCTGGAAAGCATCTGGAGATTTTCATTCAAACGTGCGCGGACACCCTGGGTGCAATGCGCTTGAGAGTTAAAACAGGAAGTGATCAGTTGTCTATTCAATTGTGGTTCGGAGCGACTATATTTCAAACTGTAGCAACAGTTCAAATCAGATAATAACAACTGTGCATATTTCACGAACGGATCTAAATCAAGTGCTATTGATAGGATATAACGCACACTGTATACGCGCACATGACTTGTGTGCACATATACATGTTGCATGTCAATACATGTTAATTGTACAATGAACCTACTTGTAGACTATTATCTTTAATCAATTTTCCCTTTAATAACGATATTTGCTTGATTGATTTAAACAGGCAATTCATCAGTCTGCTATATACGCACATCAGCAGTTATTTTACTTTAAATTGATTAATTCAATTTAATTAATCGCAGCGGGGATGGCTGCGATAGCCAATGCTTGGAAATCTTAGCATCCCGACGCATGAGATCTTCTGAGAGACTTTGATAAATGCCTTTATGAGCTGAGCCCACTAAATTGCTTACTGCCACGGTCAAGTAAGAGGTCACATCGGTTCATTTTACCAGAACTCAATACTCTCCGTCGATCGTCCTCCTTCATTCCCTATATGGGTCGTCATTCTTGCGGATTTGTCTGAGTAATACGAAGAATTAGGGGCTATAGAAATTCGTGAATTATTTGTACTCAATTCAATTACTTTTACTTTGTAACGCTTCACTTTCAATGCTTGATTTCCATTCTTTTGAAATATACAACTATTATTATTATTATTATAAATTCGGTCATTTTATCATGACTTTGCATTATCTCTTTCATTCAACAATTCATAGAACCACATCACTATCTGTAGCCTGTTGGCACCCGTCAATTGCGAATATCTTACGGCTGCATCAAGCAGAGATTGGTCTCGTTTTGGTTCGATCGAGAACCATCTGATTTTATGTTACGTGTGAAGTGATTCTGACAGTGACTTATGAGTGATTTACTTCATTGCTGAAATCGCATTTTTATATCTCGATCAAGTTCCAGGTCTGGCGATAACAGATTAAAATATATGCATGTATGTGATCAGACAAAGTTTTAGATGTAAGTGCTTCTTTAACGTTTACTGTTTCACCATCTTTCCGCAGGGTCGCTGGATGGAACGCCAAAACGGTTCGTCTCCACAAACTAATTCATGTCGGTGATGAGGTGGTTGGATTAAATGATATGAACCCAAAACTTGATTCTGTTAAGACTTTCTTCAAGCTTCTCGACTCCTTTCCTAAAGAAGAAGAAACCTGTCAACTTAGACTACGACGTCTACCTCATGGGAAGGTAAATGAGTACTGACTGTTGAATCATTACTTTATAATCGCATTTATCCATGTTCTTTTACTTTCGCCGATTTTGAACATAAAACTAGATATGCTGCCAGGATTAATTATTTCTGTCAGCCACTTTTTAACACTGTCATGCCAAATGCCACATAACTTTTTTATGAAGTGTGTAATCAAGAATATGAAGGGGCAATTAATAGACATTAAAGAATGCATTATTATTTTGTCAGTAAATCAACATCGTAATTCGAAATGTAACCCTACTATGCAGGTTAAATGTGTATAAGGCGGCAACTATTGTATCAACAAACTAAAGGAATGACGTACGTATATGTACTGTAGGTATCCGAATTTTGTGAAGGACTCATGCATGGGGACCGGCGATGTAGCCTTGTGGTATAGTGTTCGTTATGTGTCCAGGAGACCTGGTTCAATCCTTGGTCGGGTCAAAAATAAGACTTTTAAAACAGGTACGCTCTGCAGTCTTGCTAAGCACTCAGCACAGAAGGATTGAGAGTGGGATTAATAACAACTTGGCTGCTGCGAAAAAATATGGAAGAAAAGCTCCGCGCCCAAAGCACTTCAGAAGATAAACAATGTTTATTTATGATTCGGTTAGACTTGGATATTGATTTCATAACAATTGTCCCATGAACAACGATAATAATGCTCGGCATCGATGTTTTCTGGGCCTCGCTGCCTCTCGTATAGAATCACAGCAGAATGAAAATTGCATTTCAGCGCAAATTAGGGTAGTAACCGGTCAAGTTTTACTCGAACCAACCGGTAACCGGTGTGAAAAATTTCAACCAAACTGGCTGTCGACCGGCTATTTTCTTATGTCATATTTTTGGTCAATTACAGGCGCATGAATCTAACTTACATCTTTTTCTGACGAATCCGTCATAAACATTATCATCTCTTAGTAAATAAGGAGTAGAATACATTCTATCCTATAAACCTGTTTAATATAGCCTGTTCAATATATAATTACAGTAGGCCTTTCAGCTATTCAGCAATTTGCATGTAAGTGTGCACTGGCACTATCTATATGAAGAAACTGAATGTATGAGGTTTGAATTCGTCCAATAAAAATCAGCTCTTCTATTCATGGATTTTAATCTTATAATGAAATCATTTAGAATGCAGTCCTAGCATTTGCGCATACGTAGCCCGTGAGTGCTTTCTCCTTATCATGTTGGATTCAGCCTATAAAAATTAGAAAGGTTTTTCATGTAAGAGTGAGTTATAATTACAGCTTAAATTCATACGAATTCTATGAAACAATATGAAAACTGATTGCTTACGGGATATGCAGATTACTATCTGTTCTGCTTATTGCGGTATAACTCAAAGCAATCAACGATTTGTATCGGCACTTATATTGTGTACATCCGCCTTAGCGGTAGCTCAATATTGTCTCTGAAGACCGTTACAAATACTAGCGTCCGTAGTGTCCGATTCAAATTTGTTGAGCGAAGGCCCCGAAGTCACTGTGCACAAACATTTTGTGTGATGACCACTCAAATCAAGTCACAGGATAGGCCGACGATGTCTTGTGCGTGGGGAAGGCGTATTGTCCACTCACAACGGTCCCACGCATAAATTCCCATGAGCCGAAACTGGTCAGCGAGTTAATGATGCAACAATGCCCTAACAAGTTACTCATCAAAGGGAAGGAATCAACAGCCAAGCCAACACAAAAATTTAATTAAGAAGGAAATTCAACTCACACAACGAAATATATGAGAATTACAGCAAAACATCCTCCCGCCACACGAAAGAAAGGGAAACACAGCATAAAGAAAAATGAAAGTCACTCAGACTCACTCAAGATAACCGATAACTTAGTGATAGGTCTAACTAAACTATTTTTCCCGACTCTAACTGAAACATTGCGAACCTTGCCGTCTTTGCCCTTGAACGTTTGCTCGATTTTTCCGGTTGTCCATTTTCCTCTGACCAAATTGCTGTCACTTATTACAACGATCTCGCCGACTTCTACATCGCGTTTTTCAGAGTTCCATTTCTTTCGAGGAAATAATTGAGGTAACACGTCTCGTGCCCAACGTTTCCAGAAATTGTCAATCAATGTTTGTACAAAATTAACTCGGTCCTTTAAAAGGCATGTGTCTCGGAACGGTCCTGGTGGCACGAATGATGTTGCTCTGCCCAGATGGATATCGTTTGGACATAGATAACTTCCGTCGTTCGGATCAGTGGGGATTCTTCCAATCGGTCTCTGATTGATTATGTTTGCGCATTCAACCATATATGTATATAACTCAAAGGGCGTTAGTTTCTGATCTCCAATTACGATTTTCAGACATCGCTTGCTCGTTTTGACCATCGATTCAGCGCATCCATTTTGATGGGGAGCCAAAGGAGTAGAAAATTTCCATTTTGTCCCACGATTCGCACAGAAGTTACTAATAGTTTCTTTGTTCCAATTTCGAATCATCTCCTTTAGCTGTTTCTCCGCTCCGACCATTTGAGTGCCATTGTCACTGATAATGGTCGATGGAAATCCTCGGATCGCGAAAAATCTTCTTAACACCATTATTAGTTCATCAACAGAAGCGTCTCTAGCTAGCTCGAGATGAGTCGCTCTTGTGTTCAAACAGGTAAATATAACGCCATAATGCTTATCAGACTTATTCCTGCTAATCTTAACCGTGAATGGTCCGAAGTAGTCCAAGGCTGTACAGTGAAATGGAGGTGAATGAGGCTTCAGTCGTTCTTCAGGTAACGGCGCCATGAGCTGTTGTTGAGTTATGTGACTCGATCGACGACATATTACACATTTATTGACGATATTTTTCGCAACTTGATGGGCTTTTGTAATCCAGAATTTAGCTCGAGACTTTGCAACCGTAGGTGCAAGTCCGGTGTGACCAGTTTCATGAGTCTCCCGTAATATGAGTTTCGAAACATGATGATCACCGCCGATGAGAATTGGGTGTTTCATACCGTAAGTGAGAAATTCAGCTCTATTTAAGCGTCCGCCCACACGGACTAGCCCATTATCATCGATGAATGGCGATAGGTTTTTCATTTGACCCGCCTCTATCTGCTTGCGCAAAGGCCTTTGTATCTCCTTAATTAGCTTTATGAGAAAAACAATAATTTATCGTTAGTCTCTCCCCAATACTTTTTTCCAATATGCGAGTGATTTGAATAAAAAGGCAGATGTTATGCGCCAGACGTTTCGCGTACCAGCCGCTTTCTCAATGGCAAAAATCTATTAAAATTTTACAAAAATCGAGTATATATCAGAATTGCTAAAAGCATGATGCCAGTTCGTGACGACGATTTAGAGCCGGCTTCATTTGTGCAATCAATTGTGATTCGCTGATGCTGGTTTTGACAGGGCAATCTAAAATTCGCAGTATGCTGACGTCAAAGTCTTCAATATTGTTCGCGGCACATTTCAAGCAGTGATCAGCCAAGGCACTTGCTGTGTCTCCATTCACGATGCTTCTGCGATGTTCATTAAATCTCAACCGAAATGGACGTGAAGATTTACCTATGTAACTAGAAGAACAAAAATGACAAATAAACTGATAAACTACAAAACGAACATTTTTGTTCTTCTAGTTACATAGGTAAATCTTCACGCCCATTTCGGTTGAGATTTAATGAACATCGCAGAAGCATCGTGAATGGAGACACAGCAAGCGCCTTGGCTGATCACTGCTTGAAATGTGCCGCGAACAATATTGAAGACTTTGACGTCAGCATACTGCGAATTTTAGATTGCCCTGTCAAAACCAGCATCAGCGAATCACAATTGATTGCACAAATGAAGCCGGCTCTAAATCGTCGTCACGAACTGGCATCATGTTTTTAGCAATTCTTATATATACTCGAGTTGAAAAATTTTAATAGATTTTTGCCATTGAGAAAGCGGCTGGTACGCGAAACGTCTGGCGCATAACATCTGCCTTTTTATTCAAATCACTCGCATATTGGAAAAAAGTATTGGGGAGAGACTAACGATAAATTATTGTTTTTCTCATATTATGAACCTCCCGACGAAATCCATCAACTATTAATTAGCTTTACCTCAGCCGATTGAAGTTCGTCGGTGGTCAGATGTCCAGTGATCCTCTCTGCCCTGGGGGCGCGTGCATTGTTAATGAAGCGTAAATTGAAAGCCATGATTCTTTTCACTTTCTTCCAAGTGGAGAAGTTTTCATATTTGAGGACTGATTCTCCCACGGCTATTGAGCAGACATTGACTCTTGTTTCCGATGTACTATTATCGGGTGCGCGATTTTTCGTGCATGGCCATTGACTCTCGGGGAAACGTAAGAAGTCCGGTCCATTTTGCCAAGACAGATTCAGATCAGTTGGTTTAATTCCTCTAGAAATCTGATCGGCTACATTCACAGTACCAGGTATGTGATTCCATTGTGAATGAGATGTCTGACTTGTGATCTCAATTACTCTGCAGGTCACGAAGGGGATAGTTTTATTAGAAACATTTCTAATCCAACCCATCACAATCATGAATCGTCGTCACGAACTGGCATCATGTTTTTAGCAATTCTTATATATACTCGAGTTGAAAAATTTTAATAGATTTTTGCCATTGAGAAAGCGGCTGGTGCGCGAAACGTCTTCAAGTTGCTCTTCAAGTTTGGCTCTAAAATGTAGTCCTAGGATAGTCAAAAGTTTGACGCGCCTTGAACGTTTAATGTCTGCCGGTGGGAACGCACCACCTGTCCTCTTAAGGACAAACCTTAAGTCTTATTAACTATAAGTTTATTAAAATTATGAAACATGTAGACGTCGTTATGGGAATGTCCCAGCTTCAAATGCTGTCAGTGAAAAAATAGGTTCGATCAAAACTTATCCTGGTCTCCTCCTTTATTGTGCGATTTAGTCTTGCCGCGATAACAGCAGCTTGTAGTTCTAATTTCGGAGTGGTCAAAGACTTTATAGGGGCAACACGTGATTTCGCGCAAATTAGGTTAGAAATGTATTGGTCATCGGACGACTTTTGGCGAATATAGGCGCAGGCTCCGAACGCTTCTTCAGACGCATCTGAGAATATACACAACGTCGGCAGTTCGTTTGAATTTTTCTTCAGGGAAATACATCTTGGGAATGTAATCTTCTGCAATAGTTGAAGCTCTTCAAGAATTCCTTTCCATTGTTTCATATCTTCATCATTCAGTGGTTCGTCCCAGCCAATGCCTTTCTTCCATAATTTCTGAACTGCAATTTTTGCTCGAATTACTGTCGCTGTCGTCAAACCAAGCGGATCGAATATTTTGGCAATTTCGCTCAATATGTTTCTTTTCGTGAAACATTTCATATCTGACTGATTACCAACATTTATTCGTAACTCATCGGATGACGGATTCCACATGACACCTAAAACTTTCTCTTCTTTGCAATCAGAAGTTTGGTCGTCATTCCCAGTCAAAGTCCATGTCTTGATTTTAAACCCTGAACTATCAAGAACCTTATCAATTTCATTTGTCAGCTTCTTTGCATCATCAATGCTTGGAACAGAGTCGCATATATCGTCCATATATGAATTACTCAATATCGTATTGGCTGCCTCGGGCATTTCATGTTTCATCAATTCTGCCGTTTTCTTCAATGCAGTGAGTGCCATGGCAGGTGCCGGTTTATCTCCAAAGGTTAGAACTTTCATAATATAGACACTCGGTGCTCTCGTGACCTCCAAATTCTCCACAGGAACCTGTGCACATGTTGATCGCGTTCTGAAATCTTTAATTCGGTGATACATTTTTGAAATGTCACCCACGATAGCAATCGGTTCTTCTCTAAATCGAAGAAGCACACCCAGCAAATTGTTAAATAAATCAGGTCCTTTCGCCCAATAATCATTCAGTGAGTGTCCTTGGAAGTTGATTGAGGAATTGAATACTACCCGTATTGGCGTAGATTTGCTGGTTTTGACAATACCGTGATGAGGAAGGTAGAATACAGGACCCTGATAGCTCGACATTTCATCTTCAGACAGTTTTCTTGCGAAGTTAAATTTGACCATTTCGTCGATTTGTTTATCGTACGCAGATGCCAGACGAGGATTTTTCAGGAGTTGTCGTTCTCTTGCAATTAATAATTTTTCGGCTTGGACTTTGTTATCGGGTAAGGAACTTGGATCCTTAATCCAGGGGTATGACATTAACCATTGATTCCCATCTCTTGTACAGGACAATTCGATCAGGTTTTGGTTTCCATCGTCATTTTTACAGCACTGACATTTGTTTACAGCAGAAACTCCCATGGTCTCGGTTGACCAGAAATCAGTTTTATTATGGAAACATGTAGCACAGAAATACTCGACAGATTGGAATGTGATCCACCGAAAAAGACCCATCCTAATAGACTGTTTCTTCCTACCAGATCGCCTTTCATAACAGTTTCAGCAGTATGCAAGACAGCGTGATCGATGCTAATTAACAAGTCAATAGCACCTGACTTTCGCTGAGGCACTGTTCCGGAAATATTTAAAGATTGGCTTAACGCTTCAGTATCAATTGATCGAATATGGCCATCGTTAATGCTGTCAATGCCTACAGCCTTGATAGTATATGTTTTTCCATCTTTTGGTGAATGAATCGTCATCTCGTACAATTTTGAGGTTAATTCTTCCTCCTCTGCACCGACTTTCACAATTAGGATTCTGACATCCGGGCCCGTTAATCTCAGCTCATTAGCAAACTTTTGTCGGATTAGGGAAACTTGGGCACCTGAATCAAGCATGATATTGAGTTATTCACTTTGAGGGGCCTTCCCCGATACTTTGATAGTCGCCATAGGAAGTAAGTTCTCCCCGTTTGTGAATGAAGCCATAACAATAGCATTTGACGTGGGCTCGTAATGAAGCAATTTGTGATTAACGGTTGCAGGGTGTCCCGTTAATCATTTCTTTACAAAGTTGACGTCTGTTGCATGTCTGAGCTCGATGATTTCTGCCCGCCTTTTTCAGACAGCTGAAGCAGCAATTGTTACTCTTCAAGAGGTTATAGCGATCGTTAACAGTCTTCGATACAATTTCCGAGCATTGATCAACATAGTGTGCATCTGATTTACACACCCAGCATTTTGGCGGTTTCTCTGTGTTTTTATTCACGGTAATTTGATTAATTTGACTTCTCGCTGATCGAGTGACACTTCTAACAGCCGAAACTGTTCGCAATCGACTCCTCATTTCAGTTGTCATCCAACTCAATAAGGTAGACAAGGTTGCGTCTTTCTCGTCGATTTCTAAATGACGTGACCATAGTCTCTTGTCCTCGCTAGTCAGCTTTAACGTGAAAGTAAGTTGACCGATGCAGAAAATCAAAATATTCACAGGTCCTTCTAATCACAACTCAATTTTCGAGGCAAGATCAATTCACTATGCGATAGTTAAGTAGATATAGAAGGTAGAGGGGCAATCATGCATAGGCTTACACCTTGAAGTCTTATACAAACTACATGTACCTTCGAACAAATCTTCGTTTGTTTTTGAATGTGCTTAATCATTTTTCAAGAATCTTAAATTTTTTATGGATGATCCTAGACCGGTTTTTTAACCGTTGCCGGTCTGCCGGTTGGCAAACTTCAGCCCAATCCAACTCAACTGATAACTGGCGCAAATGTACGTCAAGTAGCCGTAAATGTCATGTTTTGCTTAATAGAGGACGGAATGGATACTTTAGCACGTAGTAATAAATCATGACACAGCACGCGATGTATCAGTGGACAGAATTAAGCAATAGAAGTTAAGTCAAATTAAAGAAGAGATAAATTAAAGACAAACAGCCTTCAGTGCGGATAATGAGGTACGGTGAATGCGGATGGCGACGACCTCAGCAGTCGAAAGTTCAAATCTTTCGCGGCAACATTTGAGAGTTGAGAGCTGTCTTATACTCTGTGAGGACAGACAATGAGGTGACCGATGTGAATGTGGTAACATCGCGTTTGTGTGACGTAATTCGTAACGCCGCACATGACGTCTCCTGTTTCATGATCGGAAGTACTGTTTACCAATGACAGCTGTGAACTGTCGTCCTGGCTACCTATTTACTACCTATCTAATACCATGTACATCAATAATAAAGTTCTTCATGTGCGCTCACCTTAGACCAATAGCGATAAAATCGTGACGATATTTCATTTTATCTCTGAGCTTCGCTGTTCATATTGAACTATTTACCGTTGAGAAAATCGGGCTAATGTGAGACAATTTTGTTTCAATTTATCGTTATAGTAATCGTTATCATTATCGGTCTAATGTGAGCACGCCTTTACTCCATCACACTGACCTAACCGTATTATGCATCACGTGTTGGAAGGATATATTCAGCTGAACATTTTCGAATAAATCACACAGGATAGTCATTCCCAGCTAATAATTTTTTGTGGGATTGTGTATGTAGTAGAACGAGAACGACCGAGTTCAGCAATTAGCTTTGTTATCATTTGAAATTGGAAATTCTTTTATTCTGCGTCAATATGGTGCGGCGAATATAAGCAACGAGTATGGTAAAAAGAGTTCGTACAATATTGACTTTATACAATTTTGGATAAATAGCATTATAATTTGCATACAGAGCCAGAAAAGGCTTGCGCAACACGGTGAATCGAAGTCGTGATAGCACCATCAGTTGAAATATGAGTCCTCACATCGAGGGAGTGATTTTCATTGTTTTCAGTGAATCCAATAATGGACTGCATATTACCTGGAGGGAAGTGGTGCAATTTCTTTTTCAGAATCACGAGTGTCATCCGCATAAAAAGTTGAAAATGAATATAGTCACATCAGAAATAATCATCTTTTCGTGATATCCAACAAAGATGTCCGCAAGAGATCCACTCACTGTCTCCATTGCCAAGCTATCTTTCTGAATATGTGGCTTTCCATTAAAGACAAAGGGAATAGGGTCACTGCTCTGACGGCTAAAAGGAATACCCGTAGATTGTCTTTTAAAATTAACTTCTCAGCTAGTGTCAATTTATGTGTCTACGGGACCGTGATATGATTGTAATCACCACGATTCTACAGTAATCCACCTTTTAAAGGAAAGATACCAAGACAACAAACTGTCATTTTGCAACCGCATTCTGTAAAAACATGGACGAGTCAAACAACTTCAAAAGGTCCATAAATTGATTTCAACCATAAGAATTTCGGGTAGTTTCAGTCAGTTTATGTATTTCATAATGCCAATCCAATCAATGAACCATCAATATAGGCTATCCAATACTTTGGAAACATGCACTTCGTTGGACATGATGAAATAATGCATCTAGTATTCAATCATTTTTAATACTCTCAAAAACAAATCAGCAAAATCAAAGAACTGTCAGCATTCGATGTTTGAGATATCCTACTCAAAACATTGGTGCTTCCAGTTGCGATAATTCGTGAATCACGAAGCGCCGAATTGAGTTTAGTGTCAAATATATGAATGTGCATACCAGGGTTGTAACCGGCCGCAAATTTTGAAGACCGACTTCTCATTACGCCGGCCGGCCACTTAATTTAATTCGAAACATGTCTACCTTTGACGACAGTCAGTCCAGAATAAACCTCCTTAGTCAATCATTGCAACAAGAGCATGTAAATGTAACATAATTTGAGAGTATGTACGTGTATGCTTTGTAATATTGTATTGAGTATTGTAATTTGTTAAATTTAAATTGTATTGTTAATTTGTTTAATTGTAATTGAGTGTATTGTAATTTGTAATGAGTATGATTGCCAGCAACTTATAAATGTAGTTCAAACCTCACTTCAACTCAAATATAGAGAATCATATATTCTAGCCTGTGTGAATTTTGGAAGCATTGTATTCCTCAACCTATCTTTTATCAAATCATTCCAGATCTTAAGTAATTTAACTTCATGGGATAGTTTATATAGCACGTGGAGCTTAGAGATGCAATGAGTAATGAATTTCAATGCATCCTAGGGCCTACTACCCGAACATTTGACAGTGGATCGTGGATAATTGTTTATAAGCTAACTGCACGCGATAAATTTTGATTGACTTAAGTGCAGCAGCTCTCCCTTTCGGTCTTGAGACACTCACTGAAATGAAAAAGTAATGACAAGTTTGGCGATCTGAGTGCTCCAGACTCTTATACCGGTGCGTCAGCACGCGGTCAGTAATAGTCTGGAACAATGAAGCAAATATCGCTTCAGTGAATCACGTAAAATCAAGTTGGCACGTCGCAGACAAAACATTTCGCAACATCAGCACAGTCAGTCATCAAATTGTTCATCTCGGAGCTTTTATCGCTAAAAAACTTTTATTATATTGGAACTTAGAATTTGTTGACCGCTTAAAGATTTCTTGTGGAGGCGGGATATGGATATCCGCATATATTATTATTGCTTCTATGTTATTTACAATGCCCGTTTAGGTAATTATTTTGATTAAATGTTTTCAATTTGCTTGTGTTTGATTGACTTTGAAAATGCAGTTCACATAATAAGTTACAAAGTAGGCCTGCAACTCATTAGACTAGTAAATAATTCATTGCGAGTATTACTGTTCATCGCACAAAGCAGTATATCAAAGTGCGAATAATTACATCTTAAAATATTGTACTGTAATAGGCAACTCTCACTAATGCAGAGTACCGGTAGGTGTTCCATTCATGCATTTCATGTATGCTATGAGGGGAAATTTAATAATGTCTAATGACATAAGTTGACCAAATAATGTCTGGTGATCAAAGCCTTGACCAACCGGTATGGAGATGCAAGCAGCCACCGTCCCATCCCCGACCGACCGGTTTTTAATAAGCCGTCTACCGACCGGTCGGTTTTGATGACACCGGCCGCCAAAAACCCGACCGGTTGCAACCCAAGTGCATTACCATTTACTAGTGAATAGCGACATCGTTTTTCTTATTTGTCACATAGTTCGGCTACTCAAAACGGAAAAAGAGTTGGTTCATGTTCAAAACATGAAGCCGCCCTTACAGGTTTTTCAGTCAGATTCGTAGCTAACTCAATCAAGTTCGTTTTAGTTCAATCAATTTCTACCATTGGAGTTATTTCAATCAATTTCATTTCTACTTCAACCATTAGCGCAAATAATCAATCAAGTTCGCGCATATGTTTGACAACTCTTTATTTCAATCAATTTCGTAACTATAAAAATCAAAATGTATAGAAAACAATCAAGTTCATTCCAAATTTATAATTAAGCATCTCAAGCTATTGTATAATGTCGGCCATGGCAAAGCAACGATGCATGTACCTCATCACGTGGTTGCACATGTGGTTGACCTTTTCGGCACTTATTGTCTCTTGATCCTCGATTATTGAGGAGGATAAGTCAGTAAGAAGCTGCAAGCGATGTTCCGCGATAGAAATACCTTTTGTCGGGTTGTCAAGCCTCTCCCTGGTCGAATCCTCACGTACATAGGACAGCTCGCAATTTAAGCTTGAAAACACCAAAGGCATTTTCAATGGGGTTCAGGAATGGACTGTATGGAGGTAAAAACTTAACGGGGATTTCATCATCGTCACACTCAGATACGGCTCCGTGATGTACTGGAGCGTTATCCATCACGATCGTGCCATCGATTACATCGCACTCACGTAGTATTGTCTTGAGATTATCCATAAAATGTCCGAATCTTTCGCCTGAAATTTGAAAACTTATATATTCTACATGCAAAAATAATATCTGCGAAATTTGTTTGACTTTACTTGTCATACAACCCCTTTGAAGCTCGTAATATACGACACCGACCCCAGCTGAAATTGCCATCACCAAATTTAGATTTGGCCCACGGTATCCATTGACTTGCCGAACTGCTGGCCTGCCCTTTAAGGCTCTTCCTCGGGTGCGCTTTGAATAAATATTAAAACAAGTCTCATCAACGTATACAAGCGTCCGGTTGACCGCTGTTTCCAAATACCATTCGGCGTAAAAGGATCGTTTTTGCTTTGTCACCAATGTGTTGCGATTAGCGGGGCAGTCCTCCAACTTCCTGATGGTGATAAGTTGTTTTTCTAAAGCCCGTGAAATGCTGGCAACAGATAAAGAAAAACGCAACTGTCCACTTATTTGTTCTAAAGCGTAGTCAGGATGACGCTCGACCAGCTCTACAATTTCGCTCACCACATTATCCGTAAGCTTTACCCGCTCTTCACGTCTCCCTCCTCTTGCATCGCTGATAGCTCCATCACACGAACAATATTTTGCTATTATGGACCGGGCGGAAGAGAATTTGATACCAAGGAGGCTTGGCACTTCAACTATGTCTTTTCCATCTTCCCATGCCGCGATAAGACGTTCTTTAAGGTCGGTGCTTATCTTGGCATAGGGTCCTCGTCGGGTTTAGTTTTCAGAGCTGGTAGAGCTGAGATTGCTAGACATGTCTTAAACGAAAAGTTTTTGACGAACTTGATTGATATATAGTGAAATAGATTGGCTTATGGATGAACTTCATTCATATCTATGAACAAGAATGAACTACAACGAATTTGATTGAAAGTAGATTGCATAACGTTAACTTGATTGCAATCATAGAAATTAATGATATAGAATTACTATACCATGAATAGTACTATAGAATACCATGAATAGAATTAATAATACCATGAATACTATTATCCATTTCTATGATTGCAATAGATGTTAACTTACGCATTAGAACGAAATTGATTGAACTACAACGAACTTGATTGAGATAGCTATGAACCTGACTGGAAAAACCTGTAGCAATATTGTTCTCTCCTGGAGACTTGATGATCAATGATTTAGAATGGAACTTTCTGGACTCAGTCAATAGAGATTCATTTTGCAATCAATCTTTTTACACTTTGGTATTAGCTTATCATCCCGTGGTGTCCAATTTCTACTTTACTATATAAAGATCCATGGCTAGATCAAGGCTGGTTAAACATTTAAATCATGTCCAATATGGCTAAATCATGGACACTCCTGAAGCCATTATATCTTGGAGTTCATGGCTAAAATCAATAGACATGGAAGTCTATGAATGCTTTGATATAGAATTCGTGATAAAATGCTGTCAATCATAACTCTATGGTTAAGCCTGTATCGTTGACTCATGCATTTAAAAATCAAGCAGGTATCAGAAGATTATCGTTCTAGCTTAATTTGTGGAATTGAAAATGAGAGAGAACCAATACATTTTTGTTTGCGTATATGGAGGAATAATAGTTTTATTATATTTCATTGTATTTATCGTTTTCCGCAATCGCACACCATCTATGTACAGATTTCGGCAAAACAATTTGGAAAATAAGAAGTATGAATTTGTCTTGGAATCGCTGCCACGAGTAGATTTGTCTTTAATTCAACATGACACGTCACAATCGGATGATTGTTTAAGCTGGTCTTTCAACATCAAGTTCAAAGATACTTTGCAGTCATCGTCGCAACCTTCACTAGGCAAGTCGATGAAAAGTTGCGATTCAGACTTACAGGAGATTCGGAGACTTTTGTCCACATTTACCTTAAGTCCACGTAAACCTGGGCAGATATACAGATTTCGAAAAACATCATTGCACTCTGATTGAATAGTGGATATAAGCATTAACTATAACTGAAAAGTTTGCTGTAGTTAAGAGTAAAATAAATCTGATTCCTATTTTCTGGACTAATTTTGTGCTGAGTTCATGACGTGTTTATCCAATAGTTCTTATTCGCTAAGAACAACTTGAAAGTTATAATGAAGTTTGGTGTCATATATTCATGGACACTTTGGAGTACATCGCTCTATTCTTAAGGTTTGTCGATAGACATTGTAGGCCTCTTTTGCGATCCGAACTAATGGACAATTTTC
Organism: Prostheceraeus crozeri; assembly: GCA_907163375.1. Taxonomy (NCBI): domain Eukaryota; kingdom Metazoa; phylum Platyhelminthes; order Polycladida; family Euryleptidae; genus Prostheceraeus; species Prostheceraeus crozeri. The sequence continues at coordinate 243,075 of CAJQUW010001011.1, forward strand.
CTTAATGATTTATGTCCTGTCCTATCAGCTACAGAAGTGAAAGATATTTTTTCAAAATATTCAGGACCGTGAAGAAGGTATATCAGAATATCAGAACGCATGTTTTTTCAAAGAAAATTATATATGAATGTAATATATAATACATAAGTAATCATTAATATGTTAATAATTAATATTATTATATATATTATATTATTAATATAATTAATAATTTATTATGCAATTAATAAGTAATATACTTAATATATAATATATATAAAGTTTATGAATAATAAATTTTATTTTTGATAGTTTTGAATTTATTTCATTATTTGACAAAATGACCAAGACAAAAAATTGTTCTTTCTCATGAGAGTTTTGACTTAGGCGGTTGGTATTTTTCTACAATAGATTAATAAAGTGAAATTATCCCGATGCTTCTGCAGGTGTATGCTACTAATGTTGAATAACACTAAAGTAAAAAAACAGATTTACTGCCTAAAAACAAGCATGCTGTGCCATTGTCTGCCTATTCCATCGAATCGAATGTAAGCGACAATTTACTGCCTAGGAGACACAAAAGGCATGACCTGATCAGGACAGAATTGAGTCCTGCCTTGATCCAACCATCACAAGGCCTTAGTCGCGTTGTTCTTGTAGGAATCAGGACTGCATGAGTCGTCATGTGTATGCAACAATGCCTTGTAATATAAATATGCTTGTGAACATTGCACTCGGTGAAAGCCGCCGTCATATATCGACTAGGATAAACGAACATCTAAAAGGTCGACTCTTGTCTGAAATATCTCCTCAAGCACATATTCCTGATGAAAACAATTTTGAAATTCTCATGCGCAATTCATTCACGAATTATTCAGTCTCATGAATAATCGTTACCAATCACAGCTGCTGTTGTTATTCTGATTTTTCATCTTGCGAGCTACTCCTGTATAGTCCTGTATATAGGAGCTTGTAGAGTACCTGAAAGGGGAACGCCTGAAGTCCTTGTAAATAATGCATTCATGTTATCTTGACTGTCATCAGATGATGATAGCTTGTTAACAGAACATGTTTGCGAATAAGTTGTGGATCGAAAACCTACGGCTTAAACTGTCAATATTAAACTGACATCGAAATAAATCTACTGAAACATCGAACAAATAATTGATCTTAAGTAGATTTATTCCTTGAGAATCTGATCTCACATCGGATTATCAAGGATGTTATCTTGCCAGCATGTCGTCCAGAATGTGCATGTAACTGTAAATACATGTATATTGAAGAACGAGGTGAAGTACTTGAACATTTTTAAATTACGACTCAACAAGATGACAGCATTGCTTTTGTAGTAAAATGTGAACCCTCATTGATAAAACCCTTTCATGCACCGGTAAATAGAAATTACGTGAGATGCACATACAAGGCTACGGTTATTGTGTGCATTATTGGACATATTTGCATTTCTTGGAAATTTGGGATAATCGGGATTTTGAATTGAATGTCAAACCTGACTGAGAACGTGTCTCATTCTAGGTGCTGGCAATCCGTCGAGATTACCAAGGACAACTATTAGACATCAAGCGAGTTGAAGGACGAAATGAAATCAGCGAAGTTCCACCGAACAGTTTAGCTGGCCGTCATGGTCTGACCTCCAAATGCTCTAATTTTGATCCGATAACGTCCGGAGGAACGGAGGGGAGATGGTGTATTACGGAGGTGAACGGCAGAACCCTCAACATGCATTACAAAAATAACGAGGTAAGAAAGTGGACGGATTATTTGCCTGATGAAAATATGTAAATAATGGCAACATTTGATTAATATCTCATCAAAGGGAAAGATCCGTTTATCCGGTCTGTCACTATAGACCTACATGTAGTCGTTTTACTCGAGTCGTTGCTTTCCTCGACAATTGTCATTAACGCTTTGGTGTAGATAAAATATTTATCAAGCATGACTTAACTATTCATCATCAAATTAATCGACATCATCATATGCTGCTTAAAAGCAATAAGAACATGCTTACTAAACCAGGTTTCTTAGGTCTTTAAATTGCAGCATTTTGAATCTTAAGAGATAAGAGCAAAGTTAATAAAGTATCTGCTGTCGAGCAGAGCGACCTGACTATCAAAACAAGTCCACCCTTCAGGGTGGACCAAAAGTTGCTCGACATTGGAAATTTTTTGTCACTGCAACGTCGTCGCTGCGATGAGATAGTGTTCTCCAACGTCTCCTGTCTCTTGTAGCTGCTAGCAAAGTTGCCCCCGACAGCCCAGTCCACGTCCGGATGTTGTCGCACCAGCACGCACGAAGTTGTCCACGTTGTCTGTTGCCATTCACAAGTCCCGTCATTGTGCTGCGTTCGATGTTGTCTTGGGATTTCCTCGGTATGTAGCCAAAGTACCTCAATTTTTTGATGTGGTCAAGCAATTGACTACTTGTTCTTGCTAGGCGGTAGACCTCTCATGTGGTGATTCTCCCCACAAAATCCGCAGTAGATTCCTGATGCATTTGTTTTCGAACGCTTGTATGCATCTCTCATCTCCAGTTTTCAGTGATCATGACTCGCATCTAGCGCAGCCCGGTGTTTCTGCTGACAGCTTTATTTCTCTACATTCTCGTCAGTTTTGTCATCAGTCATCACTGTCATCCACATGGCTGCTTTCGATTTAGCGTAATTCATGCAGTCTGAGTCCTTGTGTGCGGCACTTCCCAAGTACATGAACTTGTCCACTTGTTCCAGCGTTTCCGCCTTCCACTGAGATTTCAAGAACTCTATCAGTGTTCGTCATGACCTTTCCTTAGGTTGTATTTATCACAATGTTGTAATCATGCGCAAATCTCTCCTCTCGTGACAGCTAATCTTTCAGCTCTTTTGGTGACATGTACAATAAAACAATGTCATCGGTACACTGAAGATTACATATGATCTTTTTTCCTCCGATACTAAAACGTGTTATTTGCGGTCTTTGCGAGGTAATAGTACTGAGATGTTGTATCAGAAATCATTCGGAGACATTCCGAACATTTGTTTCGTATAGCACACTTGGTAGTCTCTTGAACAAGTTCAACGCTGCAGGAGGTGTCGCAAATGTCTATATTGACTGCTAATGCAGATAATTTTATGCGGGCGGATATTTTCAGGATCAGATGGCAACATGGCTTTGTTTCTTTTTTCAACCCAAATGCGATTGTGAGAATTCTGAGATCTTTAGATTATGATAGATTTGTGCTCAAGTTAGTGCACCTCTCGTCTGTGCAACCAAGGTGTTCTTTACCATTTCCTATGATCCGACACCCATTGACACATTGATGCAGCCTGTGTGCAGGAACATTGTTGACTAGATATTAAAGATCCTTTAATTTACTGACTACTTCTTTAAACGAAACAAGTAGTAAGATGAATAAAGAGAAAGTGGAAGGAAAAGAAGAAATCACTGGACCTAAGTATTTGACACTAAGAAGCAACGTTGTAGGAGGCAAGCAGGCGCTCTGTTAAACTTGAGCATTGACTTGTTATGAGAAAAGAGATCTACTGTTATGCGCTCATGTTTCCTACTAACTTTTCCAATGAACAGATAACACGACATCTGTACAGGAGTCCGTCATGAAATTCTGAGAGGTATTTCAAATATGTTTAAATGAATCAAAATAAGTTGTCAGAAGTCAGTTTTTTCAAAATAAATGCTGATTACAATAGATTGTGAATATGATACAACGTTCAAGATGTCGCCATCGCCAGCATTAAACCCGTGAATAATTATCAATTATAGTTTCACTATATATCTTGATTAACACATGACACAAATTAAGTCCAAATGAGCGCTTACATCCTATTCATCCCAACTGCAGCTCGTCTGACTTCTCCTTCGGCTCGGAGAATATTCAGCTTTTGATATTTGTAGATTCTGAACATTTATCTGCCGAAATCAGTGGAATTATGCATACATATTCATTGAACACTTTCTATGTCTTTTACAGGCGGAGGTGGCGTTGACGGCGCTCGGTTATGAAATCTCTCTCGTAGTCCAACCTGCTGACCTAATGCGACGAATACGGAAAGCGTCGAAAACGAATAAACGATTCAAAGGTTTTGTAGGTCATGTGTAGAGACAGTGACACGAATCATTGGCGAAATGATATTCATATCTTCTGTAAATATATTTATTTCCTTTGTACAGCTCTGTATTAAACAGATGTTTTTAGTAAGAAACATGTACATTTTCTACATCAATAATTTGAAACATGATTTTTGCATAAAAAGATATACTGACTAAATGTAGTAGTTTTCTTACCTCGAAGAGATAGTTATGAATTCCGGTTTTGAGCCTTAGGTAGGATGAGAAGAGCCCTTTTTGCCCAAATGCTGTGGAATGGGATGCTTCTCTTCCAAAAACCTTTACTATCGTTATGACAAGTAAAATTTGTCGTAAACTTTCAATAGTTAAGTTGATTAGCTGATGTCATAAATTGTTGTCAAGTAATGCCAATTTAGTATCTCCGTAACTAAAGGAAACACCAAGGGGTAGTAGATAAGTAAGCACCGCTTAATCCATCAGTAAAAGGTCTCTTGAAGTAGTAAAGTGTTTGCATCATCCGATTTCTGTCAACAGGTCGTAGGCCTGTTTTATGTTGAGGAAAGCCCATAATGGCTGATGTTGCCAATTTAGCCAGAAAAAAACACCAAACTAGTTCTGTCGGAGATCTTTCGTCCTACCCTCGGTGGACATCATCATGCGAATGAGACACACAGCGAATCATGTCATCGATCAATACAGTTCAGACATTCAAAGAGAAGCGTAGACAGTGTTAACTGACATGAATACCAAAGATATCGGAAATACGACTAGTAGTAGTATGGAGTACATATCAAGAATGATCATACAGAGTAAAGAAAAGTAATCAAGATAACACTGGACGGAATGTCAGAGAATAAAAGACACAAGCCTACACTAATAACAATAAAGATACAAAACCTAAAACTCCCAACAGTCACCTACTGAGAACCTCACTTTGTTGCACGAGGAAAATTTCTTAGTCTACAAACCTTCCTTGATCACACGTCGCTTCCATCTGGCCTCTCTATCAATCACGGTGGTGTGTGAAATGTCAACATGATGGCCATCAATTACGCTATGCTTTGCCACTTCAGACTTATAGACATCTTTCTTCGCAATGGCGTTTTGGTGCTCCTTCATCCTTGTCTCTATGGGTCTGGCTGTTTCTCCCACATAAGACCAAGAACACGTTTACTCATTGTAAGGAATGCGGTAAACGGATCCGAGGCAAACTGCAGGATCAGGTCTCTTTTTCACTAATAAGGAGCGAAGTGTACCGACAGGTTTCATAGAAACATCTATGTCTACCTGTCTTAAGACAGAGGCCAGACGCTCCGAAACTCCACGACAATGCGGCAATGGATGTCGTACAGAGACATCCTTATCAGTGGGGGAAGAGTCTGATCGCCACCATTTCTTGCATTCACGCTCTGAGTAGCCCATGTTTGAAAACACCTGTCTTAGGTGCTTGTTTTCATGCGGAACCATTTCCGGCGAACACAATTGCGTGGCTCTTAATGAAATAGAACTCACAACACTCTTGAAAGCAGATTGTGGATGCGACGATTCTCTGTGCAAGTATCTGTCGGTATGTGTTGACTTTCTGTGAATAGAAGAACAGATACCATCACTGCGCTTCTGAATCGACAAATCCAGGAAAGAAATTGCTCCATCCACTTCAAACTCAGCCGTAACACGGATCGTCAGACGGATATTATTGATAAAATCCACAAAGGCCATGAAATCATCCCGTGAGCCTCGCCAATGAAGGAGAATATCGTCGACATACCTATACCGAAACGTTGGAGTGTGAAGATGGCTATGTAATGAGTTCTGTAACACCATGTGCTCAAATCTCACCATAAAAATATTTGCCGCAACGGAACCAATACTGCTACCCATATAGCTAATCCATTTGTCTGTATATAAAGATTTTCTAAGAATCGAAAGTAGCACGAAGTCAACGTCAATCTTGATAAATTCATCAATTCATTCACAGTAAGAATGGTCCTTTCTTGAAGAGTTGTGTCATCCAGTAGTAATCCATGAATAATATCAGGCGTCTCATCAACAGGGATGTTAGTAAAAAGTGATTCAACATCCAAAGACACATAAAAACCATCATCGATAGGAGCAGCCTTGAGCTTTCTCAACATAACAGATGAGTTCCTTATGTATGAGTCTCCAGTCACGACAAACGGCTTCAAGATGTCTGCTAGCATCCTTGATACATGGGACCACAAACTTCCAACCACACTGATAATGGGACGTAACGGGACACCTTGCTTGTGGATTTTGGGAAGACCATACAAGTGTGGAGTCTGGAATTGGGTTGGACACAGTCTCAGCATAAAATTCCTGGTTATGCAACCTTCAGAAGTAGCAGCTGCAAAGGTTTGATGGAGCTCCTTGCGATATCTTTGCCCAGGATCGGTAGATGATAGAATGCAAGGACCACTTGAAATCAATTCTTGCAATCTTTCATTGTAATCTTTCCTGTTCAAGATAACAGTAGCATTGCCCTTATCTGCGGACAATATAATAATGTCTTTATTCTGTCTGAGAGTCTTTAAAGCACACATTTCACCGGTAGAAAGATTAGGTGATGGAGGAGGAGCATTCTTAATAATAGCAGAAGCTTTTCTACGGACGAAGGATTTCTCACCATCGCTAGATGAACTGATAGCAGATTCAACGGCGGAAATAAGTTCAACACGAGGAACGGATTTGGGAGACGTAGCGAAGTTTAGACCACGATTCAAAACACTGAGATCGTCGTTGCTGAGAGACACAGAACTGAGGTTGTGGACACCAAATCCTTGAGAAGAGGACTCACCAGAAGTTGCAGAAGTGTCAGTAGATATGCCATAAAGATAAAGAAGCCGATCAAACCTTCTTTGGAAATGAACAGTAAGAGACTCCTCACAAGTCGACTTCAGATGACTTAGATGCTCCTCAATCCGATTCAAAAGAGGATGGCGACCAAGAGAATGAAAGAGACACTGCTTCCTCACATTAAGAACATCTCTTAGAGTTGCAAGGTCCTTCTTCTTCTGCCAAATAACCTTCTTAACCATATGCAGCAATATTCTATTGCGAAGAAATAGATCATCACTGAATTGACCAGGTAACCTGAAACGGAGTGATCGTGGCAGTACTTTAGCTGATTTACATCGATAAAAGAAATCGATGCAAAGACGAGTACGAATAATGATTTTCTCTTCTTTCTCGACTCTTTTGCAGATGGCGACACATCTTCCTCCAAATGTGTTACGTATTGTTTGGAACAACGGGCTAGATTGATTACTTTTCTTTACTCTGTATGATCATTCTTGATATGTACTCCATACTACTACTAGTCGTATTTCCGATATCTTTGGTATTCATGTCAGCTAACACCCTGTCTACGCTTCTTTTTAAATGTCTGAACTGTATTGATCGATGACATGATTCGCTGTGTGTCTCATTCGCATGATGATGTCCACCGAGGGTAGGACGAAAGATCTCCGACAGAAGAACTAGTTTGGTGTTTTTTTCTGGCTAAATTGGCAACATCAGCCATTATGGGCTTTCCTCAACATAAAACAAGTACATCTAGCCCGTTGTTCCAAACAGGTCGTAGGCCTATTTCAACTTAGGCAGTTTAAGGTAAATTGAGAGTGTTTTCAATAAAAAGTACCTCATTTTCATCATGCTCTTGTGATTTCATTATTTTTGGTATTGCATGACGATTATCAATGATTTCTGATCAAAGTAACAATTAAAATCAGTCGATGAAGTTTACATGAAAGGCTTCGAAACGTAGTTCGAATAGCAGGAACGTTTTCAGTAACATCCAAAATCGATTAAAACGTAGAGTAGATATATTAGGTAGAGTGGTAACTCCGCATTTATTAAATCCCAAATGTGTATACACTTTCGATTTTATTAAATGAACTCAAGGGAGATGCAGTCGAAATTGTTTCCAAATGTTAGATGTGCAAATGTTTGCAGTTTTGAAGAAATTGCAACGGAATTGATTGAACATGATGGTATAATTCAGAAGGAAATGATATTATTTTACAGATTCCGTGTCATGACAGCCTTGGAGAGGTAATGTTTGTTAAATAAACAATTCGATAGGTTGCTATTACTTTCATGCTGAACCTCAAGAGTATTTTCTTAAGCGTGATCATATCATAAGCAACCGGTCACTGGCAGAGCAAAGTCACGTAATCAAAGACAATGATTTCAATTTACTTTGAAAGATGTAAATGGGTCCACATCACTATTCAGATTCAATAAATAAAACATGAATTTGTGAATCATAAAATCATGCCGGTGGAAATTGATTTAAAAACTTGAAATTTCAGCCAAGAAAGCACGAATAACATCGCGACTTTTTCATGAAGACTTTCATTATAATGCAGATCATGAAATTCCCTTGATAATCAGCTTGATTTCTTCTTAGTTAGGATGCCTTTCAGCAAATAGTCATTCCTTTTGATATCCAACTTGTTTCATACTACTTATATAGGAGAGTCATCTCCGTAGTATATAAATTGTCAAATTTTGACCTTTTTCAAAAGTGCTCAAATAATTTTTTTGGACCACGGGAACGTGATCTCCGGCAAAAACTGAATCTTTTGATATAAAAATTTTCACTATACAGATACTTTTTTGAGTCGGCACTCTACCTATGTATCACTACTCTATGGATTAAAGATAAATGTAGGTTTTGAATGTATTGCTGAGAAAGTTCATGTTATTTGATTTTTTATTTTGAGATTGACAAGTGCAATCAAGCGAAGATTTCGCGAGATGACCCGGTGAAAAACAATCGTCGGCGATTACTCGGCAAATAGTCGGCTTGCTTTCTATTGTCAGCATCGTGTCGGGTGTCAACCATGTCGGCGTACCGAGTTAATGCCGACAGCAGGAGCCGTCGGCACCTATCGGCTAAGTGACGGTGTGCCGACATGATGATTATAGAGGATCGGGAAGTGTCGGCAGTTCTCTTATATGCCGACAGTAACTCTGATTGGATATTAGCGAATCTCATCCACCATATAGACTCCTATTCGCATGATCTACAGATGTATAACTTGAACAGTGATGTGAGGAATTAGCAGAAGAACTCCTGATGCACTCGAGGAGCAGCAGCCATTGCACTCTGCTTCTTTGCAAGTGACACAGATGAAAGACAAAAAGGCAACCTCTTTGCAAACAGGATTATGCAGAATTCCTCATGGACCAGATTCCAGCAAAATGTGCTGAGTTGATATCAATACATGTACATATAACGGCAGCTGAGCCATCACTTCTGTCTTCGTTGCCTGTATTTTCTGAGTGATCTAAGATGTAGATAGAATTAAATGGAAATTCACAGAACATCCTAGCGAAAAGAAAAGCGCATATTAATGTAGCATGCGTTTATACAATCTTACATTAAAATAGTTACCCCGATTCTAATCCGTGCAGTAATCTGCTGCACACTCGACTTGCTGTAGCGCATCAATAATATTGCTGTTACTTTAACGCCACGGAGAATCAAATTAAAGGAAAAAATCTTTTGTAAGTTGAAAATACCTGCTGAGAACAATTGTTGCGCTGTGTTCAGTAGTCCTTTATCTGTCTAATTTCGCTTTCGCCGAGCGATCGTGAAATGGAACAATTGCTTTTGAAAGAGGAATAAGAGCTTTTTCCAACCTATTTCTAGCCATTGTTAGGAAAAATTAAGACTTCAGTTTTCACGCCACGCCGCCGATTCTAGGCCAAGTTAAAAATACCCGACGCAGCGAATTTATTTCCCAACACCAGTCGGACGGTAGATATTCCGAGGGATGGTACCTGGTAATAAGGTGGGTAACATGCCACGTTGGGCAAGACAACATTTTCTAGAATTCCAGCAGCGTTAAATATTGTTATTGATTATTATAAACACATTCCCTGCGTCCGGAAGTTTAGGAAATCAATTTGTCTTACAAATGGATGTCTTTAAATTTGAACATGTCTTTTTTTATTGTTCTGTAGGATTTTTTTGAATAACGTCATATTTTTCTATTGGACTGTTTATAAATAAAATTCTATGAAATAGCAATGAATGGCATGAAAAATCTTTATATTAACAGATAAATCTGTGGGATTTGCTGTTTGTATATTCTGAAACTTAGAATCATTGCACTGTTGCGTTGCGCTGTAAAATCTACGTAATGCGGAATTGTGACCAATGGGCTAAAAAACGTCGTTTTCGTGATTGGCGCACTGATTGACAGAGATATCAATGCCATCACGCCTTCAAGAATCTGCGCTGATTGAAAGACTATGTCAAATAATAGATAACAGGTTGGAATGCGCAGAACATGACTTAAGGGATATCTGGAGAACAGGGATATGCAACTCCTAAATGTTAACGAATTGTCTACAGGGTCAGGCCTGATAGATTTCATTGTAGGATAGCTTGTCTCATTGCACTGGTGTTCACAGGAAGTTTCATACAGTTTCACACCAGTAGGGATTTCAAGATCCCGGGATTGAGCAGAATCGCAAATATCATATTACAAAGCATGGATATATATTAATAGCATGTGATACCGGTAGGGATTGCAGTCCCGGGATTCCGCGTGGGTTGGTGCAAATTCTGATTTCTCAGGATTAATAAATTAATTTTGTTGATGTTCTTAGCTGTAATTTATAGATCTTTTACTGCTTCACTAATAGAAAAATAATAGATTTTCGAATTCTTTTCAATATCTTTGAATTGCTAAATCAATATTCAAATACTAATTCAATACAAATCACACAATATTCGTGAAATCACACGCGTCCAATGTATTCGAAACGTCGTGTGTGCAATAATTTCTTCATGCCTATAAAATGCACCTTTTGCATCATTTGAAAAAAAATCTGAAGTAAAAAAGGTATGACCAAACAATTGAACTACAGGTAGACTGAAGAGTCCTTTCATTATTCCCTGTCAATCAATTATAGGTCGTTGATATGTAGACTTACAATCTGTGAAAGCCTGTGCTTTTGCTGAAATCATTTACTTGAACTGTCCAAGTTGACATATCTATGCTGAGATCGAGATGGACATCCTTCGTCAGTGCAAGGTAATAACGCCATATACTATGAGAGAAGTTTTGAGCAATACAATAAAAGCGGGATGTCTGTGGTTTTTCGTTTGTTTAGGGCAGATGTGGGCGCAGATAGCAACTTAGCATTCTTCAAATTTTTAGAAAACTTTATAGAAGAAATGTCAGCATGACAACAGAAGGAAAGCAGCAGAATGAAATTCGATGCGTCTAGACCGACCGAAGTCATTGCTAAATCCTATGAAAGCAAATGAAATTTTTTGATGCGGCATATATGGTATCTGTGTATCAAATTCCAGCTCTGGGTTCTCTTATTATGTCTATCAAAAACAGCACAGACGTCGACAACTCATTCAATAGGTTGGACATTTTGAAAAGGCGTCATGAAATTATGGCATTTAAAAAAACAATTAAAAGCACAAAAATATAAGCAAAAAAGCATCATGTGTCTTTTTGTTTTAAAAAATCTAAAGAAACATGCTTTTTTAAAATCCTGATAAGAATTCAAAAAGGCGAGAGAAAGAACTGTGGCTGATGTTTGTGGATTGTGCAAAGGCATTTGATTCGGTCGAACATCTGGCCCTTTGGAAGTCGATGTTTGAACTTGGCGTCCCAGCGCATTTGCTTTGGCTTCTGAAATCCACGATAACGCAAAAGGTGTGATACGGATGGGTCAAGACTACACGGAGAAATTCCGAATCGAACGATGAGTAAGACAAGACTGCCCTCTGTCGCCGCTACTTTTCTCATGTGCGGAGAGTAGAAGCCGAACTGATTGAACGCGCAGGTATAATCGTTGGATGACGTGCACTGTGGAACCTCCGATACGCTAATGACACAGCTTTACTGTTGAGCGGTCGGATCCAGTTGGAGCGCGAGGCACACCTGCTTAAGAAGCATAGCGAGAGATTCAAGCTGTAAATCAGCACCTCAAATAGACTGTTTCTATGGTTATCTCGGAACAGCAAGTAAAGCCTGCAGTTGGGAGCACAGCGTACAGCAGTTCATGTACCTGGGATCCACTGCAACGACGATCGTGCAGAGCAGAGAGTTGGACAGTAAGAAAAGTGGACGAATGGAGAATCAATGCTTTCGAGATGTGGGCCTGGCGATGACTCCTAAGGATCAGCTGGTGTCAGTGGAAAACAAACGAATGGGTGCAAGCAACACAAAGTGGAAAAGCCAGATAACAGTGGACTGCTTGAGACTATCAAGCGGAGGAAATACGCATTGGAAGCGGAGACCCGACAGCCAGGTATTGGCGACCATCCAAGGCGAAGTGGAAGGACGAGCGAAGAGAGGAAGACGGATCAAAGGCGTGGATTGACGATTTTCGAGGGACGCCAGCGGCCCTGTGAATGGGCTATTGCATTGAACCTGAACCTGGCCAAAATTCAAGTAATTTGTGAGTAAAAAGCAAACATGGCTTTCAATTTTTGCGTATTATTATTACAGTAAAATCTTTGATAACATTTTCTAATGGTAGATAATGATGTAGTAGGCCAACACATAACTTAATGATAGGCTAAATCATTGAGACTTTCCACCGTATTGAGTCACCACATAATATCAGATTAAAGTCTCATAAAAAATGTTATCAGCTTTGATAAATAAAATCTTCAAGAATGATATAACTTCTCATTCTACTTTGGTTAGAAAAAAATCGTCAATAACCTATTGGACACTGCATGGACACTCAAACAATCTGCATTTTATATTCTGATGGAAATTTACAGAAACACACACTGATATTCTTATCACTTATTATTGCACTTAGAGACACCCTATACTGCACCATGATAATGGTCGAATATCGACTGACGATGAGTATGTGACTGCTCCTTTCGACACGTGGTCTTAAAGTATATTTCAACTCACAGCTATAGCCTCTGTTCTCCATGCAACCAGGAGCGGATTATTCTATCTTCCCTACACGTGTCCCCGATGACGCCATCAACAATTCTGTTTTCGGCTGCTGTGCGCAAACGACGATACTTGACATGGCAAGGGGTTATCCCATTCACCTCAGAAAGAGACAATTTCAAGATTGAGACAAAGTCAAAATATTTTTTAAACCAAGCCAATTGACGTGCGACAACAGTATCTCATCAAGTAGAAACCAACTCTTTACAGAGAAGGAAGTTGAAAATGCGAAAAATGATCACTAGGTGACATGCCACGCTCAATTACGCGTAATTCACGCGTAAACTACGCGTAATTACACATGACTAAAGAGGCTAAACAATGTGATAGGACCTCAATTTCATGCTCAGGAAAGACAGAACATGCTTAGCGGTTCATCCGTGGTTCAAGCGGCAACGCAGACAACCGTAGACGACGCGCAAACTATAAACGCTCTCCCGCGCGTATTCATAAACATTCCATATATTTTAACAGCATCAGATCAAGTGATTTCTGACTCTTAGTGCAGCGCGTATGTACGCGGGTAGAAGAATAGAATGTCCTAAACCACGGATGTTTGGGGTGTTCCGTAATTACGCGTGAATTACGCGTGGCATGTCACCTAGTGATGATAGCGCGATTATCTAAACTGCCTGCAGCATTTAAAATAAAATACAACCAACATTTTCGCCATGATTTTCGAATTGACAAATCGAATATGCCTACTGTATAGTTACTTGTAAGTAATATATGATAAAACAAGATATGCAGCAGAAGAAGAAAAAGTGATTATCGCGGCTCGTGATCTTTTTCAAGGTGTGCCGGTGATGGAATTTCTTCATCATAGTTTGATTTTCAGCAGAGGAAAGTATACGATGAAAATCACTCCCACTTGTGGACCAATCCATATGTTGTCCCTTGATAGTGTCACGAGACGAAACGCATCGGGTAATTTAATGCAAAAGTCTGAACACAAGTGGGAGTGATATTTATCATTTTTTTTCTTTTGATGAAAATCATAACTACGGGGCTCGTGACTATGTTGATTTAAAAAATCGAACTAAAAAAATTCACGTTATCTCAAGCTGACAGAAAAATTGTTGAGCTTAAAATGCTCGTCAGAGCTTGTGCCTAATGTGACAGCTAGAGCGAAAAAACGAATAAAATGCACCGAGGACGAAGATTAATGAAGAAAAAGTTATTCCTTTTGTCCATGCTTTCATTTCCATGAAATTGTTTATCCTTTAGCGAACACATTGAAGTTATTAAATAAATTTAAGGATTGTAAATTTCAAAACTCTTTTGAGGCAACGAAATCTCTTTTTTATCAATCTTGGTAAGAGTAGTAGAATGGTCTTGCGGTGTCACTAAGAGCGGCCAAGTAAGATGCAGGTGTTGCACTTGTTGGGAAGTAGGGAGCATAGCCTCTTTTAGCGTTAACGAGATTGTAGATCACTTCACCATCAAACATAATGCTTACTATGATTCCAACAATTTTATTTACAAAGTCGCTTGTAAATTATCACACAATTAGTAGGCCTATTTCCAAAAAGGACTCCAACTTTGGTCCCTGCAAACATGAAGATCACTTATTAGCCGGAAGCAAAAAGAACGGTCTACCGACTGCTAGCGTGTGGTGCCAACTTATGTGATTTTGATTGCTCGGAGTTTGGCACTTCAGCGCTAATGTTTTTCTTTTCAAAGTGGATCACAAATGAGTAGATGTCTTTACCTCTTCAATTTAATATAGGTCTAGTCTCAGCTTGTTTTTTATTGTCTGCTTGATTTACATGTCGTATATAGATGTGTGGACACAAATAATAGACATGTTATCATTGAAACTATTTCAAATATTTGCACTCTGTTGAATATTAATAACAGATCTATAAACTAATCGATTTTCGTGCAAAGTCTTTACTACAGGAAAGATAGCAATTCATAAATCTATGATGTTGATTTGCCTATATATGATATGATATGTATATATATATGCCTTCAAATATGCCTACATAACACACAATATTATACGAGAAAACACCAAATTGTACAGCATTACTTGCATTTCCCATACTACTTGGTTCGATTGTGTGAATTAGCAAATTCTACAGTTCAATGTCATCATTAAAAAGTAATTTTCTCCTCTGATACAATATGATGTGATTTTTTCAGGATCCCGTGATTGTTTTATTTAATTCCCGTAATCCCAGGACTTGGAAAAGTATCCCAGATTGCAATCCGTAGTTGATGCAAACTTAGTTATAAACTTAGATATAAACTCGGATGAAGTCCTTAACGATGATATCTTAAATTAGAAACGAATTATACAATAAATGTTTACGACATGAACAAAGATTCAAACTTTGAACGTGCACAACTGGCCATGTAACTTTTCAGTCTACACAGATGCCCGGAAGGAGAATGTATTTGGACAACGGATGATAAGTTAGATTTTTGTGACGCTTTTATATTGTAAAGAGATTAAAGCCATCATTTGTGACATCGGTTTCAGAAAAAGTCTATTGAGCAACAAAAGAAAAGTTGAATACTCAGCAGAAATGCGTAGATCAGCAAGGAATGAACTTTTTCGATCAAATTATTGGTTTTCTCTATTCAAAATGTTGAACAGAAGGAATACTCTCAAATTTTAGCAGGCATTTATCTTCTATAGTACGTGGTACGTGTAAAATTTATCATTTTACTAGATGTCTTTATAAAATGGGGTTGTCAAATAAGTTTATATACAATCATTTTGATTAGTCAATTCAACTTTTCTATCATCATTCGCATCGCCCTTTCGATGTCTCAGACAAAGTCCACTGTCACTCAGCATCAGCCACGTGTTGCTCAACTGTGGGAGTGACAACAACCTGATGCGCATCTCAGTTGACAAAAATCTCTTCGCAAACGATCCCAAGGTTGCGGCTCGACAACGGAATGACAACTTGTCACATTGTTTGCCAAGCTGACTCCCATCATGGATAGCAACAAGTAGAGATGATGGTTTTATTTATCCATTCTGTGTGCACACCTCACGCCTGTCGAAGTTGACGAGGACTGAGCCGAACTTGGTGGGACCTCTGAGTCGATTTATAGCCACGATGCAACAGGTCGTGGCATTGTAAAGACCAATATCCCGATGTATTTGGTAGATTTAGTGTGAAGTTGGTTGATGTCGGCATCAATTGACCGTTCAGAGCGATAAACAAGGGATCATTGGCTCCCCACTACATATTTCAAAATCGCCTAAAATACATAGACCATGTTTCAGTAAGGTCGGTAATTATGGGTCATCTTCCCCTCCACGTTTTCAAATTTGTCTAAAATCCCGAAAAATTAATCAATCGTCACCAAACTTCACAGATGCGTATTTGAGTATATTGTCTACCAACATGTAAAAATTTATGCTGATCAGACGAGTACTTTTTGAATTAGAGACGATAATGTGAAGTGCAGCGATATCAGTAGCTTGTTCTGACTTCGTTTGACCACATCGTCTGATCAGCTCTAGGTCAGCAAAGTCATGTCGCGATAGCTCTTGAAGTGATAATGACCCGGACCACCTACTTGGCATTGGTGTCTAATCCCGGGACTGTCATTCCCGGGATTGGAGGGTCAAAATCCAGGGATTTAGAAATTTACAATAGATGCAACTGTATTTCGTCTAAAGTAAGACAAATTGGCAAAGATAAATCTACCAGAAATCCATCCACGAAAGATACAGGCTCTTCACACTTCAATGTAATCGTCAACGTTGCGCTTTCAATAATCCATTGATGAGGCCTTTGAATAAAGGTCGAGACTTAAATTTGAGCTTTTTCATTACCCAAAGCTAACAATATTAGAATACATGACCAAATTGAAGATGATCATTGGCAAGTAGGTCTAACACAATATCGGCATTAGGAATCGAGTTAATCCTCTGGATTTAGATCTTTAGGAAGCAAATTTCTCGACAGACCACAGCCTATGGCACGGTTATTAACCTACGGTTAATTCAATCCCGGGATTGATTTGTTCAGGAAGGATTATTCTTATTTGACCACAGTTGTTATTCACAGCAGCATTAGCTTAGCTAACGGTGAAAGGCATGTAAAAGATTCTTCAATCGCATAATCCCGAGCTTGGAATTTTGGTCTCTCAATGTGCCAGTGCAATGCATTGAGGATTCATTATCTTACTGTTGTACTTGTAGCTATACAGTTGTTATGTCTATATATTTTGTCAATCTCGATCCCGTGATTCCGATTTCCGGCTTGTGATTCCGATTCCCGGGATCAAGAAGAAGTGGAATTTCGTAGACAGGCTCTAATCCTGGGTCTTCACTCCGCCAATCCCGAATCTCAGGAAATTGCAGATTGTAAGTGCAGAAATGTTCGCAACTGTTCCACGTTTCCGTTATCAATCTGTGCTTAAAGCGAAGTTACTTTGAGTCAACTTGTCAATTGCGATATCCTAAGTAAACCGACTATCTGATATTCTCAGTTCCCACATCCGGTATCCCATATTATTAACATACACATGTGCTTTGTCATAGCATATTTACTATTTTCCTCAATCCCGTAATCCCGTGAATGTGATGATTAAAAGACATAAAGGGCGTGAGTATATACTCATCACACATATAAGTATGCTGTCACAGCTGTATTGAATCAGTATTTGAATATTGAAATGGTAATTCAAAGATATTGAAAAGAATTCGAAAATCTATTCGATTTCTAATATTGAAGCAGCAAATCATCTATAAATTACAGCTAAAAACATCAACAAAATTAATTTATTAATCCTGGGACTTCAGGATTTGCACCAACCCACGGAATACAGAGATTGCAATCCCTACCGGTATCACATGCTATTAGTATATATATAATACGATTCGATTCACTCCCGGGATTTTGGAATCCGTAGTAGTGGTCGTGGGATTTAAGTAGCAGTGATGAGATGAAGACGGAAAGAGAACAATACGCACACAATAATGCGTCGAACAGACGAAGTCAGATCAAGCTGCTGAAATCGCTGCACTTCACGTTATCGTCTCTAATTCAAAAAGTACTCTTCCGATTAGCATACATTAAATGTGGATAGACAATATACTCAAATACGCACTGTGAAGTTTGGTTGCGATTGATTTATTTTTCGGGATTTCAGACAGATTTGAAAACGTGGGGATATAATCCATAAGTACCGTAAGGTCATAATACGGCTATATAGGAACCCATTATACAATGTAATTTGCATATTATTTAAGCTTAATACAAGTTTATTTTAGTTTTATGACAGTTTCTTCTTATTTTGTGGATTGAATTGAGTAGAGGATTAGGGAAATGTACAACCTCTGCCTTGTCTAGCTCTCCGATATCACGCATTCGTCTACGAACAGTATACTGCCTTTAGAGTGCATTCCTAAACATGGATTCATCTTCAGAAAAAATGAATTTCATTTCAAGACTTTTAATAGTATTGTCATTTAGCGTTAGAAGCAGTTTTAAGTTATAAATATCGTATGTCAGATTGCTTACAAAATTCATGATCCTGTAGCCATTTGGTTTCTTTAATTGAAAATGCTTTTTTAATGGACGATTTCGAATTTCGCATTGAATGACTTTCAAAACGATTGCTCTTTACTTTGCCATTCCGTAAGCTTCATAAATTTTTGCTCTGTATACTCACTTGTAATTGATACTAATCTTGTGAAAACGAATATTTGTCAGCAAATATAAAGGCTATGACTCTAAATTGACTCAAGCGGCGTTTCAAGGGGTTGTAGCTCATCGGCGCTTCTAGTGTTAAATGTCGCACTTCGATAGTTGGGGTACGTGACTGCGCTATTCGATGCATAGATATTACATATACGTGCGTATATGGTGAAATCCAGAAAATTTCGTAATTTTTTGTCCCCAGAAAAAATGTTCGATTTTTAATGAAGATAGGCCTCAAAGCAGTGTGATATCATCCTATTTCAACATTTTCATATGTCAAACCACAATCCACTCAGATTTGGCAAAGCTAGAAAAGAAATTTGAAAATCACGCCGTCGAAGAGATGACACAAAATTTTGGGGACATCGGTTTTTAGTCTCTAAAGTTCCAAATAATGAATTTCAAGACAACTACGCTATCTCACAGATAACGTGGGTGAATGACATTATGTACAGCATAAAAGAGCGTTGGTCAGTTGCCTGCTGAATATGCTTCACAGGCTTCTAAAAAGTAGATAAATTTCCGGGGACATGCAAAAATCGGGTACTTTCAGAATTCAAGCGAACGAAAAATATAATAGACAGTCAAATATATAAAAAAAATGATACATGGGCCGGATAGAGCAAACGAAGCCCTACAAAATGATGTATTATAGTTGACTATTTGATCAATAACTTTGCGGAATCCAGGGAGGAACAATAAAATTGCAAAAAGATCACTTTTTTCTGGATTTCACCATATCCATTTTTGGAGAAAAGCGGAAATCTTTACCGCAAAAAAATGAATCACAGATGAATGTTACGGCATATACATAAACACAAATTACCAAATATTTTAGCAGTGGCACAATAAAGTAATCTTTTTGAATTTTTCTAAAAATTTGAGAACTATGGATATCTTGAATTGAACTTTCTTCTTTCTAATCATGTTTGAGGGTAAATACTATTAAACTTTTAAAGCATAAATTTGTAAAATATATTAGAACCGCTATTTTTTGAATGAAATCGTCCACATCTCATGCAGGTATTTTTAGTTGTATTCATAGGCCAATGGTTTTTCGCAAATGTGTAATGACCACGAATTCGCGAAATGTCATAATTTTCACGAAATTCGCGAAATTTCAAGAATTTTTCGGAATCAATTATCCTCACGAGCTTATCAGTAGAAATGGAATTGAATACATGTATTTTGTATAATGATGACTCATATTATTCATACTGTATATGCCCTTATGAAGACTAGTTGAGCGAATGTAGTGAGCGAATCTGATGGTTGAAGAGAGGCAATGCAAAAGTTTGGATCTAAATGAGCAAGCCGAAAAATGTCAGTCGATTCCCCTGGAAGTCGAAGGAGCCATTTACACTTTCAACAGTCGCCATGCAGGAACCCTATAGGGATAGTGTGGGCCAGTACTGCAACGAATCTTCATCTGTTAAGCCAACATCCATGGGTATGCAGAACATGCACTTTTAGTCTGGTTTGTACGACGACTTCCAGCTACCTAGCATCAAGAACTTCATCTATCGTAAACATTAGTAAACGTTTAGGAAATTTTGCGATTTTCGAATGCGAAATTTGATGAAACTTTTCACGGAATACCATTGGCCTAGTTTGTATTCCATGCACATATCATTCTTATCAATATCGTTTTAGTACATTTGATCATTTTGACATCATGATTAGGGATCAGAAAGAGGACAAAGAATCAAAATTTTGAATTTCTATCCATTGTACGAAAATGATCGAGTTTCAGCAAATGAGTACCACCATTGAAACCGTTTTCAACTTCGATGCGAATTGCAATTTTGCTAGTGCTCTAGTTTTCGTTCATATAAGCTACGAGTGGTATAGAACACGGTCCGAATGCCCAATTTTTCAACCTCGGACTTATGTCTTGGCTGTGGAAAATCTCTGTTGACCTTGTTGCGGGTTATCAGATATCATTGAAATCTAAAAAGATTCTTTCGGTAGAGAACTCAATGCAGCATGCGAATATGCATTCCGTTAGCTTATTGCATTCATTTCTGCTATATACTTGCGAATTAAGTCTCGGATATGCAAAAAGACCAGCTGATAGGAGAATGTGTGGTTTCACATATACATGATTGGCATCTAACTTATCTAATCTGCTCAAGTGGAGCTATCAGGACATATACTGTTGATGGTCATAATGGCACTATTCAACAGCCGAAATTCAGGCGATGAAATGTTGAAGCGATTTAACAGTGAAGCCGAAAAAATATTAGTATATTCTGCCGTGTTTGTGAAGACGACGGTCATTGAACCGGCCGGTTTTCAAGGACAATATGCACTGGAACGGCGACTTGTGAATTTAATGGTCACCAGACGAGTCGATTTGTAAAGCTAAGGGCATCGGACCTACGACTTGTGAAGTCGATGGCCATCGGACCGGCCGACTTTCGAAGATTTTGTCCACCAGACTGACCGATTTGCGAAGTAAATGACCATGAGGCCGACCGAGATAATGTCCATCTAATCCAGGGGTTCCTAACCTGTGGTGCGCAGAATATGGGAGATTAATTGTAATTCAATTTTTGCTTTCATTACTTTCCTGATCATGGGTCAGTTGAACTGTTAAACTTAAGGTGCATTCCGCATTGGATTGTCATCATCTGTACTTGAAGCAACCATTGCTAACTAGCGACCACCAACTCGACCCCAACCACATAATTACATGAATCCGGATTCTCCACCATAGTAATGATTAAAAAGCAAACAAAGAGCTTGTTTGATGTTGGGGCATGGCTTTCGCTGCGCTTGTGTTGTTACACATTTTTGTGCTATTCAATCACGAATTTCGTATGCTTCTACGCGTAATCAAATTTTTGTAAGATTGAATTCTTGCTATTTTTTATGTGTTAGGTGAGGGTACGCGGGATAATGAAAAATCCTATAATTTTCTACTTTGGGGTACGCAACATGAAAAGGTTGGGAACCCCTGTTCTAATCGGCCGACTTGGAAAGACAACTATCAATAGACAGTCTAATTTCAGGGCAGTCGCATAATACGGACATGAGCTTCAAGTCAAAAGTGTCAGCTATAAGCGCTTTGTCTACTGAATTTCATAAAATTGTTTGTGTTGATTTCTTTTTTTTGTCAGTTGATTACATGACATGTTATTGTGCGTGCCATAGGATATGTTGAATGTGCTTTTTAGACTATGTTTCTCTCGTAATTAACACCCAAGAATTGGAATAACCAAAGACAACAGGATGTTGGTCGATAAAAATCATATTCGAAAGCACTTTTGACCTCCTCGAAGACTCTTCCCTGACTCTATCTTCAGCTTTGAGTTTAGGTTTTGACCCGGACATCCACGGACATCCATCCATAATGAATAAATGCTGTCGAGGAAAAGAACTTAGGACAGAAATCGGCGACGAATCTGCTTTTAAAAAAAATCAGTCAATTAATAGACTATGAAATGAATTTCAATTTTAAAATGCTGAATTCAATTGAAGCGTCTTTCGATATGCGAGTAGAAAGCGCCATCCAGTTCTCTCTAAATGTATGTTTCTTCTCAAACAGCTTTTGAAACTAGAATTTGAGATTAAGTTGCTGTTACTGCTACGTATTCCTTCCTATTTAATGGTAGATATCTTTGGATTCGACATATTTTTCACAGTTGAATATTACTGTTTTTTCCAGGCAACCTAAGAAAATGATCATCATTCCTTATCCACGTACTTTTCATGCAAAAGAACTCACGATTTCAAGTGTCCTAATTTCAAGATTGGATTTGTCACCATTCGAGCTGAGTCTCAAAATAATTGTGGATCGATGAAGCCTATAAGATGTGGGAAATTGACTCGTCGAGTAATCCGGTGAGTAAATGAGTATGGTTTTTGTTACTACAAAGTGAAACATTTTCTATGCACAGTAGTGTGTCGTCAAGAGACTTTTGCATTCAATGTATGGAAAACCTCAAATTTGGTCAAGATTTATTTTAAAAATTGGGGTCACGATAAATTAAATTAATTAAATTAAATTTAAGCAAATTTAACATTAATTTAAAAAATTGTTAAGTTGTTTAATAAACAATTTTTTAAATTGTTTCGACTTTTCGATTTCGAATTTTTTCTACATTGTAATCTTTAGGGTTTCAAAGGGGGATAGGAGAAACTTTGACGAGAAGACAATCGCCTTCAAAATCATTACAATCAACCACATACTTACACACGGAGGATGTATACGAGCAACGGGTTTGATTAATGATTACGAATCAAGAGTAGAAGATGCCCTTTGACGGGTTTCCTCCAAATTCCTTTCTGACCGGCAGCTGTGTGATCATGTGGTTGATTGGAATGACTTCAAAGATATTTTTGTAAATATTTTTTTCGTTTTTGCTCATTCGACGAGAAACTTCTAGCCACAAACAGCAAGTAATATCGAGGAAATCTTTCCTCCTTTTCGTTGAATTTTAGATGATAATAGCGAAGCTTATTATGCCCGCGGGGATTAAGAAAATGCAGGTTTGAGAAAGAGCGAAGCTCGAGAAGCTGGCCAATTTTAGTTTCTTCTAACACTTGAAATCCTATTTTTATTCAAGATAAAGCGTCATAAATTCGCTGATCGTCTAGCAGATCTTTCACTTCTGTTTCTGCTGAGTTGATATAAACAAATGTGCGCGCATAAGCAAAGATAGATTCGATCCCTGGCTGTGAACAAGGTGTACAGCACATCACAGAAGCGTCTACAAAAGAAATAAATTCTCACTTTCAACAGTTAGTGTATTTCTGAAAATCCTCCAATTACAGCTCCTTCCCAACTGGAAATAAGTTAATATTAATTCTTCCCTTTGTAGTTACTTTCCGCGTTAGAACTTGAAAATGTAAACCTTACAGAATTTATAGGAAACTGGTTAATTGAACAGTCGTAAAACTATGCAAGAATAATCATATAGTTTTGCACCAAGATCGGTTTTGGTTTTCTAGTGAACATATTTCAGACAACAGCAACTTCATATTGGTAGTTCTACATGGATAAATTAAATGGAGACTGATTTAAGTTTGAGCATTTAGCTGTGACCAGAGATGTTTAGATGAAGTCGAAGTCTTCAGAGATCTTCTATCCCGTAGTGGGATTCCTAAAAACTAACTTTGATTGAATATGACCAGCATCATATCGATAAGAATCATTGCAAATACTCACCTATGCTTTTGAGTTGGTCTTGAATTGGCATTTTAGAAATATTTCAAATAAATTCGAATTTTGCAATAATGTTGATGCTAATAATTTTTTTTAAATTGATCGATCTGAAAAGTTGTGGGAGTTTCTAACCTGAAGACATGATAGCATTCCTTATTTTTCAAAAAAAGTATGTACTATCCATCATTTCTACATTTATTTTTGAAAAAAATCATGCTTGTATTTTAACTGTTAAAGTTACATAAGTAACTTTTCCTTGCGAAGATGAATAAATTTATTGAATTAATTTGTGATCATGGATTTTTAGGATTTATTTTTAAGAAGCATGAAATGATAGATCGACCAATAGCCCTTGTAGCATCCACTTAAAAGAACCTCGAATGAGTATTAAGGTCATTGAATGTAGCGATCGCGCTTTTGAAACACATCAACAAATTGCATGCCGATTACCGATATCAATCAATCTGGTACAGGACTGATGTTTTCGATGTTAGCAGTGTTGAACCGATATGTTACAAACCTGAATGATCAGAAGATTTGTATCGAGTTTTGTATTAAATTATTCATTATCTTGCGCAAATGCAATTTGGTCAGAGCATCTCTCAATTAAATACATTTTAATAAAAAAACTCATGTGTACCACCATCAATCCAATTGAAGAGTGTACTAAATTTAACCATCAGCTGAATTCGACTACCGGTCCAAGAATCGTAGAGCTCATATTTCACACAACATTCGATGCTAAGTCGTTCAAGGCAGGGTTTTCTCGTATTAGCTCCTCTCATAAATTCTTCTCGGACACGAAGTTGAGGTACAGTTTGTCTGTGCAAGGCCGAGCTTTGAAAAAACGATGCTTTGAGCTGAATTTTCCTCACTCCTCAGTTTCCTCTGATATGCTCAGTGAAAGCTATAGTCTTCGTGAGTCGGGTACTATCTGGCGCTTTATTAAACTACAGGGTGCCCAGCAAAAAACCAGTAATTTCCAAAAAATATTTGTTCATGTAAGAAAATAAAGATGACACTAACCGCTATTACAAGTGTTCAAAATGGCCTCCGTGAGCTAACACACAGCGCCTCAAGCGGGATATCCATGCTGATGTCGCTGTTCTAATCATCTCTACGGAGATATCATTCCATGCATTGGTCAAAACATCCTTCAGTGTCTCTATAGATGTTATTTCGGATCGCACTGACTGCAGACGAGAAAGGAGCAGTGACCAAACGCAAAAATCCATGACATTCAGATTTGGACTCTTAGATGGCCAATCTGAAGGAAGGATGAGGTCTGGAGTATTCCGTCTGAGCCAAGCAATCGTTTCGTTGGCAGAATGTAGTGATGAAAATTTTCCAGAAAATTTTAAATTAAAATTTTCCGTGGAAAATTATGGAATATTTTGAAAGTTTTGATTTTATTGATAGGCCCTATAATTTGAGCGCTTCCACTGCCGAGGCAGCTACGTACCAATAAATTGGGTCTAAAACTCTTGATTTCATCATTATTTCAGTTAAAGCGATCGGTGCAATGCGAGTTCCGTCCGAGGATTTTTGAACATTCCTTTGCCACCAGTGGCTTGTGGTAATTTGTTAGCATTTTCAATTATCACACAGACACCGTTTGGGAAAACGTGAATCTCGCTTTACAATAGGGGTATGATTATGCAATGTGATCAGATCTGAAGCAAAAATAATGTACTTCATTTTGGAGTTTGCTAATTGTTAGCTTGAAAGTTAAGCTTTATCATGCAGCGTTGATCAGTGATACAAATTCTCCATGTGTTGATGAATATGTGAAGTATGAGCACACGCACGATTATATACATGGGCAACCATATTGGAAGATATAAAGACTAAACTCGTGAGATATTTGGAAACTAAGGATATCTGTGATGAGTAGCTTCTAACTTCTGGCGTTGTGTCCGATATCTTCGTTGAGGATACGTCACATCCTCCATTTCTAGTTCATGGTTCAGATAGTTCCAAATCGATTTTAGATCTTCCGAAATGAATTTCAGATATGATCCAGATGAATTGGAGATCTCCAGTTGAATTTAAGATCTTTTCAAAGTTGAGCTTCTAACATGTATCTGAAATTCAGCTAGAGAGTTCTGAAATCCATCTAATGTCTGAAATTCATTTGGAAAGATCTGAAATAGACATGGAAAAGGTGCAGTTGGTTACAAAAGTTAACATACAGGGATGATAGAGAAGTTTTCGGGCTTTGAATGTTACATTGTCTTTTCAAACGACTATAATAAGTCGCCAAAACAAAGGAAAAAACGTCAATCACCGAAAAATAAATTTCAAAATTTTCCATTTGCATCACTAGCAGTATGTGCTTTTGCACCGTCTTGCTGCCAAGTCCGCTGGTCGCCCATCACACGATTAATGTCGGAAAACATCAACGGGCACATTTCCCCTCTATACACCGTTTGGTTGACGGTTTTCTTCTTCCGTCGGGAGGGCGGCAGATGTCCTTGATCAGGCGCCCATCCTTCGATAAATCTCAGTTCTGTTTTACCATGCCATGATACCGCACCATAGCACATGATGGACGGCTGCTGGCGATCAATTTTGACCAAGAGGTCCTTTTCCTCGATGTCCGTCTTCACACTAATTTGTCTGTAGATGCGCTCGTTTTGTCTGTTGATTGGAGCTCGGAGCATAAAAGATGATTCATCCGAGAACCAGACATCCTTCCATCCATCACCTTCTTCGAAGTGGTCGATCATTGCCATGGCTTTGGCTTCTCTTTGCTCCTTGTGATGATCAGTTAGGCCATGGCACTTGATTCGTCGGTAGCACTTCAGACCTGACTCCTTCAGAATATTGAAGATCCTGCCTTTGGAGATATTCAACTGAGCAGCGATCTGTCGTTGACTGTGATGACCGCGAGTCGGTGATCCTTCAGGAGTTATGGCGAGTCGTTGCACCGACTGTTTTAGCGGAGTGTCAAACTTTCTCGATGTTCCAGAGCCGCGTCTTCTCACGATCGCCTCCTCCTCACCATCATCCCTCAGTCGAGAAGCCACTAACGAAAATTGATTTCGTGAAATTTCAGAAAAGAAATTAGGAAGAACTTCAGCACACCGTCCAAGTCCCCATGTAGGATGTTCACTTTTGAAGATAACGATCACTTGACGTTGCAAGTCAGTCAGTTGCGGCATGATGGCTTGAAATGATAACGTGTTGAACTGAACGCATAACTTAAATTTGGGCGATCAATTCAATAAGTTATAGTTTGATTCGAGAAAGAGAATCACAAAGATTACCATAGATATCTGATCAATTCATGTGAAGCGACGAGTAAGTCTTTGATCATCGAGTGACTTTCATCATCACCTGAAAACGAAATTACTGGTTTTTTGCTGGGCACCCTGTAGATAATGGTAGCTGGAAGAGAGACATGCATTGGTCAGATGCTCCAAAAAACTGAAACCTGATAACTTTGTTCATACCAGCAACTCTCAAAACATTGCTCCTACAGTAAGCCAAAGCAGTTCTGCTTGTAACTGTGTTATAAAGTGTGTCATGAATAACGCGAGATCATTAGAAAACAAATTGATTAATCTCTGGCAACTTCTTTCATCGTGCGTCTACGATGTTCTCGTTTTTACGGAGACCTGGTTATCCCCAAATATTTCAGATAGTCTTCTTATCAGTGCAACACCCTACAAAGTAGTGCGTTTTGATCGTTCTGATGGTTAAGATGGGGTTGCAATTTTTGTGCGAGACTTCTTTTCTCTGAATTGTCGAACCCTTCAATCAACTACCTGCTTGAATTTTCTATGTCTCGACATAGATCTACCTAAGGGAACATCTTATAGATTTATCTCATTGTATCTTCCTCCCCTTGTCTCCTCAGACACTGCCAATTCCTTAATTGATTTACTAGATCTGTGGATCAACCCAAACAAACCTACATTCTTATGTGGAGATCTAAACCTACCACATATAGATTAGTCCATTCCCATAAACCGAGGTGATGCTGCTCATGAGACGTTATTAAACGGTATTTCCCAGAATAATCTTACACAACTGGTTGAAACTCCAACTCGAGGAAACGCCATCCTTGATCTCGTGCTCACAAATTGTCCAAATGTTGTCTCTAAAATCAGTATTTTCCCTTCCTTTCACTCTTCTTGCGATCACTTGTCTGTTGAATTCTCTATCCTGTCGCCGAGCACTCTTAGTCCTACGAAATCCACTCGTCGTTTTTACGACTATAACAAGGCAGACTTCAATGGCATGTCCACGTACCTTAGCAGCATTAACTGGTCACCTATCATGAATGGTTCTGTAGATGTTGAAGCTGCGTGGGATTTCTTTCTTTTAACTATAGGTGTATTGCACATTATGTCCCTGTGATTACCGAAAAAAAGTATTGATCAAGAGCTCCGAAAATTCTACGAAAACTCCTTGCTAAGAAGAAGAAATATTATAAGAAAAATTCCGCAAAATATAAAGAGGTTGCACAAGAATATGATCACACAGTAGAACAAATAGCGATGTTTAGAGAGGAAAAGCTAACTCAGAGTGGAGATATTCGTAAATTTTACGCCTATGCTAAGCGCCGAACGAAAAGTAGTCGCGCAATTCCACCCATCTGCAATGAAAATGACAGTATGATTTTTGACACCCTCGATAAAGCAAACTTATTAAATGCTTACTTTGCATCCGTTCTTACATCAGACGATAATGCCTTCCCTCCCTTCCCTAAACGAGTGAATCCTGGAATATCTCTGGATTTCATTCATTTTACTCCGGAACTTGTTGAAAGAGCTCTAGAACGGTTGCCGCCTAAATTATCACAAACTCCTGATGGTATCCCTCTACTTATTCTTCGACGTCTTGCTTGTACTCTCGCATTCCCATTAAGTTGCATTTTTGATCTATCCATGTCAACCGGCAAAATACCATCTATTTGGAATAAAGCTCTAGTCTGTCCAGTCTTTAAGAACAAAGGATCTTCCTCTTCCCCCAATAGCTATCGCCCGATCTCACTTACCTCTGGCTGTTGTAAGGTCATGGAAAGGGTAATTTCTGATGAAATATATTCCTATACAATGAACCATAAGCTTTTATCCATGGAACAGCACGGTTTCCTTCCCCGACGTTCAACAGTTACACACAAGCTCAGTTCGATATCCGCATTAAGTTTCCATAATCGCTTCGATTGCGTGTACATTGATTTCTCTAAGGGCTTCGACGCAGTATCAATACCTAAGCTTCTCCATAAACTCTCAAGCTATGGTTTCAATGGTCAATTGCTCCAATGGATTAATAATTATCCATGTAATCGAACTCAGAGAGTCCTAATCAACACCATCACTTCGGACGAGGTAGCTGTTACAAGTGGCGTGCCCCAAGGCTCTGTTCTTGGACCTGTATTGTTCCTTCTTTATGTCAATGACGTGTTTGACTGCCTTGTTGGATCGACTTCAGCCCGCCTTTATGCTGATGACTTGAAATTTATGTCAACCAGAAGTTATAGCTCCTCTTCACAAGTATCTTCAGACCTAAAACATACTCTTCTCAAATTTGATAATTGGTGTAAAACATGGCAACTGAAGATTTCTATGCAAAAAGCTTACTGTTTACTGCTGGAGATCGATATGCTCCTTCCGTCAACTATCATCTTGACAGCGTATGCCTGAAAAATTCAGTCACTGTGACAGACGTAGGTTTTCTCAGATTTAGTGATCACTGTGCGCGCATCAGCTCAACCGCATATGCCAGAGCATACTGTATCCTAAAATCTTTCGTTTGCCACAACTCCCGTATCTTAATGAAAGCCTTTGTTGTCCTTGTTCGCCCTCTCTTGGAATATGAAAGTGTAATCTTTTCACCGTATCTCAAACGCGACATTTTCCGTATTGAGCGTGTCCAGAGATTCTTCACCGGCATCGTTTGTAAACGATCTGGTATCAAGTATGACAGCTATTCCCATCGATTACAATTGTTAACATTAAAATCTCTAGAATATAGGCGCATTTTGTTGGACTTGTGCTTCTTGTACAAACTGTACTATAATCATTTCGACTTGTCGCTCAACTCTTTCATTTCCACCTACCTTTCATCTCAAATTACTCGAGGTCAATCACGTAACAGCTGTCAGATTGTGCCAGTCTTAAAAGTTAATTCGAACTATCTCAGTGGATTGTTTTTCTTTCGCGTCATTAAAATATGGAATTCATTGAACGATTCAATAGTGAAAGCTCCAACCTTCATGATGTTCAAGAAAAAACTCTAATCAGTTGATCTAAGTGAATTTTGCTCATACTGTGACTGCTAATATGTGATTTCGTATATAATTATTTGACAAGTGCATTTCATACCTGATGGTAAATTTTATTTAGATACATTCGTACATTCCATATTGAAGATGATTCTCATTATAATGAAGATCAAGAAGAGTCTCAATCTCATTGATCTGAGTGAATTTGCATATATTGTGACCATGATCATTAAAGTGTAAATTTTGTATAGATGATTTTGTTATATTCATTTCTATATTAGATGTTAAGCATTTACGTTCTTTTGCTCCATTGTGAGGACTCCCATCCAGTAAACTCTTATCATGTCGTGATCATCACTTTTCAAATTTGTAAATAAAGGCCCTATAGATCTCACGTATTTTGTATATGGTATATGATGTATATCATGATGACTCTTAAAATTTGTAAATATGTAGGTCTCATATAATTTGTTTATGATGTGCATGTACATCATGATCACTTGGTAAATTTGTAAATATATGTCTCATGTATTTTTTATTGATGCTAAACTTTGCGTATGCATGTGTTGTTGCACGTGTTATCAACGCTTACTTGTAAGTGCCCTTGCGGCCACCGCTTTGCGTTTTCTGTATATTTCAGAATAAACATTTATGACTTATGACTTATGAACTCCATTCATTGACAAATCGATGCATTCGGTTTTCGCCAACTCTTCAAGAATGGAAATATATATATATATTTGAAATGAAATCGTCAGTTAGTCCTCAATGTGGATGTAGCTCTTGAAAATTTTATAAACAAAACATTTTCAACCGCGCCGCAAGTTTGATAGAAATCCATAAGTTGTTTTGCTATGTCCGCTTGATAATATCCCATAACGGAAGTTTTATATCTTTGACCATATCATCAGCGAATATCGCCTATCCCAGTTGGAAATGGCTCAAATGAAAGTATTCTTACCGGAAATGAATGAAAGAAAGATTCGCTGTCATCTCCTCATCCGATTCCCTTGTTTGTCTCCTCATGGAGCACGTGTGAACAACCCTGGTGAGGAATTTCATGATACTGGGATTGGAAATGATTAATTGTTGCATTACAAATCGATTAATTTTGAGCAGTTGCCTAAACATGTGATTAATTGCAATGTGACAAGATGGATTGCAACAATTAATGTTTTTCTTATTATCTTATTTCAATTGTCATTCATTGATCTAGCGATTAGATGTTAAGTTGTCTATCTAAACATCAATACTTCCGGAACTTAATGCCATCGATTAAAGCATGCTGAAGATTAAATCATGTCGATTAGTATTAAACCGTCGATGATAGTTCTCAGTCTATTAACAAAGATGGCTGTATGTCAGCGAAGGCCAACATGTGCTATTGAGGGAGTTTCTTCAAGTTCTCTTAAAAAATAATCGCATTAAGTGCTGGGGTGCACTTATATTTTGACTTATCGATTTTTCCGATAATGGGCAGTTTTTGTGTTACCGTACCGTCCATAAAAATTACTTTGAAATCGGATTCATTTCAGAGATTACTAATGGAAGTCAAAGTTCTAATACTTTCGGACCATTCAGAAATCCTTCTCTTGATGCGAAGATGAGAAATTATTCATCATCGCAGCATAAGGCGGCAGCGGCGGAGATATTTGTGCAGCTTGTACACACAAGAATTGTTTTATCTTTTCGATCATAAAAAGTAAATGGAGTGATCAATATTTTACTCTATTATCCTTGAGGTCTGCAGAACTGGCCAATAACTCGATGCAATGTCTCATCATCAACCTCCAACGCGGAAATGGAACCTACTCGTCCGCCGAATGCCCATCCATCCTCCGAACCTCGATGGATTACTTCAATTTCTTCCCTCCGCGCATTGGGGTTTTAGTTGCTTAATCCCTTGCTTGTCTTATTGTAATTTGTATCTTGTCTCACATTTTGCAAAAAATCAAATGACCAAAATAGGGAGAAAGGACACAAACAGGTTGAGACATTGATATATACACTGTTTTGTCTAACCATGGTCTGACTAAATAATTGATGCTCCGTTAAGAAGGCTTCTTAAATCAAAATTTTCATTTTGGTGATAGTGCTCCTGATTGAGAAATTTTAAGAACTTCGTTATCAAAATGTTTATAATTTTATGAAACAATCAAAAATTGTGATTATACTTGACTTTCTCACGTCAGCTTCCGGTTTCGAATCAGTTTGGAAATCGTTTCAATTTCACTTCGACAAAAAGTCAGAAGATGATATCTTTAATCTAACAATGCAGAATGTAATCTGTATACACAAATTCCGTTCACGGAGGTTTAGAAATGTATCATATTGCACCTCTCCATTAATATCTTTATCAAACATTAAACAATCAAATGCTTCTTGTTGACGGCTTATGTGATGACTGTGCCCTCCTGTTCCGCTAAAATTTAGTCATTAGAACGCCTTAATAAACATAAATGATTGAAGAATTGACAGGGGCCTTCAAATCAATCAAATGAGACTAACAGCGTGTACTTTGCTTTCTTCGCATATCAGTTGACTCTTAGAGCTAATCATATAGATTGCCTCAGAAATTGAAAATTGCAGTAAATGAAATCACAGCATGAAAACCGAGATTTGAAACATGACGTAAAGCTTGTCTCAAATTTGATGTGCGGGAGCTACAATATATGCTATATAGTTCGCTGATCGTTCAAACATGAACAAACGAAATTCGAAAATTAATGCTTTCTTAAAGCATTATTTACAAAAATTAGAATTTTTTCTTACAGTAAATTAGCCAGATTTCTTTCGCAAGTAACCTCGCTATTGATAAATTAATCAAATATCAACGGATGTAGACACCACGAAGCATGCTTCGGCCTACATGTTCGGCATCATTAGTCATGGGCATTTGAGCTAGCGACGTTGAACCTAGAGGACATGAAAGCGCATCCTCTAACCACAAGGTCACCTGACCGGTATCTGCAATGTCGATGGCATGCTATTCGTTAAAATTTGCTCTCGCATCGCATGTATATCAATGAACGTTTATACCTAAATGTGTATATTTTAGCGCATGTTTTTATCCACGCCCCGCGGAGCATTTTTTGCGAGGGGGCACGAGCTATGACTCATGATTTATCACATTCAGATTGCATAGTCGTAATACATGCGATCCGCCAACATAGTTAGAATGAAAATGTCAGTAATTATACGCGTGTGAAGTTAGCGGAACCATTTTTTATTATAGCTTAATTTTATTCGAAACAGCTGCTAGTTTGTCAATTTCAGTCTCCTGATTACGAATCTGAGCTCAGATTTCACAAATTCACAGTCGTTTTTGAGAAATTCAAGTTTAAAGATAAAAGTGTTTCCGCTGTGAAGTTAGAGGAACCATCCAGCGGAACCAATTGCTGAGTCTCGCTGATTGACGCAGTAAATCAATTTCTTTTGGTCACTACCCGATCAATTTTGTTGTGCTGATCACGAATATGTGCCTCATCTTTCAAAACAATGCAGATTTCACCCGGAAATCTGAATTTCACTTTTTCTGCAAGCTGATTGTGAAGTTAGCGGAACCATTTTTTAATACAAAGAATTTTAATACAAAGCTCCTAATCACAAATCTGTAATCAGATTTGCAAAACTCGCCCGCATTGCAAAGATATTCCTCTATCTGGGTCCGCTGTGAAGATCCCGGAACCACCTACTGGCATTAAAATTTCAAATTCTAATATTTGCAGAGAATCACAGCAATAGACATACCAATTGAATTGGAGAATGGAATTGCTTCACTGATCACGGTTTGCCGTCCGATTTCAAGGGAGAATAAGTACTTGTTGAGAAAAATTGATTTTACGGTTTTCAAGGATTTCATCGGAATCTCAGCAAATGCAGCATCTCAGCATCGGAATCTTTGCAAAGCGGGCGAGTTTTGCAAATCTGATTACAGATTTGTGATTAGGAGTTTCATGGTCACGTAGAGAACGTAGCCATGCTTACCGGTGGTAAGCGAAATGAATTGTGATTTGGCTTAACTTCGCTTTTTCCAAAATCGAACATCTGGTTTACCCTGGCTCCACAACTTAAACCAAAAAAAGTGGCATAAATGTTGCGATCTGTTTCTTAAACGTCAGCGGGCGGTCATCGATGCAAGCTCGAAAGACCTGAATTTAAGCTTTATCGTAAATAATTTTCAATTGAAGTCGTATATCACTAAAATTCCCTCACAAGTAAAGAAGTCTCATGTCAGTATATCATTTCAAATCAAGTTTAATCATGCACTTTCGGAGACAGGACATTTGATGCCCATCTGGGTCATTGTCTTGATTCTCTGTTATCAATTTACTTGTATATGATTGACTTTGAAAATACAGATCATTAATATTATTATAGGCCTACAGCTCATTACATTAGTAAACAAGTCTACTAAGATGCTCAGTCTTTTCCATCGTGCATACTATGTTACCATTGTGTGAATAATTGTGTAATTTTATTATAATTTGAAACTCTTCTTTTCCAGAGTGGCGACAGGCCTCTTTCATGCATTTCGTGTTGCTTAAATATGTAGATTCATAAATGTGAAACTGTGTAAGTTGACCAAATTAATCTAGCTATCCAAGCCTCAGCCAGTCGGTTGCAGGGTCACCGGTCATCGTCCCAGTCCCGACCGATCGGTTCCAACCCGGAAGATTTCAATTGGCATACACGATTGGCAGAGGTGATGCGCTTGGCAGTCCCTGATCTTGCTTGGCAGAATATGAGAATACTTCCGCCATAAAGATGCACAGGCACAGTACCAATTCGCCTGGGTCATTGATATGAAAAGTGGTCCAGACTTGTACAATTTATGCACCTGAAATCCTTTGCAACCGCAGACGCTGCGTTTCGTTCTACAATGACTCATTAGCATGGTCCGGATTAGCCCAAACTACCTTATGACAGTTAATACTGCTCTGTGTTTGCTTTAGTGATGCACGGTTAACCGTGGTTGCGGTCAAGAGTGTCACGGTACGGTCGGGTACGGTTAACGGACTCAGTGATTGCGGCTAATCACGGTTAAATCTTTGCGAATAGCATTCATCATCATGCAGTGATGTAAACCATGCAAAGACAGCTATGATTATTATTAGTAGCCTACATCATGATTGAAAAGTATCTCAAATGAAAGTAAGATATTAACAACTATGAAATTAAATAAACAATAGATCAAATTGCCATGCAAAAGATGTGCGGCTGGTAGGATTCGAACCTACGACCAAGGTTAACTAGACCTGTGCTCTAACCAACTGAGCTAGGAGCCACTTACGCGACTCTGTCAATTGGCAGGATCAAACCCTCACCACCACACATCAGTTGTCAAGGCAATAATAATCAATGGATAAATAACACGTCACAATTGTGACCGCCGACATTAAGGCAAGTAGCGGGGATCGATTGTCCACCAAAGCATCTTAAGCCATGTCGTAAATGCAATTAACAACAATGAAATTAAAAAAACAATAGATCAAATTGCCATGCAAAAGATGTGCGGCTGGTAGGATTCGAACCTACGACCAAGGTTAACTAGACCTGTGCTCTAACCAACTGAGCTAGGAGCCACTTACGCGACTCTGTCAATTGGCAGGATCAAACCCTCACCACCACACATTAGTTGTCAAGGCAATAATAATCAATGTAAAAGATATAACTCAATCATATGGTGTACCATAGGCCAATGAGACTGTGTCTATAAGCCTGTATGATAAGCATTTCTGGCCTACAAGTACATTCGTATATTAAACGCTGCATCAACCACGAAATTAGCAAATTAAAGCTTTGTGCAGTAAAAGAAGGGATTCATTTTTTAGGGCTAATTGTCCAAGACCTATTGGGCTACTGTCAGTGAGTATTTTGTCGATATCATGTAAGTTGTCTATCATGCAAGTTGCTCTCTATGCATGTATTACGATAACCAGTAGATAACTGATTTATGGTATTGATTCTACGAGTCTATACGTTCATGAATACGAATGCACTTAACGGTCGACCACGGTTGAAAATCTCACCGCTACGGTTGGTTGTGGTTGAAAATCCAACGGTTACAGTTGGCTACAGTTAAAGATCTCATTGCTATGGAAGTTTTCAGTACAATTGGTTACGGTTAAGAAATTGATCTAACCTCACATCACTAGTTTGCTTATCCTGACTTTAGTAGGAGGCCAAGTAGAATTCCTCAATATTTTATACTTTTATATAGTCGGAATGTCGTCATTGATCATGTAACTACCAGCTACCACAGACTAGTAAATTGTGAACGTGAAGATTAGCAGTCATTGAATGCGTCTACAACTCAATCTGCCAGTTAATTCGTTTCTTGTATTCATCGCTGTGTAATTCGGTCACTTGCAAAATTGCATGGTCTGACGAGCAACTTGTTACCGACAAAGATAATCCAACATTGACGATGACTTAACATCCTTAGAATATAGTCATAAATACGATGTTTTATGATGCTTCAGTCTTCGAATTCCCTACACAGGTGGGTCCAGTTCTTTTAAAATCATCCATTGATATGAATATTTTGTAAGTGTGGATCAGGATTTCCTCGTTAAGTTTTCTTCTGGTAATCTCTACGTAGATTGCCCTTTGTCCATCCTCACATTAACATGACAGCCAGCACATTCGTCAATATTATCCTCATTAAATACGTTGTAAAGTTCGCAACCGTTATTGTAATGATGAAGTTATTTCAAGAGAATCACTGTTGTAAAATCATAAACATGCATTTCCAGCCAAATCACAGAAGCTGTATCTTGAATATTGAGATTGCGATACATACGAGACACGATCACTTCACACTACACGGTTCAGCAGATTAGTGAACGTTGCAATCTTGCTTTGTTTATTTATGTTCCCTAATTGCCATCCGATTATCCCACAGATCTAACTTTCACCGCAATATCAGCTGCTGGCATCCCGTCATTCTACCTTTTCGACTGTGATCGTTTCCAACTCTCTCTTAATACAAAGTAATATTCGATTGAAGCTTTTTATTCTTTCGGAAAAATCGTTTGTTTCTTTCTTACAACAACTTTTCATTTAACCGCTCAGTGGTAAAAAGTGAAAAATATTCGCGTTGACGTTCGTTGTTTTGTTTTCATGGAAAGACGTCCGGCTATGGGACCACCCGGATCGAAAAGCTTTCAGTTGATGCAAGTCTGGAAGGGATTGGTCCTAAAGGTGTTGTCGCATGAGTTTGTCTTTCAATGATGAAGAAAATAAACTGAAATACATTATCACTGCTTGCCACAAAATACGAATTAGATAATAAACGAAGGAACAAATAATTTGTTTTGCGTTAAATATCATCTTTAAAGCAGGATGGAAATTAAATTTGGAAACTTCAATGCGGGCGTTTATTGTCGCATTGCGTTCAAATTACATTCAGTATGGCGGCACTTCAAAGGATTAGTGAAACCACGGGAACCACCTCGCATCGGATATTTGCAGAGCTTTATGCATACCAATGTACTCCTCATAACGTAATCGAATTCTTAGTAATGACACACATGCAATACAAAGCCAAAACCTCTTATTGATAACGTGATTACCATAGTAGCTTATGTTTTAAACGTGAAGTACCAGGAACGAAACTTGCACAGATCAATATCGAAGCTCCAAAAGAAATGCAACATGAATCTAGTGTTGGATTTGACGGGAGGGAAAGTGGTGAAGTTCCCCTGTACTGGATCGTCTTATCCCCGATTCTGAAGATGTGCCTTCCTCATTGATGGCCTTCCTTCCCTGTGGGGGAAGAATAATTTCCGATAGATCGGCCTTACATTGCCTCAGCCAGACTGAATGAATAGCAATTTATTACTTTTGCGAATATCAGTTTCATTAACAGTTGTAATTTCCTTGCCCCTCATCATAAACGTAATTGTTAGTAATGAAGTTTACTTGTTAAGAAAGATGACGAATGAATTCGAGAAGCAGAAAATGCTGCATGGAGTGAAAGTAGCAAAGCCATCTCAAGAACCGTGTAATACAAACAATGTACACACGTTATTTGTTTCATATTAATATAATTAAAATTCTTCTTAATTCATAAAAAAATTGAGAACATGATTTACTTTTCACTTTTTGAATATTGATACATGTTCGCTTTTTCTGAATTCATTCTACGTCTAATTGCAATAAATCAATTATCTAATGCTGTTCTGGGGAATATTTATTTGGATTTTCATGCGCTATACCTATCATAAATTTCTGATTCACGAGGATTTCTGCGGATCTACGGACCTTGTTCGAAGTATTATCTGATTGAATACGGGTAGTATCATGTGCATGCATTGGAGAGTACATGACAAGTATTAAATATTATCTTCCTTATCCCATTTATGGCTCAAGTATTTTCTAAAATTGTTCTCGGTCGTTCTAGGTACGAGGATGAGAGTGGTACCATAATAATCGAGTTGGTCTTTTCCAGCTTTGGTTGCGACGTGACCCAAAATTGTCCGGTCGAAATTTGCGTCTAGACGAGCATTTGGAGCAAATGGTTTTATTGAAATCTGATTCCCCCCCTACTACTATCAAGCTCAAATCCAACATTAGCATGAATCGGAAACAAAATATCACCGATGATTTCAGTTCACATTAGACCGATAACCAGTGTTGGAACCGGCCGGTGGCCGGTGGCCGGCGTATTCAAAACCGGCCGGTCGGGGATAATGGCTGGCACTTGTTGGTTAAGGCTTTGATCGTCAAGCACTATTTGGTCAACTTATGCCATTAGACATTATTCAATTTCCACATAGCATACATAAAATGCATCAATGGTAGGCCATCCGGTATTCCGTACAAGCGAGTTACCTATTACAATGCAATTATTCGCACATTGATGTGTTTTGTGCGATAAGCTGTGATGCGCGTAGTGATTTATTTATCACACTGTTCTAGGTCTTCTTTAAAATTTATAATAACGTTAACTACATTTTCAAAGTCAATCAAACTTAAGTAAATTGAAAACAGATAATCAAAATAATAACCCAAACGGGCATTGATATAATATTAATAGTGATACAATAATAATATACGCGAATATCTGTATCCCGCCTCCACAAGAAAGCTTTAAGCGTTCAAAAAATTCTAAGTTCCAGTATAATAAAAGTTTTTCCAAACGATGAAAGTTCTGTCATGAGCAATTTGATTACTGACTGAGTGGTGAGGTTACGAAATGTTTTGTCTGCGACGTGTAAGCTTGATTTAAAATAATTCACTGAAGTGAGATATACCTCCTCCTTGTGAAGGAATTCCAGTGATTGCAACGTCAATTGAAAACTCTCTCCACTACAGTTTATATTCAGATGCATTGATGACCTCGAGCTGTCGCATAGGAGTCTGGAACAATGAGCTCGCCAAACATTTCATCAATTTTTAATTTCAGTGAGTGTCCCAAGACCGAGTGGCAGTGTTGCTGTCCCTGTACAATGTCAATTAAAATTCACCGCGTACAGTTAGCTTATCAGACAATTATCCACAATCCAATGTCAAATGTTCGGGTAGTAGGCCCTAGGTTGCATTAAAATCCATCATTTATTGCATCTCTAAGCTCTACGTGTTATATTAACTATCCCATGTAGTGAAATTTTCGAGATAATGAATAATTTTACAATAGATAGACCGACGAATACACAGTGCTTCCAAAGTTCATAGGCCTACAGGCTAGAATATAGGATTCTGGAAACTAAATCATAGATAAAGTAGGGTTTAAACTACATGTTTACGTTGAATCATTTTTTACCTGTTTAAAGAACAGTTAGCAATATTTATATCACAAAACATGCGTGTACATGCATTGTAGATACTCTCAAATTATGTTACATCTGCATGCTCTTAATGTTGAAATGATTGACCAAGCAATTTATTCTCGACTGAATATCGTCAACGATCGAAATGAGTCTAATTGAATTAACCGGCTGGCCGGTCTTCAAAATTTGCGACCGGGACCGGCGGCCGGCGTTACTAAAACTGGCCGGTTCCAAACCGTCCGATAACGATAAATACATGTAGTTACAAAGTGAACAGCGGAGCTCAATGATGAAATGACATGTCATCACGATTTTATCGCTATCGGTCTAATGTGAACGCGCCTTAAGCCCACAGCTATCTACAGAAATCCGTATTGGTATTCATCAATCTTGAGCAGTACACGTAAGTTACTAATTACTTCCGTGACAGATGATGAAAGCAAAATATCAATCTGAAGAGGTCAGGAAAAATATTATCTGTGGCGGTCATTGGAAGCGGGCAGATGTAGTTAAGTTGATGAGCTGATAATCTGATTTAGGAAGTTCTTCATTTAGTGAATACAATATTCTGAGCAAGTTGACTGATATCCTTTAAATTGTACATTGCAGTCCGATAAATTAAACTGCAATGTGAACGCAGGCATCGCACATTTCATCAATTAGATAGCTTAGTGTCTTAATTTAACACTGACATTGTAAAGACTGAATTGCCAAAAGTTCATCACCAAATCTCATAATACTGTTAAGACTATGCAATAACTTAATTTTTCTTGCATTCTCGTTCTCAATGTGATTTAAAAAAGGATGAATTTTCCGCCGATGAGCTTTTCACAGATGCGTTACTCCACAGATGAGTTTTCCGCAAACTGTTGGTTCCCAATTTTCAGTAAACACAGTTTAACACACTGTTTGCTTATTCCCAAACATTGCTAGAGGTGTCCGAATAATCATCCACTTCACATGTCCATTATTGGCGAAATGACAATTGGTACAGTTTATCAAATAATATCTAAGTACGACATGAAAGGTGGCACCGCAACTCGCAGCAGGCAAACAACTCAAGTAAGAAAATTATTCACACCTTTGATTAACGTGGAAATGCTCATAGTACGACAGGTTAGTTTTGATAGGTAGATAATTTGGTTAACAGCGTTATGCATCCTCAGAGTTTGCGACTATGGCAAGTAACCCATTAGATTGAGCTCAGTGGCCTACTGCTTCTCTATACGGCTATCTCTATATTTACGTTTCTGGCTACACCCCGGTGCATTCTGAACTCATTGAATCGTCTGATTGTAACACCACTGCTTGCTCAATCATTTAATTTGTACTAAATGATGGAGTTCTTTAGATATACTTCGTAGATAACTTTGATGAACACGATATAAACATGTTTTCACTCAATAGAGAAGCCACGTGACTTGACTTCTGCAATTCATATTATTCACGAGTAACGACGCCTTGCGTTTGTATTCCGTCACAAATAGTGTCTTCTTTTCGAACTTCTTAAACAGCTTCAAGTGTTTTCGTCTTTGTTTTCATCCTTTTGAAGAGCCAAGACTCAACTGAGATTTGTCTTTCGGGTGAATTTTCAGCCCCTCCTGCCAAAGTCACACAGCCCTCAACGACTTCTGCCTTTTTGTATATAGAAGGAAGGGGGGGCGTGCAGAAAAATTTGATAGCTGGTATAATTATTTCAAAGGAGTACACATTTTGTTTGAGGAAATGGTTGACTTCCGCCGAGAAGGACTGAACACTTTCAATAGCCTGTGATAATGATCGTTCAAATAAGGAAATTGAATCCTCTCACAGATAAGTCTTCTTCTCACTGACAGGCTAAGTTTGCATTAAGGAGACGAAAAGCGAAGAAATGCAAACGAAGTAGCGAGGTCTCTTGACTGAAGACCAACCGACTTCTTGTGTAACGGAGAAGCAATGATGTTTGTTATGGAAAGGAAAATTTGATAACGTCGTTCTAATGCCGTCCCAAGATCATAGCAGAAAAGTGAATTTTAGAACAGAAACGATTGGCGAATTTTCAGAGTCTTCGGATACACAAGAAACCCTCTGTCATTTCTCTTCTATTAATTCGAAATTCGAAGAGAGAAACGTGGTTTATTTCTGAAGCAGATTTGAAGTTGCTGCTTACAAGCCATTTTAAATTTTGTCTTTTTTATTCT
This sequence comes from Prostheceraeus crozeri, assembly GCA_907163375.1. Classification (NCBI taxonomy): domain Eukaryota; kingdom Metazoa; phylum Platyhelminthes; order Polycladida; family Euryleptidae; genus Prostheceraeus; species Prostheceraeus crozeri. The sequence continues at coordinate 285,144 of CAJQUW010001011.1, forward strand.
AAGGTGCAGAATGCCACATCTTCAAAAGCACTTTTTAAGTACACTCCAAAAAATCGGCTTCCCTAGAAACAAACCTTGGTTTTCTTGAATATCCAGTTTAACTACTACTAAAGAACCGATGAGAAATCCAAAATTGGTATTCTGGAACCCTAATTTGATCTGCTGGAAAATTGATGACCAGAGACCCTAACTTGATTTTCTGAAACCTTAGTAAGACCCAATCCTAAAATAAATAGCTAGGAAAACCGATACAGGTTTTCTGAAAAACCTTCTTTGAAAACCAAAGTCGGCTCAATCTGAATGCAGCGAACGGTCAAAACAGAGAATCTGAAAATAGTGAACTGATGTTATGCAGTGTTGAGTGCTGTGTATGAAGCATTGCAAAACATCAGTTCTCATCATGGTTGGGAGTCAGGAATGCATAATGATCAAGAAAAAAGTTCTTCGAATCCAGTTTACATTTGAAAAAGATGAATTTTGACGGCGAATTTTCATGCCTTCACACACACACGTCATCAGGCCAAAACACAACAATAAAGGAAAGCTTTTCTTACCAATGATAAAAACAAATCACAAGAATCGCTTTAAAGAGCTAGCCACATATCAGTTACTCACACACGCAAGTTCTATCTAACAACAATTATCATCTTCATTTAATTGATCCCAATAGTGATGATAATTCTATTCTGTAGGTCATGCTAATCGTGTTGTTCTACACGCATTGCGCATGTGCTTAACAGCTATAATGTGGTTATAGCTCTTTCAAGCCTTTTAGCAAACTGAGTGTGGTCTTAAGCCTTCCAAAGGATCCCCTGGAGTCCGTTTGTACCCGTGGAGTCACTGATGAGATCGGGTGTGAGGACTGTGATAAAGTTTACATTGGTAAGACAAAAACAGTCTATAAACCCGAGTATATCACCGATTGACATGCAGGCTGCCTCAACCAGAGAGATCGGCACTGGAGAAGTATTTAATAAACGAAGATCTCGTAATCAGATGGCAGAACACGGAGGTGCTGACAAAGTAGACGAAGTGGCGTCATCTTCTATTTGCTGAAGCTGAGCATGCGCAAATGAGAAATGATTGCAACGATGAATAGATGCGATTTGTTTTTTTTTATTTTCTACCATAGATACAGAGCCTGTATTAATGTTCTACTGTTTTAGCCTGTCGACGTATACCTGTGAAGGCGAAAATTCGCCTTGTAATTATCCTTCATGAACCTAAACTGGATTCAAAGAACTTATTTTCTTGATCATACTTCGCTTTTGTGAGATTTGCTGTTTTGATAATTCGCGCTTTTGACCGATCGCTGTTTTGAGATTCGCATTTATGAGCTGATCCCTTTATGTCGAAGACAGACCCGTCGTGACTGAACCAGTTGTCACCCAAGTCACCATGTAAGCCTACATATCTGAAATTCTTTGCAGTGGTCAATTAAATCAGTTGATCGATTAAATTCGGTGTTTCAATTGTTGTGGCGGATTATCAACATTGTTATTGAGCAATGCGATGACATGAAAGTTGCCATATGTGCTGCGGAGAAACCCCCTGATAGTAGAAACATCTGATAAATGTAAAAAGGATGCAGCAACGATAATTTATGAGCTATCTCTAAGCGCGTTTAATCCACTGATTTCGTCTACCCTCTCAACTTTCGATAGGCCTCATTTTCTGAGCTGAGCCGGTCTCAATAGCTGATATCAATCTTTCAATATCCTTGCCCATCTTGATTCTCCTGAACATAACTATAGTAAGCGCAAGTCACTTGAATGAACAATCTGTAAATAATTTGGTAAACAATAAATTTCTCATTCTAATTGCTTAATCAATCGATTACACATACATTTTGTAATAGTCATTTTCCTTAAGGATGGTCGAGTGTATTAAACATGTTCCGTTAGTCTCGCCACGGGTTCTTAATACATCTGGCGCGGGGAGACCGAATTCTGCTATGTTGGTTATGGGTACCATATTGGTTTTAAATTGGTGTCAACCTTCGTAAATTAAGTTTCCACAAATTATTCTCATATTAGTCTCATGTTTCCTACAATCTATGATGTTTCAAGCTATGTGCTTTCCATTTTTCTTCTCGCAAATGCAGATTGAAATTTGCATTTATATGCAAATCAAGGTTTCGTGTCACAGATTTTGACCCTCTAATCAATATGCTGCTTCTCGAAATTGCTGACACCAATGCCCTACGCGTTTTTCCTTCAGTAGTTTGACTTGAATCATATATGTTTAACACTATGCTTTACATGTCCAATCTAGATATATCATGACACTTAATCTAATGTCTTAACTTTACTAAAGACATAAATATGAATAAATAATGGAACAATTTGATAAATGAAGTGATTGTGAAAAGATACCTCTGACATAACTCCGTAAGGTGTTCCTGAAAAGAGATAAGGATGTCTGGCAATTCCACCACGTACTTCGAAGACAAGTATTTATTTGGAGCTCGTGTATTATACACTAATATTTCTCAAGTTATAAAAATAAAGTATAATTGTGCATTTTCAGTCACTCAGTGCTTTGAAAAAGTACACTGCAAACTGTGCACATTGAAACGTGAGAATCAGATAAAGTAAAATCTAGCATCAGTTTTTGGAAACACTTTATAAGTCAGAACAGGAAAATTTAGAAAGCATCCCTAATTTTATATTTTTTATCAACTGATTTTTTTCTATCAACATCCCTCACATTGTCTCAATTCATCTCATTTAAGACAATTAATTAATTAAGATTGTTCATACTCGAAAACACATTAGGCATGCGTTCTTCTTCCATGTGGCCGAGTGTTTATTTATCCCACTTTCACTCGCTTGTATTAAAATAACTCTTCGGACAATCTTAGGATTGACCTGAACACAAGTCTGAAACAGGAACTACGACTACACAACGGACATTTCCTGAAAAAGCTGTTATCTTCGCTGCATTGAATGGACTAACATGCAACTTGTGTATGGTGCGTTTGTTTACTTTTCTACCTTTTTAGTTATATTGATTGTCTTATTTTCAGAACCCGGATCGGATATTTTTGTTTCAGTATGTCAGCATGTGAAATGCCTAGATTTTATGTATGGTGTGGAATTGAATTATTGACTTTTTGCTTAATTGATTAAACAAAGGAATTCACTGATAAATATATTTGTATATAGGCCTACAGCACTTTGTAAAGAGCGAATTTTAGCTTATGTATCTGGGTACAAGATATCGACATCATTCAGTAAATTAGGTCTATCTGGGTTCGAGCGACCTTCAGCTGACCATGCTTGGGCCAAGTGGGACTTGAAGTTTGATATGTCTGGTGACGCTAAAACTTAAAACAATAAATTGTTGTCTCTATTTCAAAGTATTACTCCTTGAGTGAACAGTGGCTCTACCAGAAAACAATCTTGGGAACATAGTATTGTATACAAGCTCGTATGATGCATTCATAGGAGTAATAATTTAAAACAGCCTTTGGACAATGTAGACCTATGTGATGTGATACGGTACCGGTATGTGCAATGTGCATATCGTATACAGGGACGGCCTTATTCCTCTCTCACCAGACCACCCCGGTGGGACGGGGTTCCGCGCTATACTGCTATGCTCCTTGAATGTGCATTGGTACCATTATGTTGCTATATACATGTATATACATGTACATATATATATGGAATGTCGTCTTCTAGCTCATATTAAACATTAATTTATATGCAAATTTAAGCATAGGCTTACTGACATTGTAGAACCACTCAAGTTTCTGTGATTGAGTTGCATCTCATTTCGATCACTATTCCTACGTCAGTAGCGACTGGTGATAGGAGTTTCAGCAAACTAAGCGCATCAAGTCGCATCTTAGAGCAAATATTCACACAGAAAAAATCAAATTGACATGTCTTGCTGCTATGAAGGCTCGAAAAATTTGATTATGAACTGCTAAATCATAGAAGTACTTTTTACATCTTGCATTTTAGTGAAATTCATATTTTTTCCATATTACGACGATATATGATTTATGACATACAACATCCAATAATCCTAAAAATATCATTGTGAACATTAGTGCCAAGTTGTACCATTAATTTGATTCCTCTTTTAACGCTAGGTTAGTTGTGCATCTTTTAGCAATCGTTCGTGAAGCTACGGTAATTGAAAATTGCAGTCATTAATGTTAAGGGGGGAGAGAGCAGTGATCGCAATTTTCCTTTTTCCGGGTTTTCCGATTTTTTACGAAATTAGTCTAATGTAAATATTTCAAATTTATGCATTCAAACCCCGGTTTTTCCCGATTTTCCGTTTTTTATTTTAAGTGAAACTGATATTTTTTCGCGGGCAAGCTATCGGGCATCTCTTTAGAGATTAATAAGCAATCTAGATCAGATAGACTAATTTCGGGCCATGGCTAGGTGACCCCTCTAAACCATTTAAAATTTGAATTTTTTTTTGAAGTCTTCACAATCTTTGAGTCTCACGGTTAATGTCTCTAAACAAACTCATGGACTTGAAAAGAGAGATTATTCAATTTGTCCATCATTAATTCTATATTTCAGGCAATAGATGGTCAGTGGCGGCATGTTCCAGTTTGCAGCCGCTCTCGATTACCGGAAGAGTGTCCTGGTTCCGTACCCCCAGCTCTCCAGGACGCAAGACGCCAAAAATGGGCGCCTCCACTGTCTGCGCATCAGGGATAATGCATACGAGTCCTTCCACACCTCTCAATTGCTCATTTGAATGATATTCGAATAAAACACACCGGTAGGTATGTTTACTTGCGGACTGCAACGGAGCGTACACGTGCGGGATTTCGCGCCGATATTGTTTTGTATACACTCTGTGTCGCCTGTGATTATGACATCGTCATTCTCCCTGCCCTTTCCTGCTCCGTCGACGGTTAGGATGGGCCAGAGGTTCGCTATCTCCCCTGGGTCCGTCGCTTGCTTCCTGTTAATTTCCCTCCTGTGGTGAATATTCGCTAATAGTTTACATGAGATGCATTACATTCGATAAAATCATCGCGCCTCCCCTTGGTCAACTGTTTAGATTGCCAACTTAGCAGTTGTCCGAACCGATATGGGAAATTAATTTAGTCATCGGAGCTCTACCGTCCCGTGCATTATCATCAATCAAGGATTGCGCCATTAATGCAGGTGTGGCGTGCGCGCGATCTTGTAGCGAATGTTGGAGGAGCTGTGTGGACCAATCACAATGTCCCCGCGTATCACACGGCCGTAACGGGAAATTCATAAGCCGGGCAACATCTTCAATATCACTCGATCTTAATCTTGTCCTCACTCGACGTTATGAATACCTCCACAGCCTCTTACCCAAGCCTCCACTCTGACTATGTCGGGTTTCACGCCCACGGAATGATAGGACCTGTCGGGTCGCAGCATCATTCTTCTGGATGGTTGGTCTCTCCTTCGATGCAGCAACAGCCACCACAACACCATCAGTCTGCACAACAGACTTCACCCTTAGGCCTGGACTCAGCCAAGGCCATCTTTGGAGGACAAACCTTCAACAACGCACCTCCTCAGCCACAACAACAACAAACAAGTCCTCCAAACCACCAACAATCCCAACCGCAATCACAGTCGCACCAGTCATCGACGCAACAGGGCGACACTACACGCAGCTCTTGTGCTGGTAAGTGGCACCCTCGAGTTTAGAGTGGGACACTTCACATACTTCACAGAGGATATAATAAGATTGAACAGAATGGGAGGGCGAGACAGTAGGATGATCGACATCAGAAGACAGGATAGGTGAGAGAAGAAATACATTTAGGAATGTATTGCTTAGATTTAGTTTTGCAATCAGACTCAGAATGTTATAGTTAGAAAATTCGATCCTCTGAGAAACACAAATTCCGGAAAACTTTTGATAATTCTGAAACTTTACCATGAATGAACGCAACAATGCGATTATCCGATTAACATCGCAAGTAAAAAATGTGAAGCTCAGTCAAAAAGGGATAAAAAATTAGATAACTAACGCTAAAATTCTAGCACTGATCTCCAACCCTAGGACGCAATTATGTCATTGGCAATAAATGATGGACAAAACACTTGTTCCATCATAAGAAGCAAATATTCCTCATGGCCTTTCGAGAACTCTCGTCAAGCGACACGTCTCACATACAGACACAGAATGGTAAAGCTGTTATAAACAGAATAAAAGGAAATGAGTGCGATTCAAAGTCAAAAGGCGAAAGGCCTCGCGGAATATTTACTTCTTGTGATGAAACAGGTGTTTTGTCAATACAATCTAGGCCTAATTTTGGTTCACTCGAATAAAGGAATTGTGTTACTTAGATGAAAGACTGAAGAACATTTTTGACGATGCGTAGACCTATTTTTCATTAACGTCATTGTTTACTGTACCTTCGTAACTTGCCGTAGCTCTGCTTTTATAAAAGACATTTCCCTTGAAAGGAGATTTTATGAAATAGCCGTTATATTCCTGATTATTCTATTTATTGCATCGACATTTTCTGTCATATTATGTGATCTTCACCATAGTAGGCCTAATGCATTTGTCAATGTTACTACAACGAAGCATTGGTAAACTCTTTTCGTGTAGTGATATCCATTTGATGCATTACGATGTATACTACATTGTAGTAGCGTTGCTGTTGATGTGGTAGGATTGCATCCCACTTCCCGATTTCTTCTCTCGCATAAACTTTTCGCACTTCGATTAAAATTTTCCAACTTATATATACACATTGTGGAAGTCGTGGCTCACTCTTGGGGTTAACAGGTTTGAGTTGTAGATCTAAACTGTAAATTTTCTATTGAGTGAAACATTGAGGAATTCTCGACTTGCAGTGTGCTATAAGATCATATTCGTTAACCAGGCTCAGAGTATTGATTTAGTATTGGGATATGCCTACTTGCATACTCCGTAATTCCATTTCTTACTCATCAACCTGACTATGAACGAAGGACATTCGCTATTGGAAAGAGTATACCACTGCTGATGGGTTCAATAAACTATAGAAATTATAGAATCATCAACGTCAAAATTATATATGTGAAATTATTGATCATCATACTTCTAAGTGATGACTTGCAGACCAAGTAAATATGAACTTTATGCAGACTGTGATCATATTTTGAAACTCAATTGATGCGCATAAGCTGTCACTGAATCAAAAGAACCACACGTTTAATCGAGACCTATTACTTTTATGCGGTTAATAAGCCTAACTTGATGCGGTTTTCTTGCTTGACTTTTTTATGCCTACTTATTGATTATGCATGCAGTTTTATCATGATCTCGTAGATAGAAAGTGTTGCCTTACATGAAAACACTAAATTTAAATTTTGTTGGTTTCTATTATTTAAGTTTTTAGTGCATTTTTCGTCCTAACTTTTTTTAGCACCGTAATTGTATGTTACAGGTAAACGCTGCATGTTTTCTAATAATCTGTTTTAGATGAAGTTTATTTCAAAGGATATTGTTTTCATACATCAAAATTATCAACAAAAGAAATATTCTCATTTTATGGTCATTACGTTATCTCATGAAGATTTAATTATACAATCTTATCCAAAACTATCTATATAGTCAGACCAAACCAGGGTACAGATCTTGCCCCATGTCTGTTGCTCCAAACAGTGGCATGCAGAAATTCTTCCAAGGGTGAGATACCTGAAATTGCAAAAAATCATGTGAAATGGAGATTGAGATTAGTCAAACAGAATCATGAATACTCATGAGATGCTTCCTCAGGAAATAGGCATTGGTTTTGCGCAATTATTGCGCACGTCAGGTGTTGCTCGATGATTCAGCGATTTTCTTGGAAAGAATTCAATTCATTATATTCGCTTTATTTCATATGGTTGATTTGTTTAGTGAAAATTGTATTACACGGGCATGTAAATATAGCTGATTGACTGATGACATTGTTTTTGTATGCATAATTACATTATCATCTATTATGACGAAGAAAGCTCTCTGCCGCGTCTCAGTTTCGCGATTTGGATTAGAAGCACTATCTTTCATAAATCAAGAATCACGGGAGCTTTATTTGCACTCTTCACACTTCCATCATCCATGCTTACAAGCGTAATACGAACTCCGATACATTGTCACATAAATCTTACCTGTCTGAAACGGCTTGAATGCGATTTTGAGTTTATTAATTCATGTGTAGATTTCTTCTATTTTCAATAATGTATGGACTCTGTAAGTGAATTTTTGAGAAATATACGGAACTGCGTTTATTTAACATCAAATATCATTTCGCTGCTTTTCATTTGCAAACAGGATGTAAAAATGTGTGTCAAAATCTGCTTTCGTAAAACATGTCTTGCATCTTTCTTTCAAAATTTTATTACTTCCATCCTTTCCTTGTTGCGCGAAAAGTTTCAATGCCAAAATCGTATTGGAAATCTAAAATCTGAGCTTTACGATGCACATGTAGTCCTATCTAAAATTCTAATGCATTCTGAATGTGGCGAGGCAGCAATCTGTTTCCTTCCTTTAACCTACACCTGTGGCATGAAGTAATTGCTTTTTCAAATGGACTACATGAGCATAGATATAATTTTATTATCACTTTATTTTATTTCAATGTAATGGCTTATCGCATTAAGATTAACGCCACTCTCACCTCTGAGACTAAACTTCATGGCAGTTAATATAGGCCGAGATGTTATAAGCGATAGTTATAGAGCAAGAAAATCAAAGCAAAACTCCCCAATACTTGGATCAATGAATTTTTTGTTCAAAAAGCACAAATGACGGGCTTCGGCGTCCAGCACCTTGCGATCGATGGCAACCTAAACCATCAACCGTGAGAAGGCGCTGTACACCGAAAACCCAAAATTTATGCTCTTTTTGACAATATAATTATACACATAAACTTTGGGGAGCTTTTCATTGATTTTGCTGCTTTTTAAAAAAATGTCTCCTGACGACTGGTCGATAGGCGAGAATTAGTATATGGCAAATTGCGATGTGGTGTCGAGTGTAGCAGAAATTGTAATTTTTGCTGGTGGACATCAGTGATGTAGGCTTGAGGGTTTAAAATTTGTGGTTTTAAATGTATACGCAACTTATATGTAAGTGCATGCGAAATTTACTGAAAAGTTAAGTCATATCTGCCATATGTAAATAAAATATGTATAGTAAATCTATGGATATTCCTGGTGTTTGAGTAAATCTTATTTACACTTGCATTTAAGTTGCATTTAAACCTACAAAAGCAACCAAGACTGAAATATACTTAGTTGAACGATAATTTTCAATAGTTAGTTCCTAGCTGTTCAATAACGAAATTATAGCTAATCAAGTATTTATCTTTCGATTGATCGTTCAGTCTCCTATGGAAATAATACAAATCTTTCTCAAAAGGCAAACATAGCGCAAAATATGTCATTTTCGACAAAAAGAGTCCCACCTTGGAAAGCACTCCGAACCGCCACGCGCCGCAGCCTCACACCCCCGGGTACTAGGCTTGATTCACTTCTTGGTCTGATTTCATTTTCTTATTCCCTCAATATCGGTATTTTGTGATGTAAAATTGCTCAAGCATTCTTTTCGACAATCTCTTAAATTTGAGTGATTCTGATCTTCATAATTTTCATTTTTATGTAGACTCATTCCTTCGACTCAATATTAAGGAAATAATAGAGGGATTCCTTTTCCGTGTTTGATTAATGTTGATTGAACTATGTTGGGAAGGACATCCTCCAATATACTATTATGCATGAATATTCGTATTCTTTCACAAGAAAATAGCTTCCGATTACTAAATTATGGTGACTCTTAGATCCGAGCATAGTCTTTAGTTTGGTGATGGGTGAGATGAAATGCTTCTGTTAAGTTATCTATTCAAAACAGCGTGCATTATCCCATGAAAAGCATTTTCAACTAAGGTATAATTTCTCTGAATAGTCCGTTGGAATTATGAATGACGAGAATATAATATTTTCGTGGCAAAACGTGTTAATAGTAAATTTTTAATTGTCCAAGACGACTAATTTACTAGAAATATATTGATACTTTAAATAATATAATAATTAATACATCAATTGATGTTTTGCACTGGAATTAATAATCCAAGATAATTAGCTAATGGGCAATTATTTTGTTGGTTAAATACACTTAAGTATTCAGTTTTTGCCACTCTAGAAAGTTAGTCTTAATCTGCTAGTTTTTGTTTTCTGTATTTGATATTTTATTTATCATTAAATGCTCAAAATATCAAAATGACAATTTTTCATATATCAAGTGGATTGGATATTGAATTTAAATAATTCACCTCAGATTTTATAGATTTTTTATCGCATTAGAGAATTTGATATGTAAAACAACTATGATGCTTACACCTAAGACACCACAGAAATTCCCTAAATCTAAAGAACTTCTATAGACGCTGGAATTTATGCACTTAGATTGTGCAATGTTATAAGTGATGTACAACAAAATATTGTTATACAACTGCAACAATTTGACATCATGATCTAAAACTGGTTAATTTAATTTACCAGTAATTTCTAGCAATATTAAGCGAAGTTATAAAGAAAGATTTAGGTAACATTTTGATAAAAGGAAATGAAATTAATTTATCTTTCGACGCTAAAAAATCTAAGTGCGTCAAAAGATAAATTAATTTCATTTCCATTTATCAAAATGTTAATTTACCATTGTTGTAGTAATCGGGCTCCGCAAAAAAACTTCGCATTTGTACTGACCTGTTTTTCTGGTTGTATGTCATGCCTTATTTGTTGTCCATTCTGTCCTAGAGGGCATAATTATAGCAATATTATAGCATGGATTACTATAACATAGCTTCTGTTGCTACCTAGCATAGCATAGCAAGCTTTGTTTTACATGTATCTATTCAATTTCATTTTCATCATTAATCAAATTGGTCTCTCTACACCTCGATCTCATGGCTATAGCAGATTTCAAGCAGGATCATTTGTACTTTTTCATTGACACCTTGCAAGCAAATGGCTTTTCGTGTGCACAAATGCGTACGTTACTAGTTCAGCGTTGGGAGAAGAAAATGTTGTAAGCACTCGTCGGATACAACAAGTTGCCAGCGAATATTCCGAAGGAAAAAGATATTCATTTAAGAGAAAATCAGGGTCTGGAAGACCACGTACGAGCACTTCTACCGAAAACGTAGAACTAATTCGTGAGAAAATTGAAGAAAATAATCGCTTATCATGCAGTGATTTGAGCCGAATTACGGGAATTGACTGTGATGCTGTGAACCGAATTTTGATCAGAGATTTGCATAAGAAGTCTGTATGTTGCAAATGGATACCACATGAACTAACTCAACAAAATAAAGAAACAAGAATTGAGTGTTGCCAAACTATGATTGAAAGATATTCAAGAAGAAGATCCAGAGAAAATGTTATTGTTATAGACGAAAAGTGGGTATACTTCAAGGATATTCCAGCTAAAGAGAACAACCGAGCCTGGGTTGATAGTGCGGGAGATAGACCTGCTGTTACGAGGAGGACAATTTCCGATCGCAATGTGCTGATCATACTGGCATAAAATTACTCCAAATCAATGCATTACCTTGAGGTATTGCATGATGGAGCATCAATTAACTCTCAACGATACATTGATTTCTTAGAAAACATGGCATCTGAGTTTGAAAGTGTGTTGCCTAGGTGGGAGATGGTTGTTCAACACGACAACGCTCGGCCTCATGTTGCTCGTTGTGTTACTGAATGGTTTGAGGCCCAACACATGTCTCTGCTGAAGCAGCCTCCATACTCACCAGACACAAACTTGATGGACAGATTCTTATTTAGAAATTATGAAGTGTTTAGAAGGGGACATGACTTTGAAAATTCACATGAAATTCACCACAATTTTCGTCAATACATGGATGCCATGATGAGCAGCAAGCTTCTTAAAGAACTTGAAAATTTACTTCTTCATTTGCAAATAATCGTTGATGCAAATGGAAATTATGTTCAATAGTCACTTTGTCACTGTGTTGTATAGTTGCAACAATTACAATATCATGACTTGTCTTAAATTACAATGTAATCTGTTTTCATATGAAAAGCGAAGTTTTTTTGCGGAGCCTTATACAATGTACATATATTCTTGACTTGTACAACAACCATTTAATCGATTTCATATAATGTGCCTTCTTTTTCCCCCTTCTGGAGGCTATTTAAATGAGGCACTGTCAAGTTATTGTCGAATACATATTGATAGCATATAGAGAAAACATCGATCTACTTAAATAATTAATTTATATCTGTCTGATTACAGGAGAGCAGACACATTGTAAGGGAGGAACTTCATACTTCTATTACACGTTACGCTGACTTTCCCATGGATATCCCTGGCATGGAAACCACAAACATTTAATCAAACCGAATCTAAACTGACTTTGTCTCAAAGAAACAGAGGCTCCACAATTTTCCAATTCGTCTCATTCATACTGGACAAGTTTGTTCTTTTGGCGACAGTTCTGTCACCTCAATGCAGGCTATTTATTTTTATACCAACGTCTTTACGGTCGTAATTATCGTTAAACAAATCGAGAAATTCAAAACATGAAAACACTGGATTAATGCGGCAATAGATAATGTTTTCTTGCCCCAGGCCAAGATTTGAGACATGGTGAAGATTTGATTTCTTCACAAAGCACGAGTTTCAAAATTTTCATTCCATAAAAAAACGCTATGATTTATTCAATGTATCTGAAGATTAAATGACTATAACGGTTAATTATTCAATTTACAGTGTTCATGTGCGAAGGCGTGATACTCTATAATATTGTTCTTTGATGATACCGCCGTATCTTCTGACTTGTAGCTAGGGTTTGCTTGTACTCATTATGGTAAGAAAATCCGACAATGGAGTTTTTTATGACTAATTAATGAGAAGAATGTATTTTAGAAGACATTGGTAAATTTCATTAAAATGCATATCGCCGATTATTACAGAAGTTATTATAGATGGATTATTTTAAATATTGTGTCAATTATGCCTTCATGTAAATCTCAATTTAGACATTTAATCTCAATTGTGTCTATGGCACAGTCATTATACTCGTAGATGCTTGTCTATCGATCTTTTGGTCTAGAGATCGAACCCCGAATGTGTCAATGGAAGTCGGCACTCGACAGGAAGTGTTTCCGAGCTAAAAGCAAAATTCATTTAGACAAAATTTTAAACAATGAAATATTAAAATTAAATTTTGACAGCAAACTATTGGCAAATAAAAATTACTGGTTGGCTCTGCTTAAGTCAAATGACCGTCAGACTGACCTAAAAATCTCGGTTGTCATTCAATTACATAGGCCTAATATACTATGTAATTGGCTGCCGTACTGTCAGCCGAGATTTTTAGGCCAGTCTGGCTGTCTGTCTCCGTAAAGCCAAGCCCGGATGACACGCGCATAAACGCATCACCTCTATTTTTAAATATTCGAATCATTTTTATTCAAGGGTTAAAAGTCAGTGGATCCCTTTTAGATAGGTAATGGATGACTACAGGACACAGTGGATGAATAATAAGTATACCAGTCATGCTGAAATTTTGACGAAGTTTAGCATGTATCCGATATAATTTTGCTTTTAGCTGTACAATTTCGAACCTTTTTAGCTGGCTGAGTAAACTTATTACGTTTTGCAGAGCGTTTTACAGAAGCCGGACTGAATTTTCTTAAATGTTGTGAAAATAACTCACATCCCCTGAAACGTTTCTTACCTCGTCGTCTTCCTCGAACTGGCCACTTTTGTATTCCTGTGTGCGCTTCCTTGTATTCCTACGAGGCGCTTGAATTCATTTTTTTTTTTTCTTTTTTATGTCATACAATTTACAATTTAATGAATGTCTGAACGGTATTGAAATTTGCTTACTTTTTTTGTTTTTTTTTATTTTTTTTTTTTTTATTTTATTCTACTTATTCTTGCCATTTTGTTCATGAGGCAGATAAATTATTTAATGCGACAAAACATCATCGGTATTTAGAACATCTCAATATCTCCAGTCTTTATGCAGAGGATCATTGGAATATTGAGGTTCATGCACTGATTAAGCATTTCTCCAAAGCCCTGGGAGATTGTTATTGTGTAATCTGCATGATTATAAAAAATGTGCTTCAATTAGGTTTACACATGTTTGGAGGAAATGCGAATACATTTTGATTATCTCAGATTATTTCAATATTTCAACAACTTTCACCTGTAAAACGAAAGTGATAACCGATTCGTTCGTTAACTTTGAATTGCAGTTCCATTTTGCCCGGCTCAAAAAGCGTTGATATCACAAAGAAAATATCTCATTGAAGATGCTATGATACCTTCTTTAAACTTATTTCCAGGAGAGGTTAACTTATTAGGTCCTTCTCTAAAGTGTTCCTACTTGATATCTGTGTTTTCAACGGAATCTTTCAAAGCGTGGTCCTTGTCATCTGTCATCACTTCACACTTGCCTCTATTGTATTCCACTTTTCTTTGACATCAATATCCTCAGAAGTCCTTAGGAGTTGAGAATATAACGCTGAACATTTCCTTTACAACTGATATGATTCTGCTCCAACAGCAGTGAATAAAATTGTCACGAAAGATAAATCTTTAACTTTAAGTGGTTAACCTCTCAAAACCTCTTGTGGTTCTTCGGACCACTTGGAAGTGCTTCAAAATAGGAAGCCATATAATAGAACATGTTCTGAAAAGTTCAAATTCAACAGAACTTTCCCTTCCCAAAGTCACAAGTGAAATGACCGTTGGTAACAAATGAAAAAAGTTTTCTACTAGTAGCCACTTGAAAACTAACTGTGCTCTTGAAATCTGTCGCACGTATTTTACAACTTGTTCCGCAAAATGCCACCAATGACAGATGATTGGCCAGAAAGATTTAATTTCCACAAACTTTTATCTTTTACCGGAAGCCAGTTCTGTCACACGAAGCTGATCTGTCTGTCAACTTTCATATATCCTTCATTGGATTTTAAACCGCTACAGACGCGCAACGAACCAATTCCTATCACCTAGCCACTTGACTTATATTATCCACTTGATTGGATATCTATGTGCACTTTTTCTTTCGACCCGTCGGTGCGCAACCCTACTGGGTAAGGAAAAGCGGCACCCAACCGATTTAATTATACATTTCTGATGACTTATCGAAGGAAAAGTCCTGTGTGTGATGATAGAGACAGTAATGATTGTACCTTCAGATGTCAGTACTAGCGGACTATTTTAATCTTAATTTTTCCTATCACTTGTATTCTTAATTTGGTACAAACAAAAGTTAGCACGACGTCTCACGCTGTATGGGAAAAGCTATACTAATTTTGTTTGACAACTGCCACTCATATGAATACCATTTCATTGCGCGATTTTTTAAAATGATCAATATTCAATTTTTTCAAAGCACACCAGTCAAATTCTGTTCCTTGGTGTCTAATTATCGTGGGGTTTCCACTCAATTGAAAACTTAATTGCCATGCACATTCCTGTAAGCATAAGACATAGATATGCATTTTCAAAAAATGTTTCAATTTTTCCGATTTAGAGTTTCCATTTTTGGCACTAGCGATCTTATTTTTTGTGCTGTTGCCTAATTTTCAACAAAAACTTGACGATTTGTGAATTCACACAAATCGAGTCTTATGACATTGTCAGTATAAGATTATCTTGGACGATAGGACAATTCAGACAATAGTCAAACAAAAAAATCACGTAATCAAGATCCTCGATTCAAAATTGAATAACCTATCAGCAGGCCAATAGTGGGTGAACTGGTGGTATTCGCCTCTTCCGCATTGGCGCAGTCAGAAAATCAGTTTGTGGATAAATATGCGCATATGTAAATTCTTTATATATGCAAATTCATCCAAGGAATCATTACAGTCAAGCTTACCATAATAATAATAAATTATAAGCTTGCACAATCTATTCTATGCATGGGCAAAGATCGGCAATGATAAATTGATATCATTTTATTTTTGAAAAATGATATGAAATGATACCATCAAAAATTTTTGTTCTATTATATTTTCTAACCGTATATATTCTTCGCATTTTGTATTGAAGCAAATTTAGTCTCTTTCGTTTGTTCTATCCATGTCCTTCCCCACTGGTTGATTCAGGTAGCGAAAACCAACAGGCTATTGTCTGTCAGTCTGTCTATCACACAGATTGTCAAACAATCCTAGTTTAAAAACACTATTTGAATTTGTTTTTTCTGACTTGTCTTAGTTTCTATAATGCGAGTATAATATAAGCCTATGAATAAATTATTAGTAATATGTAAACGAAGTTTTGAAATTTGGAAATACGAGTACGGTCAAAGCTCGACATTTCTGACTTGGATAATTAAGATTCTGGTTGATAAAGACCGCCATTTTCTGGGATCAGCTCCACATGTAAAATGTATATCTCATATATTGCTGGTTACCTCAGACTTCCAATAGGCGTACGATTGAACATTGACCTCATTAATAACTGTCTTGATGTTTTTGAAGTCTTGACTGTAATCTAAATATGTTCAGCCTTTCTTCGTACTTCATATACTGTTGGCCTAACCAGCTGCATATTGTAGGCACATTTGTAATTCGAGTGTATAGACCTTAAATCAAAACTTGCGATGTCTAATGTATAAGCCACAGGCCCTACCAAAGTTTTGATATACAAGAAGCTTTGTATGACTACGCTGCTTTTTGGCCTTCAATTACTTGGAATATATCGATGCTGCATGCTATCTAATTTTAACTTCATTGCTAAGAGCAGTAAAAGTAGCGTGGTAGCAGTGCAAATCGAAAAATTCGTATTTACGGTGGAGGCCTA
Source organism: Prostheceraeus crozeri (assembly GCA_907163375.1). Lineage (NCBI taxonomy): Eukaryota > Metazoa > Platyhelminthes > Polycladida > Euryleptidae > Prostheceraeus > Prostheceraeus crozeri. The sequence continues at coordinate 301,935 of CAJQUW010001011.1, forward strand.
CGTATATTTCACTAAAAAATTCTATATTTTCATTACAAAAAGTAAAATGATAGCCTATCATTGCCGATCATAGATGGGCATGGATTTGGGACTATCATTAACTCAGAAGTTTCAAAGTCATGCAATTATCTAATTTTGAAATACGAGTATTCTATAGTTATTTTCGGCGAATCATCGCAGAATATTAATCCTTGATGGATCCATAACTCAGTCTATCGTCTTGCTATGTAATTTGAAGTGAGTGACGTACATAGATACTACACGACATAGCGCAGATCGCTTGCATTCCATGACAACCTTCCGTTGGACACTCAGCTAATGCTTGCAGCATAACTTTAGCCGTCAACTTAAAATTTGTCGATTGTCTGTCATTGAGTACCTCAAAAAGATCACTGTTTGTTGTTTCCTTGCGGTAAAGATAAAGAAATCACACTGTGACTTGTCATCCTTTTTGAAAACAATCTGCAGACATCTGAAAACATCTCTTCAAATATATAGTTTGAATTTTCTGTTTTTGGAAGCAAATATGGAATTAGGATGACAACCAAAAATCTAATAAGGAAGATGTGAAACTTAGATATTAAACTCTTCCATGGATAGTTTGCATGGGGATGGAATCGTCAGACTTTGCTGGGGCCCTGTCTTCACACCGGAGGACTCTCTTGCCGACTGTCATGCATATTCAGATCCCCCTTCTGTTTCCTTTAAATCCTGCTAATTTTTCGCATTTGATCCTGATAGATAAAAGCTTGTGATTATCGAATTTACGGTTAAAAAATAAATATCGTAATCGTATGGCAATCACATGGCAAGGAGCCGTGTTGTATTTAATAAGAATTAAATGATTGATGGGCTTCATACATAAACAAGCGGTATATGATGATTAGATCTCCTAAATTATAGACTTGCTCTGATAAAATTTCAATCTGTCATCGCAGGTTAGTTGGTGCTATTAGGAGAAAAGTTAGAAAGAGAGACGCTTCTGAAATTTCGATTTGGTCTTTCGATTAGTCTTCATTTCTTTGATCTTTGCCGATCTGTCGCGGCTTACGTTGAACCATGCCATCCAAACAAACAAGAGTCTAAAATCACAGTGTGATAGTCTGTGCGCTGGACAATATCAGTGTTTTAGCTATGCAAATCAAATATTTCCAAATATTAAATATCCATTTCTTTCAGTTATGTCGGTACAAAAAGATCTAGGTTCAAATTCATTCAAGTATTATGAAAAATAAATGCATATTTTCTATTCAATTTATCAGATATCATCACTTGTGATCGAAAACATTCGGAAGTGAAATTTAAAAGTTGACGGTTCATATTCTTAAGTATCTACAACTTCGAAAACTTTTAGGAAATGTTTTTTAATATCTTTAAATGTCCTTAATGATGAAATTTGTCTACTTTTTCTGAAAACTTTGTCAAACTAAACAGATAACAATTTTTCTGTTGTTTTTGCAGGCCTATTTTCATATCAATATGTAGGTACCATAGTGAAAATTGGAAGCTATTGCCTCTAAAGGCTGCTGTTTGCTGATATTATGATATCAAGATCGATGTTATGGGAAATATAGATGAAAAAAATGACACCATGTCAAAACTTTCCAAGTTCAATAAATATCATGCCAAAAATAGAGATCTGTTATTTCTAAATATTATTAACCCTATAAAGGATATAACACAAATATTTGTCGTCAAGGGCGAAGGTAGGGGTATTGCTTCATGCAACCAGGCACGGTATAGCATCATTCCATTAATTTAAAGTTTCAGTTTATTTGTTTCACTGTTATTTTTATCTTAATAATTCTGAATTGTATGTAAGCCTATATATATCAGTGGAATCATTTTTCTAATTTCATTTTCCTAGCTTTTCTTTTTTTCAGAATTTTAGCATAAGTTAAGCAACTCTTATTGATTTTGTAATCATTCAATATAGGCTATTAATTCACCATTTGTACAAGTAAAAATGCAAAAATCTTCTGATTCTTGTAGTTTAATGATGCAGTGGGTACTCAAAGTAAGTAGAAACAGCTACATCACAAATCAGATAGTTTGTTTTGTGTGAGATAGTGTGAATCAATTTTCGCAGCCCCGCATCTTATGTTTAAATTCTTCATTTCCGTAGGATATTTGTTTTATCCTTAGCATAAGGCATATTTCCCCGTACAAAGGTTTTTAGGTTTTTACAAATTTTGCGAGAAAATATTAGTTTGAAATATAATACCAAGGCATTTATTTGTCTCTTTTTCAAATTCAATCGCCATCATGTCATGCATTAATTTTTGATACCGGCAACTCAAATATTCAAATACATCTAAATTCGTGTCAAAATGCTTATTGCACTAAATCAGTAGCATTTTTTACGGATTTTACGTCAATTTTTACCCCTACTGGGGCCTTTGGACGGTGCTGATTTAAGTCAGACTTTGTTTGGAGCGTTGTGGTGCTTTGTAGTCCGGATGCCCTTCCTGCCGACTTCCAATGACACTTTCCGGGTTCGACCTCTGGACCATGAGATCGCTAGTCCAAGTACGCAACCACTGTGCCACGGACACCATTGTATAATTCATGTATTCATGTATATTCATTGTATAATTTCTGTTAAAGATAATATCAATGGGAACTACTGTGTTATGCAACAGCAAGGAATTTCACATGTGCGCCTACTTTATCATTGTTTGAATTACATCAAAAACTGGTTTATTAACGATTGCAAAATTATTCACATCAGCTACCATCTGTACTTTCAGCAAGTCTCGAAATTTTCCTGCCTTTTGATGTCAAAATCATTAGATCTCAAGATTCAAAAGTGATTCAATAAAATCATATAAATGGCATGGGGTGGAGCGCACTTGCATTGTCAATCGTCACTTGAGAGAATCTTGAAGTACCTAACATTTAAACTTTCATCTGAAGATTCACTCATTCTTTGATGATGAATTTTCGACTCATCGTTTCTTCAGCTTCACAGTATGTCTCTCTCTTTCACAATTTTTTAAAACAAGAGCTTGTTATTTTACTGTAATATTAATTACTGTATTCACATTTACATGTGAAGATTTATGTGTATATGATTTTTCAATTCAAGATATACTTTTATGATAGATATTATCAATATAGTTCTTTGATCTCAATCAGTCGTGCATATGATTTTGCATATGAGAAGCACAGCGTAAGGCGCTCAAAATGTTCCTGTATTAAAATGTAAGAAAATTTTGAGCGCCTTGCGCCGTACTTCATCATTTCTTTCTCATAATCAAAAGTCATACGTAACACTGATTGATATCATAGAATTATCAGTTCGCGAGCCTCTAGCATGTACATTTGACTTTTTGCTTATGGTTGATATCATGATGATTATTCAATCTACCCGATCGAATTTCTAAAGTAAAAATATTAGCATGCTCGAAAAATAGCAATATTCAAAAATATTCACCAGCAGAGCGAAACGAAAAGAGTCTTGAAATCTGATATTTGTTTGACCTTCTCTGAAAAATTTTGCTTCCAAATACAAGCCCATTGGCTTCTATATGAAAAAGTGCGGTAGGTAATAGTTTGCTTCATAGAATATTCGTTTTATATCACCCTTAACCATCGAAGTGATTTGAATCTCTGTGGGAATTAACATGCGTCTTGTATGTAGAGCCCGTATGCTAAAACACAGGAGGAATTTAAAAAGGGTGATATTCAATTTGCAAGTATAAATATTACCTGCAAAGGGAAATTTGTAGTAAAAAATATTTTGTGAAATATTGTGAATTACTCCATCTAAATAAAAACTGATCTAGATTTATGATTTGCATACTTCTCAATTACATGGGAATATTTCATGGAGACAAGTTTTCATTGAATATCCTAGCTAGAGCCGCCTCAGCAAACCTCAAAGGACCCTAGATTATCCTGAAAAGGGATTATGCGTTGGTATGTTGATTATCAGCATTACTACGTGAATTCCGTTATAATGTTTGAGCGTCTTGTAGTTCATCTTTTATAATGTTCAGGTTTTTTTGAAGCCTTATTATTTTAATTGACGCGCCATTAAGGCAAGATTTTTTTCAATTTGTGCTTTAGACCAATCATTTGTTACTCTTGTGAATAAGAAAATCCTTCTGGAATTATTTAATTTCCTATTGAAGCTATTGCCTTTTCTTGAAAATTCAATGGCATTTCTAGAATGCGAAAAATTGCCATATCTTGAACATCTTCGTACTTTTATCAGCTCATAAATCCATGAAACACAAATATTCAACAGAGATTATCAAATATCGTCACCAATAACTTTTATATGAAGTGGACCTCTCGAGTTATACCTACCGCCAAACAGAAAATATCAAATTTTTAGTCATCGCTTAATCCGGTTGCAGAGTTAGGTCAAGCCACTACCTTAGGAACCCTGTCTTCGATCCCGATAGCCAGATAATCTCAAGAGGAATTCAAAAAATTCTTATTCAACATCGAATCTGACTGTCAAGCCACTTAAGATATTATTCGAGTAATCAGTAGTGTAAGACCTCCAATCGGGGAACACACAACTTGTTTGAGTCATGTGGGGATGAATATAAGGGGCCGGGTCATCTGTCATGAAATTTACATAAATAGCAGACTGTCTACATTTTTCCAGACTGAATATTTGCTGTGAATTTTAGGACACATGTTTAATGTAAAAACAAACTAATGTCCGATTTGAGTGATGTCAAAAAATCAGTTACATCACTGAAAGAAAGCGTGTGCGACGTTAAAAGCGTCAATGGTAGCGGTGAGCTGCGTTCGAAAGTCAGAGGCAGCGGAGAGTCCTTATATTTTTAAGTGTGAAATCATACACTCATTGCCATGCGTTTTGTGCATCATGGTGTGCAGTTGCTAATTAACATTTTTTGCGTCATTTAATAATTCTGCAATTAAAGCTTGCTGCCGACCTTTTTTTATTGGTTTCTGTTGTTCCTTTTAGTGGAGTTATTTTTGTATCGTGAAATATTTTGTTACACACATGGGATTTTCAATTCAACGTTTCGGCATCGTATAATAATTAAGAGGTCTAAGTGGTCCTCTGGAAATCTGGATAATTATATGGGCTAGGGGCTCAAATTTGGATCTCACTTCACAATCATATCAGATTCATGGAGATAGATAATATTTAGGTCTGTCTGGCTCAGAAATTGAGTTTTGGAACAAAAAGATAGATTATAAAGTCCTAGTACTCAGATATGCCAGCAGCTTATTCATGAAGACATTTGGATAGCATAAGATTGCGGACTTAGCCATGCTAGTTTATAGATGCTGTGACATAATAATGTATTTTTAGTATTATGATGTTCATATCAGACTCACAAACTACATAAAGGGCAACTTGACTGTTAATTGTCAACTTTATCAGTTGCATTTTTATCCCCTTGTAGATATATCTTGGAGCTATATTCATAGTAATAATCATACCCTCTCAATCGACCACATATCCAACGCTTTTCAACGCCTTCCCTCCAGAAGCTGGGTCAAAAATACGTCCTTTCATCGTAGCATAGTTCACTGATTGACAGCAAACCATTTTATCCAAGATTTCATTTGCCTACTAAAAATGCTTAATTAAGATCCGCGGAAATGGCTTCTATCATATGTCTCCACGCGTTGTTGGAACTGTAATATTTTTGGTCGTGAATGGCCTCAGTATCCTTGTACAAAATTGGCAAAAGATTTACAAATATAACAAACTGAGTGTGGCCCTGATATGTACACCTAGTTATTTACAGAAATTTGTTATGTAAAATGAATGCCATTATTTTTTTGGGAAATATAATTTTGACATACTTTTGTCCGATATTTCATCGTAAGTCATGCCTCCAATTATGAGCATCGACAAGGCATGGGAGGAATATTTCTGCGTGATGCATGATCTTCTCCTACTTAACTTCAACATTAAATGATGCTATCAAAAACTTATCATTTTGAGACATCAGCAATCCGTAATGGTGATGAGTGACTCTTTCACGTATATTTGATATCGATTTGTCGTATAACAATATCCAAAGGAATGATAGATTTATCTAAGATTTTAAAGGTTCTTCGCAAAAGGTTTCTTATTTTGATCCTAGATGGATGCAGTGACTGTGTGTTATCTGGCTAATTATCAGATAAGGCAAATATTAACTGTTTCAAACAATCCTAAGCTCTTTGCGAGTACATCTTATTTTCGGTTATTTTATAATGCACGGCCATTAAGGTTGTTCATTTCAGTTGTTTGAATGTGAATTACTTCTATCGATTTATTTTGATCTATTTTTTGTTATAACCTCCATGAATGCCTCTGCATAAGCCCTACCAGCATTCCAGTATGCGTCCATTAGATTAGAAAGAAATATTCATAAAATGTAAATTTCTCACATGTTTTGTGATATTTCATTATGTAAGTCTCTGTCGGAATTTCATGTTTTGATGATCCACTGATGTTTGAAATCCATTTTGCTTACATGAGCTGACGGTCAGGTTGCTTCTTTCCACTATGCATAGTTATGACAGGGATTTAGATAAAATCAAAAGGTCCGATGAACGCAGAGTAAACAACATGTCTTCACGCATGCGAACTTTGTTGTTTGGGATTATCTGATGAAAAGTAGTCACTAGGAGAATCACTTCTTTTCAAACTGGAGCAGGTTTTAAATTGGGAAGTAAAAGTTTATTAATCACATTTGCGATTTGCCTGAAAAATGTGCTCTCATGAAGTTCTTTACATCTTCGAATGAGCAGGAAATCTATAAAAATGTTTTTATCTTGAAAAAGTTAAGTGCAGATTTTATAAGTGGAATTATGACACCTGTTTACAGATACTGCCCTTAGACGCAGACAGATGCAGTGAAATGAAGCAAGACGTGGAATGCGATGCGTTTGATTGATAGCATTTCTGTGTTTGCCCCTCTCTCTCTCTCTGCCTTGTTTTATATTTCTCTTATTCGCTTATAAACTCATTTATTTCTTGCAAATAGATGAATTCGAAGCGAATACCGCAATGTTGGGTTATATCAGTGGTTTATTTTCTTCGCTTACTTTTTTCCGACAGAGTCAACTTGAAGACTCATTCTTGAGATATTCAGCTTTTGCCATGAAGTCATTATCAGTATATCCTAACATGTAATGCATGCAGATATGAGTAGCAAGATAATATAAATATGCAAGTAGCCAAATTTGGGTCAGTTATAGGCCTAACCTTGGTACTTACGTCTCTACCACTCCATTTTCTATTATTTGTTTGGTATGTAATTTGAATACCTGCATGTTATATGTTGTAATAATAAGTGACAATTTTTTCTGCGAAAATCACATCATTGTTGATAAATCATAATAGCACTGACTCCCTGCATGTTATTGTTAAGCCGATTATTTAATCGCATATTGTTCTCTGCAGTGATATAATTGTTTTTTATAGGATGATTTCAATAAGATAAAAGTTAAAAAAGCTTGATAATTAATAACAGTTTTATTTCAGTAATTAATCTATTCCTTATCGATCAATAGCAGTTAGTAACAATGTCATTTTGCCTTCTCTACGCTAGAATAGTGATTCATTTAGAATCCTGCAATTGAAATACTTTTTTGCGATATCAATACAGTTAAGAACTATTTTACGTTAGTATGTCTAAATTGCTGCACAATTACATGTTGTATGAACGAAGTTGACAACGTCTGCTTTGAGATATGCCATGTATTTTAGCCTGCTTACACACAATGTTTCCTGCTAGGGCGAGAAAGCTGATCAATGCATTGTGTGCTCAGCTGTAGATTTGCGACTTATTCTCATTAATTAGACGTTATAAGTTAATATCTTCATTCGAATTTCTTAGGTTCCTTGCAATATCTATCGGCGTTATTGTTTTTGAAACCTATTTTTGTGCTCATAACATGGCGTTGTGGAAAGTAGACTTGTGGGAGGTCATTATTTGAGGAAAACATTCATGTATGTGCAGGCTGGTGTATTGCTCGTTTCAGGTGGCACTCCTGAACAGATCAAAGGCAGTTCCCCGGAGAGTGATACCGGAGGCTCCACAGAGCTTGCAGAAAGCGAATGCACCTTGCTAAGACAGAAGACCAAGCGGAAACCAAGAATTCTCTTTTCCCAAAGTCAAGTATATGAGCTGGAACGACGATTCCGACAACAGCGTTATCTGTCTGCTCCTGAACGAGAGCAGTTGGCCAACATGCTGAAAATGACCCCACAACAGGTAAGCTATGCATCCTAATTGTTTCCGCGCTTGTTGCGATTGTGTTACATTTCCAGATAATTTTCAAGTGTTCTTAAAATGGGAATCGAGTTTTAAGAAAGTTTTTAACGGTGGGAAGGGAAAAGCCATTTGCAGAATAAAGATTCAATCTGGTGGTGGTATTTATCATCTTATCCATTAACAGCTTTTCGGTCTGAAGGTGAAAAGGTAATCGTTTTTCACCCGATGCGAGTCGAGTTCACAAAGCAAATACAAAGTGGCAATGGTTTAATGGGAGGATGCGATCATCGTTGACAATCGATTTAGACCTTGTTTTGACTGAAGGATCTTCGTCTAGGTGGTACTTATGGTGGGGGCGGCAAAAATGCGTTGTAAAATGAGCGATAGGTTCTATGTCATAAGCCTACGTGAATAGGTAGTGAGAAAGTTCATCTGTACTCTATGAAAAAGTTCATCTGTAGTCGATGTCGGATATCTTAAAGAAGATCCGCATCAATCACACTTATCAGATTATAATTTGCGTGATGGTTATCCGTAAAATATTTTCTAGTAAAAAATTATCATAACTAAGAATGTAGAGATTGATCACTTCAAGAAGTAGTTCATCAACCTGTCAGAGACTAGTATTTGATAACTTTGCTACTCATCATCTGAATTCGCAAACTCACGTCTTTTTCCAAAAGATTGAATCACGATTTTGGCGAATTTTAGATAAGTAATTTAGCCCATGTAAGCTGTAGAGTGCAGAGTGTCTTGCAACTTCTAGTATAGTATGATCAAATTGTTCTGCGTGAAATCTTGGATGTTTTCTTTACCAAAAATTGCATCAAAAAATCACGTTTTTCATCGACATTTGCATTGATTGAAAGCTATTATTTGACTTTGGATTGAATTCTTATATTTTGCCTTTTTAGGTAAAGATCATGTAGCAATGTTACCGTGTAATATGTGTGACAAATATGAAAGAGCTTGACCAAAATAGTCATGAAGCACGTTTTTTGAATTTGCCAGAAGCTTTAGGAATTGATATTGCCTTTGTCAAACTAGATGTAAGCATAATTTCATTTTCAAGTGCTGAAATTCAATAAAGTTTATCAATTTTCTAGAACTCGGAATATTGGTCATTCTCTTAATTGCGAAATGATCTCAACTTGTAGCGGCGAAACAGATTTCCCAGAAGTGCCTAAATGTAAGGCGACTTCAGACATTTATGTTGACATTAATGTGAAAAATGATAAAACTCAACAACAAGTGATCAAGATGAAAATATCTTCAAGGACTCAAAGTCTCTCCAAATCGATGGTAGCTTGAGGATTTTCCATTTGAAAGTGAAAATACTTCAGCCGGTAATGGAAAACCTGTGCATGCAGCTAAAGTGTAGCACAAATCCGGTGTATATTTGCCTCTTCAAGAAGGATATGTAGAAAACTCAATCTAATCCAGTAAATAGTTAGAAAATTAGACAAATTTTAAAGAAAGAATTATCGTATATTTAGTTTTACAACCAACAATTTTATAATGAAGTAGTTTGTCCCACGTGCCTTGTTCATAACTCATTCAAAATGATTGATGAATCGCTTAATCAATGAGAGTTAGCTATTGCCGCTTGCTGTTTCTTGCTAGCAAGTGATACATTCACCGATAGTCGACAAACTGCAGTTAAAGTTTAATTATCCTGACGCCTTTGCAGGGTCATTAATTTGATAGCACTATCATTAGGCTACAAAGAACCAGCGACATGCCACTTGGTATTTCCCATTGATTTGAAGTGCCTTTCAAGTTGGTTCTGCGATGATACGAGCACAAGACTACGCGGCTGTCTGTTGAGGTAGATTTCCAAGCCTAACATCCTCATGAAACTGTAAGTCAGCGCATCACACAACGGGCTTAATAATTTCAACATACGTTTATTTGCTGAAGCTCCAAACATTTGCTCTTCACTTATGCAATGATAGCTTCACTTGTTCTGCAATTATTTTGCACTTCAATTACTCTTTGTCATCAATCTATCTGTGAAAGCTCTTGGAATGATGATGTAGAGTTGGAAATATGAAGAAGTCGAATTCTCGCGTGTCCTGTTTCACTGCCAGAAGAGGAATTCAAAGAATCATCAAAATAATGATGATTTAAGAAAAAATGGCCTTTTAATTAGTATTACTCGAGTGCTTTAAAGGCAAGGCTTCTGAAATTTCTGTTCTTTTGCTTCCATGAAAAGATTCGTGAAAGTTCTTTAGGAAGTCGACACTTTTTCAGAATCAGCAGTTCATTACGGCAGCATAGTTAAGTTTGAATACTTGAAAAATAAAACAAATTTTGATCAATAACGCTGAAGCAAGAACATGATCAAATTAACATGATTTGATTAAACAACTGCGTAATTCAATGCAATTATGGGTGACTTTTACAGTTATTTAGCACAAGACAAAGAAATTAATTAGATACAAATAAAGCAAATACGACATTCCGTTATACTCGTATTTAGCAGAGTGATTAATTTTTGGCTGATGCTCTTTTATCATTAATGCCTCTACAATACTGATTTCATAGTTACTTGCAACTTTATATTTTACGCGGAACTGATTTTTTATATCATGCGTACAGTTATTACATATACAGATATGTTGTTTGATGGCAGTGTCTGTTTTACAATGTTTCTCGATCCTCTGTTGAAGTCGACGTTTGGTTTTGCCAATGTATGTTTGGCTGCCTGGATCTCCCAGGCATGAGAATTCGTTAGAAACTCAATTTAGAAAACAGAAAATTAGAAAACAAATTTCATAACAGAACATCTACTCGAGGCGAGCGGCATTATTGAATGAAGCCTTGTCCCTTAGCGGGATTTAGCCGGCGCTGTGATAGTTGCAGCGCAGATGATCTCCTTTACCGACCTCCTAGTCCTATGACATTCCCGGGGTTCGACCGCACGATCGCGTGTCCAGACACTTAGCCACTGTGGTACGGAGACTATGGGAGAATTCGATACTTACTCTTAAACTTGCTTCATTATGATGAAGTCGAAATTGAAATCAATAACGCTGGTGTAATTCCTTCCTCATTCAGAACTCTGCTGCTGTATTCAAAATTGTGGTATATTTGCAATTTAGTGCCACCTCTGTATTTTTAGAGATAATGAAAAATATCACATGGTCGTATTATTAGTAGTCTTGAATAGTTTGATTTACGATAACAAAAACACACAATTCATTGCAAGAAGTTTAAATCTGCTCTAGAGGTCATTGTTGTTATTAATCTAATAATAGTGCTCACGAAGAAATGGAAATCCATGACATTGTGAAATAAAACATCTGTTATGAGTGCGAACAATTATCAAAATTACTCCCTTCATTGAAACATTCGATATCAACATATCATTGTTTACTCGGGTAGATACAGAGAAATTTGATCAATTTCTGTAGGTATTTCATTTTAAGTGATGAGAACAAATCATTAATTCTAGATTTTATGCAAATTTCCCCATGTAGCAGATCATATGAGATGATCATAACAGTGTTTATTTACTTGCCATGTTACTTTACACAAAATTACATTGCATTGATCGCATTTTTTTCTATTTTTCACTGTAACTATATTATTTCAATCCAAAACGATGAAAGTGAAAAAAGAATTTACAAATCAAAACATTATTTGATTATCTATTTGCAATGATTTTCATGTTTCATTTTAAAAAATTCTGATAAAAAATCAAAAATTATTAAAATTGATTTTATTTGAATTTATTAGCCATGGTCAGTGCCGGTTTTGTGTTGTGCGAGCCCCCTCCCCTCAACATAAAATTTTGAGTGCCTTTTTCAATTACAGCTGCTTCACGTGCGATTAACTAAAGCTGGATACTAAACCTAGCGTTATAATTGGGATCAGTGTGTTGCTATGCTCCCGGTTGAATACTCTTGTAGTGTTGAGTTGCAAGGACTGTAGAAGTCCTTATTTGTAGAAGTTGTTACTATAGTTATAGGCTAATTGTATCTTTTTCAGTTAATACGTGAATTGCTTGACAAAATTCACATTTTTCTCTCATCGCGTAATAGCCTGCAACGGTTTTTCAGAACGATAGATATATTTTCAACCAATGTACCACCATCGCATTGATGAAGAAGAAAAGAGCACATAAACTCGCTTGTCCCATGACTTTCTGATGACGATGTGACTATTCTTTCAGACGACGAAATATGTGTATTTGTTGAAAAACTGCAAAAAACAGTTTGGCTGACTTTACAACCTCAATGTGTTTGGCAACATATTAACGAGGATCAATGATGACATATAAACAGAAACAAAGCAGCAATGCGTGAGGCCCCCTCTGATCGGGGGTCGGTAGACCGGTCCTGGCCATGGTGATGAGAAGGGTTGACTTTATGTCATTAAATCTGTCACCTAGGTAGTTTTTTCCTAAGCTAAGCATTTCAGTGTCAGGATCTGTTTCAGAAGCATTTTCTGGAAGTTTCGGATTCAATCTTTTACTTGCTCTTCATCGTACAAAAATTAGCGAGTTGTGAGAAACGAAGACCAGAACTGAAGAGAGAATGTTTTGTCTTAATCTTGACGAATAATAATAATAATAATAACGAGGATAACATTTGTAGCTGGGAGCTACAATGTTCGCTGTACGAATATCAGAAAGGCCTCGGTTTTTAATCCTTAAATTGCCTGCATTTTCATAATTTGACAATTATCGTTTGTTCATGAAATTGATAAATTCTTGCTATTAGAAATAATAACATACTGCATAGTCTCTTCAATTCGACGACTTCGGTTGCACTAATCCACCTGGTGTGTGGAAACAACGGCAAGATAGTATAGTTCAAAATCCCGAGGACGCTGAGATTGGCCGCTGTAATCAACTAAGCGTGAAAATGTGATCTGATATATTTCATCTGCGACACTGATCTGAACTGTGAAGAAAAACTGTTGATATTGTCACAAGAAAGTTGAGATGAGAAGACATCGGGAATGTGATAAGACGTGTGTATTTCGGCGTCTCATCCATCTGTGTGTTCCAGAATATTTGCGCGGCAGCACACAAACGTCTTTTCATCGTAAACTTAGCCCACAGTGTTTGCATTGATGTGCATTCCGACACCTTGGCGATCGAGACCCGGGAGAACTATCCGAACCTTATCGCTGACACTTGGCGCCTTAGGAGATGGACGATACGCTGATAGACTAAAATTATCGCCATTACAACTTCGAAAAGATATTTCTATTTGGGTCATCTCAATGGAAAATTTTAATTTCGGTGACCGAACAAATCTCAAATAAAAGCCGGCAATGAATATTCGGACCGTTCGGTCAACACACCATCAAGTGGCTCTTCAGGCCCTAAGTGATTCGTCAACAGACCTCTGTTTGTGATCGGACGTTGAATACAGGAAGCCTTCGTGGATTGGCACAAATGGCTTTGAGCGCAAGAGAAAGTCCGCCATCTGCCCGATTGTGAGCTGGTAGTGACTTAACGGATGAAGCTCAACTGCTCAGTTCGGCGTTTAGTGGGGAAGAGCGAATATTTATTGACAGAAGACTTGTCAATTTTGAAAACTTAACGCCCCGCTTACCTCTGTTGACAAGCAAGCGCTCACTTGTTGCAAATCCATGGGGGCTATTACGTCGACGAACAAATGAAAGAAGAAAATGACAACGTAACAAAATTGAACAGTACTTTCACCTATGTAGCAACACGGGAATTGCGTCGCACAACACGAGGCACTTATTCTTCTAACTTCCTTAATGTGTTAATTTTGTATTTTCCTATATGGATTATCCTCCTGGAAACAGTTCAGTCAAAATGACCGGAGTCGTACTAGAGCTCCGGCTTTGGGTTGGTCAGGTGGTTCGGGGAGTGACTTGTTCATTTAGAAGTGTTTTGATTCATCATTTTAGGAATTTTATTCAATGTGCTTGCATATTCACTCAACAGAATTATCATGTGATTTTTAACCAGAAATGTTTTCAGTTGATTTATTTACTCTGACACAGTGGAGCAGCGCATTTTTTAGCGAATTTTTGCTGGTGGGACCACTTCAGCTTCAGAGCACTTAAACGCATACCGTACGTTTATACGATGGTACTGATTATAGGCTTGCCATCAAGCCCTTGATGATAAGCCTTGATGGCCGGGCAGATCAAGGTTTAAAAGTGGTCACTAAATTTCTTAGTTCCACATGTTTTTATGTGATCACGCGAAGTCAGTAATGTAAGCAGAAACAAGGCATTGCATTAGAGATCGTAAAGTCGATTGACTTCTGCACTTTTAGAGGAAAATGGAATATCTGAATGATTCAGATTTTCCCATTTCATTCTATTCTTTATTTCAATGACTTCCTTTTATTGAATCAAGTAATAAAGGTAAGGGCGTGGGCCCACTAGTGACTCGAAAAATCGAAAACTGAAAAAAATGCCCTGCAGTGTAGGGCTGCCTGACTGTGCGATCTTCTGGGAACCCCGAGGTCAAAGTATGATAGTATAGGAACAGCTAAATCTCCTAAAGAATTAGTTTTTACTCAACCAGAGCATTCTATTCATAGATTTTATAAGTCGATGTCAAGTAAATGGGTAGGGTCCTGACCAAAAAAAGTGCAATGCGAGCGGATCGAACCTGTCTTCTCACATTCGTAAAACTGACCCTTAATAAGAAAGATGTCCTCATAGTTTTAGCAATTTCTGCACAAAATTTCCTTGGCAGTCGTAAATGCTGCGCTTTGTCCCTAAACTGCCAAGGAACCTTTGTGTTTTTATTATTCTAGTATGATGACATCTTTCCATTCTATGCCCAGGCGAACTGGCACTCTGCAATCCTTATGATTATCAAC
Organism: Prostheceraeus crozeri; assembly: GCA_907163375.1. Lineage (NCBI taxonomy): Eukaryota > Metazoa > Platyhelminthes > Polycladida > Euryleptidae > Prostheceraeus > Prostheceraeus crozeri. The sequence goes on from CAJQUW010001011.1 coordinate 316,966, forward strand.
CTTTCCTCCCATATCTGATGACATTGGATCAGTGCATTTATCACAATTGCCGTTTAAGACTGGCATGCGAATATCAAGAAGAAAATATTTATCAGTTGAATACTATTTCAAGTGATATAATTTGAAGCCCCAAGAGAAGAAACTTTGTTTCTTGATTTCAAGCATCCCGTTGTGAAGTAATTTCTTCCCTCCTCCGTAAATCAGCTGCTACTCAGCATGACGCAATGGTCGTTCGGAAATATTCATGTTACAACATTTTGATGTCCAGTTAGGGCGGTCCTTATCTCAATTCCTTCTTTTCTATGATCTTTCACGCGTGTCTAACTGCTGCTCCAAGCCTCTTCGGTGTAAACAGGAGGATTTGCACATGGCATAAGTCGTCACTGAGGCGGGTCATCAAAGTCCAGTGACTGTTATTGCATCATCTCGGTGGGGATGCACTTGTCCAACTCTTTGAACAAATAAACAGGTAATTGCCGGGTATACGAAGTGGACACCTCCTAATATCTCACCTGGTCTTCTTCATCATTAAGGATTGTTCGGACCACGTGTACTGAGCCAACGCTCACTTGACGACTGTCTCGGTAATCCATCATCTGTTATCCCCGTCAATAAAGAAAACGATGACGGACATTGCGCTTCTTTTGCATGTTTACGACCTACAGGTGAAACTATGTGGGTGAAAATGCGATGCTCAGTCAACACCCATTACATTTCCAACATTTCCAATGTTAGATTTGATTGCGTATTGTTAAAAAGAGAGCAACAGTGCATGATTACTTGGAATTGACTTTCTTAGTTTTATATCATTCGTCAAAGTTATACTGCTGACTTGTAGAGTAGTTAAATCAGTGAGTGAAATACTCCTTATCCATATAGTACTTATACAAATTTTGTCGCCAACTTGTGGTGCGAAGCTCATGCATTGAGATCTGCAAACAGCAGCGATTGACGATAATGCTTGCGTGCAACGGTCCCTCTAGAACCATGAAGTTAACGGCGAATGCCTATTTTACCTCTTCAAAACCCAAAATTGAATAAATTATAGAAAATACTAAGACTGCTACTGAGAACCGCAATAGACTAAATTTGTTCATACCCTAAATGTATTTTATTTATTCTCAGCAACTAGTTTCTAGTACATAGTTAATTGTTATTAATATTTTCAGTGAGACAAAATATAAATTACACAGTTATCTATCTATCATTCAACACTCAGTCACTCTTAGGTAGCAAATATTGAGTCTGTTATTCAACCTTCGCATAAACAAATTAAGCGAAATTATCTGCGATATAAATTTTTGAGTCATTCCGGTTATATTAAACTTCTAGGGTAAGAGATTTATTAGAAAGAAAATATATATCTGTTTGAAAAAAGCGTGTCAAGAAATAATAACTTTGTGGGTGAAAAGCTGGTCAACGAGTTTCAGGCGATCTCCGTCAGAGGGATGTAGCTTCAGTCTCTTCTGCATCTTTTATTTCGGTAGAGGCAGCTCTGCCTTAAATGAGCGGGTGCCCAAACTTCAAGGATCTTCTCCAGAAGCTCACACAGAGCTGCCGGACTCGCACCCGTCGCAAACGACTGACTCATCTCAGAATCTATTTCTGCTCTCATGGTTCAGTTTTGGAATCAGATTCCCCAGCAGCACGGTTGGAACCGCCCAGCCGGTTTTGGCAACGCAGTGTTTTCCCTGACGAATTCAACATTGATATCTTCAAAGTGTGCGAGCAGGTTTTGGAGACACAATTTCATAAACTCAAATCTTTCCGATTTATATACTGTGTTCTTGTTTGAAAGATTCACAAGTTCTCAATTCTTTTTCTTTATGTTGCATGGAAAATACGAACATTACTTAGCAAGTATGCAAATTGTGTGATATCTTATGTACTTCGTAGAAAGGATGCTATTCTACCGCTCGAAGACCTATCTGCTCGCCAGATTTCCATTGCCCTATCACTGACCCCTAATGGCTACTTGAAAGTGCATAAGCGGAAATACATTTTGTTGAAGAAAATAAACAGCAATTATTTTTCTTTCGATCGTTTAACAAGAACAGTACAGAATATATGTGGTTGTCTGTCAAAGGAAAGTCGAGAAAAACAATGTATTGCACATGTGACTTCGATTCTAGGCTCAGAGATTGACCAGTTTGAATGATATCTAATTGCTTGGTGTTTGAAGTCGTCCTTCTCAACGTTTCTTCCGTATTGTAGATAGATTTTGAGTCCTCAGCGTCCTGATTGCTGGTGATAAATCGTTGCGTCACGAGATGACAAATGAAACAATGCAATTTCTAATAGCGTACTGCAGGTTTACATGCTGCATTGTTTCAAATAAATAAACCTTGTTTATGCTTGAAAGCACATTCAGCGAGCGTCTTACTTCCATTTGGCCAAGTTCCATTTATTCCACTCTCATTTTTTCGTACTGACTGTTCAGTAAAAAAAGAGAGTGTACCTCTTATAGATGTCCAAGGATTGACACGACCTAGGTTTGAGCCCATGTATCCCGGTCGTAGAGCGAGCACTCCACCAAAAGACCACAGCGCCGATGAAATGCCAATTTCCACTCCCAAAGGTTCGATTCTTCAAAGTTATATTTGAAGGGATCATCGGCGTAGAGGTACATCAGCGCCATTATTGGTCGCCAACATTCTGTAGACATCTCAAACTTTATACCCGATCGCATTGGGGTTCGGAACAGTCTGAGTTGGAACGCAGATGATCAATCAGCATTGCATGAATAGAATAATAGGTAATATAATCATTGAAATGGGAAATATTTTTGTGATAGATTAACTGCAAATAAAATTTTTAAAAGTTTTCATTACGATGTTTTGAAGAGCGAGAGAGCTTGATTTGTTCGATGCGTGATCTACACCAGAACTCACAGCTTGTTATGAACTTAGTCGAGGTGTTTTCAGGACTGGATTGGAGAAAATCTTTCGACCTTGTCAGTGCTTATATGAATTTGTACTGACTAGGTCGATCTACATCTGAGCTCAGAGATTATTTTTTGCCTGAAATTAATCAAATTTTTTATCACCTGGGCAGTAAGAAGTGAAGATGTCTTAATTACATCACAAAATAGAGCCACGGCATTATTGTTGATGGTGCATCTAAGAATTGATAAAGGACTGAAATTGCAGGAAAATTACTAATGAATTGCACTTACATGTTGATGCGACAGGCCCGTTGACGGCGCCGTCTTTGCAGTTTAATGGGAACAGTTTGTTTTTATCTCATTGTTGTGGTAAGGATTGATCGATCTGTATGTATATTGTATATGAAAGGACTTTCTCCGCATATTTAACATTCCTGGAATTCAATGCAAATGCTTAATATATAATATACATCATTTATAACATCCTTCTCCTTTCAGGTGAAAATCTGGTTTCAAAATCGGAGATACAAAGTCAAGCGGCAAGCTCAAGATAAAAGTCTAGAACAGGCAACAGCGTTCCAATCAAGCCTCCGTCGAGTAGCGTCGATGCCTCCTGTGCTGACTCCAAGATCCTGTGATCACATGTCCTGCCATCCGTTCAGTGTCTACCCAACCAGCCCGTCTGCGGTCCTGCCTCAATCCACTTATCTCTACAGCAACCCGGCAGCCTCCTACGGTCATTACGGTGCTCCAACTTCCTATGGTACCAATCCTTACGGCCCTGGCCGGCCAAATATGCCCAGTCAGGTGCCTCCTGCCACTCATGCCACTGGACTAGCATATGCACCACCGAACTGGTGAATTCAAGAATGCCAGGAACAGCTGAGGATCAGTTGTCATGTATTTGTGACGTTTTAAGTGAATTGGGATTAAAAGAGATTTTGAAAAAGACTTTGAGTTGGAAGAACTCATAGAAGACAGTCAGTATCAAGCCAATGTACATGTTCTGGACATCTTGTAGAAGCTTTCCATCTGTGTGTGTTTCTGCGCGTGTATCACTGTCTCCCCGTCCTCTAGACATTGCTTTGATGTCGAGCGGCATCAGCTCTACACAGAAGTGTGAGGAAGGCGACAGCGCCTGTACACGGCGTCAAATCGCCTGTCCACCAAGTCTCGGCGTCCTGATGGACTCTCATGTAAATATTTTCCTCCTGAATACAAATTTGAATCAATTGACGAGCGCGTATTTTGAATAGCGAGATCGGGCGGTGTCGTTCCGCTTGAGGGGGAACACAGTTCGAAGCTGTGTATCGTTTAGGAGACAGAAAGGCGAGTGAACGAGTTATGAAGATGGAAACAAAATCCTGATCGGGAGGCAAATGTATGCGGCGACTCAAGGTCGGACCTCCAACGACTTTGTTCTCATCTTCATTGTGAATTCTCTCCGCCTTTCGCTTCTCAAAGTCTTGTTCTATATGAACAGCTATGACAGGGAGCTAAATGAATTGCATCGTCTCTTTTTCATCTGAAGACAGTGTTTACAAGCATCTGTCAACTAAACCAAACATTGATGAAGGGATTATGCATTGGAAGACTTTCTCGAAGCAGATGGAGTGGAATAGTTATTATTCACTCCGCATTGGCCTTCAATCGGTCAAAACTAAAACCTAGAGAGACAAGAGTTAAAACTTTATTACGGAATCCTATTCGAGAAAATCTCCATTATCAGTTATGCTATACTCACATTTACAAATTCCACAAGCAATGCAAAAAATATTAAACATTATAAATTCAATTCTGGTAACGTGACATTAGACGGGCAAAATCAATCAATACGGCATGTGAAAACCAATTAAGCAGATTCTGAACGGTGTTTCTTACTTATTAAAGATATTCAATTAAAGTCCTTTGTTAACTTAATCTGTTTCATTGGTTTTCACATGCCGTATTGATTGATTTTACTCGTCTGATGTCAGGTTACCAGAATTGAATTTATCTCATAGCAGCAAACTATCAGTTAGCGCCAAACGCTCTGCAAAGTATCATATAATCATTAAACATTTTATTTGCAGTCATTAGAGAAAGCATAAAGAGCGGAGGAATAAGGTTAGTCACAAAACCTATATTTAACTTGACTGTGGTAAATTATTCTTTAATGAACGTCTTTATCCGGTCAAAGCTTTGCACTCAATATCACTCTGAGGTTAGCGATCTTGTTTTATAGGCTATAGTAAACGTGTGTGTTGTCGTATGGTTGGTTTACTAAGCTATACTCACTCAATCAGAATTATATTAAATTTTTATATCAGATTTTATATACTTTGCTCGCAAACTCCGATATTCAATATGATGAAAAAAACAAGGTGTTTAGTGCTTTTATTCATCAAATCCATCGAATGATGTTCGCGCTTACAATATTCCCGATCTTCTCAATCCGGTATTCCCTTTTCATATCTCGGTGATCTCAAGTGGAAATTAGAGGGCATCTTAATTTCCTTCAAAGGTGCGTGTAAAACAATAAACCCACTTATTCATTTCTGAACTTAAGATTAGCACAATGTAATTGTGCCGTTGATTTCGTTTAGCCTGAGTTGTGGCTGAATCATGATAGGCCAATTGCTCATGCTCGCACATAAGCATGTAATATCTACTAGGTCTAGGTTCGTGTCCGCACTGCCTGCATTTAGGTACTTTGTTCTCTAAAGTGAGCTCCATAGATCGACTTGACGGTGACAATATTGGATTATTCAAGATCGTTGCCAGTCCAAGAATGATCAAAGTTAATGGAAAATGAATGTTTTCACGACACTCGACTTCTTCATATGAAGCTAATGATTACAATCAATTTAAAAACTCGTGGCTAGTCATAAATGCACATAATTTGATATGCATGAGCAGCAACATCAAGATGTTAAAGCAACTCAAGATGCCTAAAACCACAGGCCCTGCACACATTTATAAAGAAGCCGGATTCAGGGACGACTATTCACATCAAAAATTATTTTCGGATTTCTAATTAGGTCTATACAATTCAAATATTTTTACAGGCCAGAATTTGAACCACATTATGAAATAACTTCAGATGTCAATTTCTATCATTAGAATTTGAAATTACCTGGAGCATTTAAATTTATGAAGTTGACAACAGGATAAGCGATTTTGCAATCCTGTAGATATTCATAATAGCATATCCATGTCTTGACTCTTACCTACTTCAATTTATATAGTCTAAGTTCAAAAATGTGTTTCTTGAAGCGCTTTCTGTAACCGAAGTACTAATTCTGGATAGAAAGATTTGTCTCGATTAAATACTTTAGGTACTTGAATCATTTTAGAAAGTTGATAGACTGCTTCATTTTTAAGCCTATTCTTTCTTCAAATTGAAATAAGAAGCCCGCAGATTAGTCTTTTCAAATGCTGTATTATATATACTGCATTTGAAAATCCGTTTTACAATGAAAGATGGGTGAATCTACCCATGGAACTCACAGAACCGGAAGCAATTGAAACTGAGAAATTAAAGTTGAACGGAACTCTGATGATGTTTCATATAAGCTGCCGTGTGTGTTACCAATCAAACACGTGTGCTGCTAGAAATATAGGAGGACGCTCTCACTTCGTATCACATCCACTTGCGCGGCCTAGAAAAGACAAAGAGCATTTATGAAGATGCTTCAAGTTTATGCAAATTTTTCTCTTGAGCCTTCAGGCTTTTATTAAAGCTTATATCCGCTTTATGTTTATTTTTTATATCTAATTATTTATATTATGATTTACTATGTCTACTATTGCTTCCTCGCGGAGTCTAATAAATTAGTAGTATCTTGGAGCTAGAAAATTTTTCTAAGAATAACAAATTATTAAAAGTACTCCAATCTCGCCAACCAGTATATGTTTCATTCTCTCGGCTTCGAAACCTCCGGAGCTTGCGGGGTCTTGAAGCTACGAGACTTGTGTGCGATATTGGAAGACGCATGTCCGTGGAAATTCCACGTCCATCATTTCTTCGTTGAGGCGTAACAATTTTGACATCTGACCTTTTCACACTTTTGTACCTCTCTTTTATCCAATAAAAATGTGACACAAATTATTATCTCAGAGAAACTTGTGAAAGATAACAAGTAGCATAGTTGACCAATGTACTTTAATCCGTCTTCTGCTGCAGCATCATTGGATACAAGACCTTGGTCAATTTGATCTGATCATGGTTTCCAAAAACGATTATCGATTTTCAATCTTTTGATCAGCAATCAATTTTGTAGAGACTGAGACTTGAGACCACAGCCAATGCAATTGAAGCTTCTAACTAACGAGCGATCCAACTACGAGCAGGCCTTTTTACTACAAGCTTGCCAAGCGGATTCGAACTAAGAAATTGAGTGCAAGGCGTGTGATATGGTAAGCCCTTGTCTATGTACTCGGAGTAAACTTATGAAAAGCATGCTATTACAAGCGTGTAACATAATTATGTCTGAAATATATGCATTCTTAGCAGAGATGGTGTGCATTGTGCATACGATAAAATTTTCAAGGCAATTTTCTGTTTTGTTCTCTTAGATGAAATTAGACTGCCTGTAATGTCTTGATATGTCTTTTAACCTTTAGACCATGGCCTCCTTTACTTAAATTTGAAGAGCATGATTAAACAACATTTAAGGTTGCATTATTCCACAAAAATTCAAGTTTTCTTTATAAAGATCAATCTGTGAGTCAATTGAATGAGAAATAATTATATTGAATCTTGAAAGTTCAGAGCACCTAAAATGCGACGTAGGATGATCAATTTTAATGATGAAGCACCGCTGATTACTTCAGTTGATCAATGAAAAACAAAATGGTAAAAGCTGGATAAAAAAACAATAATAACATACCTAAAGCCCTCTCATTTGTAAAAGAAGAATTTCTGAAGCCAACGCAATTTGATTCGAAATTTGAATTAGGCTTGCATCAAATCAGATGGACCTGTTAGATTGGCATCCATTCTTTCAATTTAATGTCTCTTCATTATATTTTGCAGTCGAATGAATCTTCAGCAGATTGACCGTTAACCGTCAATAATGTCATGTAAACCAATTAGAAAAGGATCGATAAAGGCAATTAAATAGCATTAGATTGAACTCTGAATGCATCATACTAAAATCCACTGTAAAATGCACTGCATCTGAAAAGATGGATGATACCAAAATATGCTTTGTTATGTCTTCGTGAATCAACCAATCACAGAGGGGTAGTTGTCGTACCGCTTGCATGCCACGAAAGGAAGTCAACAATCGCCAATGAAAAACAATCGCCATGAGGCCGGATATTAAGATACTTTTTTATAAGTGTCGATGTGAATTTGTCAGTATTTTGTATTTGCGAATTTGGCATCGCTTTACTTTCGTATCCGACGATTACAATGCAGGATCACCCTCAATGAAATCCATATTCTGATCCATTGATCGATTTTATATCATCTAGGCTCTTACTGTGTTTATTGCGACGCACGCATTGATCGCCCTGATTATGAGGTTATGGAAGTCATCAGAGTAATTTCATGCGTTTTTAAGCAATCAGAACTTTGGAATGATCTGCATAACTTCATTATATGGCCGATGGAAGGACCATGCGGTGCAATTACAAAAATTTAATTTTAGTCTGGTATTTTTGTTATAGATAATACATAAATTCGAGATCATTATTTGCAATAACTGCCCAGAGCCGAAGACTCGAGGTTATTATGATAGATAATGACCGAAGAAGTGAATGCATCATCTGCAATAATGCACGACATCCTTTATGGAAGTCTGCGACAGGTTAATTTCTTCTATCCCGAAAAATGGGTAATCCATGAAGCCAGAATGACTAGGAAATGTGGAAATCTGAGGCCGCGAAGCGGGCGAGGAATTTCTGCGGGTTTCTTACCCGTCAGGTTTCATGGAATAGCTCATCTTCTGGCAATCCGGCAAATATTCAATAACCATTTGCTATTTAAGCTGCAGACGATTCCTGCTTAGTCTGTAACTTCTATAACCTTTTAGGAAAGGAGTTGAAGTCCCAGGATCATATCTCGTAGAGCTTGCTCATGAAGACAAGCATCCCTTAGCTGTTGTATTGAAATCTTGTGTTTTAATTTTACAAGAGACTTCAATATTTAATATTTTCTAACTTATTAATCGGCTCGAATTATTGTGAAGTCTCAACATCTCACTTTAAGGATTATCAATTTTGTCACTTTTCATTGCAAGCACGAGAACAACAAGTCTAGTAAACACAGATGATCACCATTCACCAGATAGTTCGGTAGCTAGAACAAGTTTCTGCAGGAATAATAGACTTTAACAGAATGATTTACAACCCATACCTACTGAGAAAAAAGAACTGTTCTAAGTTTTCGCCTATTAAGTTAAAATGCCGAGTCTATAGCCATAATTTTTGATATGGAATGTCTTCAGGACATTTTCTATCATGCTCAAACTCTTCTGCCGATATGAAGCTAAGCACATTCAGATTTCAGATAGCAAGTTGCGGCCTGAGAGCCGGAACATGACCGAAATACGGTATCTAAAATAAAGATTGAAAGTTGCTTCTCTTTAATATCGTTCAAAATCTTTTTAAAATCGTTCAAAATTTAAATTCCGCAGATTGCAAAATTCGACTGATGTTTTGCACATCATTATTTTTAGCTCAACATTATCTTAGAAAAAATATTCGTAACAACTAGAATCTCATTTATCTGGGGCTAAAACCCTTAACTTCTATTCTAATCTGCAGTCAGTGTCCCTAATCCCTGGCCATCATTTTCACATCCACGAATTCAGCAGGACATAATAGATTTCTCATAGGCCACGTTATTTAAGCTCGCATTTTCATACAATTTTTTATAATTTAGGCATTCTTGGGCGACCGCACAGAAATAGTGTTGGATAGGGAGTTGTTATTGACAAGCAAATTTCAATAGGTGAGTGATACTATTAGCTTTTAGCCTATAGCAGTGTTTCTGTGCGTTTGCCCCTGAAAAATAGGCAGATTGCATTTCATGCTGCACGCGAAGAATCAATTCTCATCAAACATGCGTGATTTCGATCACTTTAGCCTATGCTTCTCGCTCCTGTGGTGAAAGTGCGCATGAGATCATCTTAACATTGGATGAAAGTGCTCAACAATGCTCCGAGGAATTAGAAAGCCATGAGAAGGTCTTCATAGCTTTCTCCTTTGAAAATCTGCTTAGACATGATTGATATTCAATCACATAATATTTTCAAGCCTTTTTAACTTAGAATTGATAAACATGGATTGATAAAAAAGCAACATTGATAATTTCAACGGCTGTCCTGTGTGAATTCAAAGGAGAATTTTTACTGTAATGATAAATGTGAGTTAAACCGGAACCTGTTGCAAATCAAATTACATAAGTAAGTTGTCATGACTTATACAAGTATCGTAGTCTTCTTTCCTCGAAGAGAATATGGCAATTGATAATATTGTCCATAACAGATTACAGAGACAACTTAATTATAAAAGTAAAATGTATAATTTGAAAGATTCTTTAATTATTTTTTATAAGTTCGATTACTTTTCTGCACTATTTCAAAACTTTGCCAAAAGCTTCGTATATCTTTCAAAAACTTTTGATTATTCTAATGGTATCTGCAAATCTTTGACTTGGTATTAGAATAATAAGTGCTCGAGCTACTAATTAATACATAATATCTCTACGGCTATCATTCTTCTTAATCTCCTTGTGATGAATGAGAAAGCCTCAAGTGCTTCCTAAATGCAATTTTGATAATCTCTAATTAGATAGCGTTGATGAGGTTCCTTTGTCCTTTGTTCTAATCGGTCAGTCTTTCCAACACTAATTCGACAGCAAAGCTTAGTGCTTCGATGGTCAAGATTTTACACAGGGGATATAAACAAACCCGGATATGAAACTCGCTAGTTTAGAGATTATCATGCTTTTTGTAAATGTCTTCATAGTCTCTAATCATAATGATTAATCAACATCAATGAGTATAAAGATTTCATTACAATGGAAATGCTTTATTTAGCCTAAAAGCGATGAAACCGAACGCGAAATTAAAGTAATGCCGCCTACTGAAGAAAGTGCTTAAGTTTAGAAAACTACAATCCATTCAGTCCAACAGAGACAGGCCATGGAGTGACTGGTAGTATCAAATTTAGTTGGGTATAACCACTTATAAAATCATATGGCGTAACTTTCCCCGCAAAATCTAACTTTTCTTTTTAAAGTACTTATATTGCGTTTCAAAATTTCTTGATGCACCGTGAAATGTCTTCTGCGGAGCAACCAATGGTATGATTGACCAATGACACGGTACCGCAATAAGCACCTTACACTGCACGGCAATAACGGTAAAAAAGACCAATTTTAGTCTCGAAAGTTTTCTTCGACCTCAACAATAATAAATTATTTAACGACCTCAATCCTACAATGCAAAAATGCTTTTGTGGAAAATGAAGATAATGGAAATCAAATCAGTCGAGCCAGCATGGCACTGACAACACTTATTTTGATAGGTCCGCTTAGGGATGATGAAGACTGATTTCGCACATGAATTCGGTTGGTGACATTCTGTCTTCTAAGAATTTGATCTCTGATTCATTCTCACATGATCACCTTTCAAATAGGGAAGCAAGCAATTAATTGCAATTTAATTCTTGATGCTGGATTTTCAACTTTTATATTCCTCTTCAACATACGGTTGCATATATAGTATACAAGCTAGCAACGTTGTCGCAAAAAAGGGTCGAAATGTTCCAAACGGAATCGTTGGTCTGAAATAATGAGTTGATATCAGTTTATAGAGAACAGGGCAGTGAGAATGCATAATATACATGTAGGTATTGAACGTGAATTTAATTCATAAATTTCATTCACTTTTTCAAAAGAATTGGGCACTCCCTGCAGAAATTCCGAATATTTTCAAGTCAAAATGAGCGTAAACAAAACAATTTGAATTAAGAAATTGCTAGTGAAATTACTAGGGCAAAAGCCCTCGGGATTCATTAAATAATTTCCCTTTCTTTATCTCAGAGAATTATACATGGTCCTCTTTCCATTATATCAAGTAATTTGTTTAATAAGACGGAGTACATAGAGACAGAGAAAGCTATGAAAATCCTTGAAAAAATGTCATTATAGAAAATACAAAATATTTTATTTTTTTATTTTAAGCTATACAATTTCATTTGCAAAATATATGAAAAACTTAGATAAAAGAACCTTGTATCAAGAATTAATGAATTGTCTTCAACTCGATGCATAGCATATACATTGCACTTTTGACAAAGTACCTATGACAAAGGAGCATGAGAACCAATAAAATTATCTTAGTTTCAAAATATTTTGAGAATATTCTATAGGAATATTTTGAATTTCAAGAATTGTTGATAATACCATTAGCATTAATAGTGATAAGAAAATTTAAGAATCATATATTAACTACTGTAAAATGAGTTGATTACCAAGTTTAACTTTCATGAAAACTTCAATAAAACGTTTTGAGTTTATTACTAGAGTCCCGCATGTATTTACCAACATGCCAAATGGAACTTCTAAGTTCACACTTTAGTTCAATTAGTACCGTAGCTATCAGAACGGATTCAAAGGGTTAATAAAAAATCATTGCGCATTGAGATAAGTAGTAGTTATACCGCAGACAAATGTGGTGCATGGAGATTTATTTCACTCTTCCCTGGAGATATGTCATTTATCTACGGTAGATTCTGAGCATTTATTCTAGTGTAGAATAAATGATTCTTAGTAGATTTCATTTATCCCCAAAACTAGGATCCTGTACCATAGTTTATGACTTGCATAGCTATTAAATCGCGAAATAAATATGTTTTATCCCACTGATTTCATGGAGATAACCATTCAGAATAGTCATAGAGTTCAATCATGTCCAAGCTACATTTCCAAATTTTCACACTACCCAGATAAAAACAACATTATCATGCATAATGTTACGCATAAATCATTAACACTTTACAATACAATTTGAGATTTTAATAGCACTTTAAACTAGTCCTCTGCTAGAATAGTGCTCCTGGGAATATGAACAGGAAACACAAAGGAAAGTTAGGATTTAAAGTTAATTGTCACATTTGAGCAGTTGTTGAAAACAGGAGCAAAAGTCACCGTTCCTTGAAACTCCTGAACACTTTCGCAGGTCTTGGTCGTTTCGTATACTACCGCATCCATATTTTCAAACATCGGGGTTTCCTTACTTGACGTTGGAATCAATGAACTTTCACCTTGATCGCCTGGCTTCGCATTGCAGTACAGAATTTCTGTCATTCTTTTATTATAGTGTTCGGCAGTGAAAAAGCATTTGTCAGCCTTTTCAGAGATACGACCTGTCTTCGTTTGGGCAATTTCCTTTGAAACCCCGGCGTTGATCAGTCTCTGCTTTGCAGATCGGTGGAGGCTGGTATTTGAATGGCGATTATGCATCTGTCTGGATTTTCTTTGTTTGGGTAAATGACTGTGGTCTTTGGCTCCATTCGACTGCAATTCAAGCCAAACTTGTTGTTTTTAGATGTTCTCTCTACATACCGCAAAGTTTCTTGTCCGTTCATGATTTCCAAGAACAACTGGGAGTTATCACCGTATTCGAGATCCCTATGTTCTTGACCGGCGTGTAAGGAAAGATGGACGCCCAGATGATATGAGTGTATATAATAACTGTCTTGGGTTAAAATAACCAAATGATCCGTTCCGCCACAGCATTTCCTCGTGTTCGTACTTTATCACAGCCGCTCTTCTTGCGGGTTTCAGGTAACCCTCTCTTGCAGCATGTTTTTGTGATCTACCGTCGCTGCGTTCAAAGTGTTCGAGGAAATTTTTATATCAATCTGCGCGTCGTACCCTCATCCGTCGTTGTGCATCAGTGTCGTCGGTGCTTCGTATCATCTTCTTGGGATAATCCCGATTTCTGTGCTCTCCTCGTCGATATCAGTGATTGCTGCTCACTTTGCAGCTCTTCCGTCTGTGTCTTCGTCGTTCAGGGAGGCTCTGGGGGTGACGCAAGCAACTTGTACATATCATGCACAAGCATTCCTGATTCTCGGAAGAAGACCAAGAAGTCTGGTTTGGTTGGTCATCACCTGTCTGGTCCAGTGGTTTGGTGCACGAACTTTGTGATCTCTGGTGTTGAGGTCGAATCCCCCCTCGACATTATTTTGATCTCATAGTTTTTGCGAACTGATTACGCTGTCAAGGATGCCAACACCTATGAAGTTCTCCGATGTGAGACGAATGTCCGCTACTCAATTTAACAAGCTGAACAAAGATCAACTCTGCTCAGCACTCAGAGATGCCATTTCAATTGACGTTGCTTCTCCGAAGGAGTCATCAAGTTCGGAAGACATTGCCTTGGTCGTCTCACAGCAAGTTGAGAAGCTGTTGCAGCCTCTAATGCATCAGATAAGTGAGCTCACTGCGGCGTATGCCGCACTGAATGCTAAGTGCATTAGTCTCCAAAATGAGCTAGCCTCTGCTCATGATGACTTTAGCGAGGAGATATTTGCGGAAATGCAACGAAGACAAATCAAGAGAAAATTCGTTATTGTCTCTGGAGTTGAGGATTCGCAATTGGGGACAGCAGAAGAAAGAATGCGCGATGATAGAGAGGCAGTTTTAAACATCTTGAGTGAAATCGACTGCAGTCATGTGGAGATTTCGAATGTCATACGAATTGGCAAAGTGAATCCGAACAGGCCCCGCTTATTGCGCTTCAAATGCAAGTCTGAAGAAGGTCGCAACACTCTAATGAAGAATGCAAAGAAACTCCGTCACACTTACAAGACCGGGTTCAAGCATATCTATCTCAACCCAGATCGGACAAGGAAGGAGAGAGAAGCAAGAAGACTGCTTCAGGATGAATTAAGAAGAAGAAGGGAAGCTGGAGAGAATGTTTTCATTCGAGATGGGAGGATTACTTCAGGAACTCGAAATTGGAATGATGTGAATTTTTGAATCGTGTTTTAAATCCTGCTAGACATTTCCCATCCATCGCTTTGATAAAAGCTCGCTCCCTTTTCCATAAGACGGACGACCTAAGACTCTTTGCTGCTTCTAATTGTCCAAACTTTATCTGTGTTACAGAAACTTGGTTAGATCCGACTATCGACTCATCTCTCGTCTCGCTTCCCAACTTTTCGCTTGTTCGCTCCGATCGCATTTCCCGAAAAGGAGGAGGTACAGCTGTTTATATACCTTCTCACTTAGACTTTAGAAATGTCACTCCAATGCATGAGATAAGTGATTTCGAAATTACTGTAATTGATGTGCGGTATTACAGAATCCTTCTGATAAGCATGTACGTTCCTCCGCATCTATCTGCCCATAGTTTGTCAGATATTGTTGAATTTGTTACTGGCTTCGTTGACCGTTATTTATCTACAAGCCCTGACTTGAATGTGGTGATAGCAGGGGATCTAAACAATCTCAAAGTCGATGACCTTTGCGAGGACCTATGCCTACATGATCTCGTCAACTTCCCAACCAGAGGGGACCGCATTTTGGACCATATTCTGATATCCCGAGATGTTTCAGCTGCCTATCAAGACCCAATCCACCTTGATGCCCCCTTGGGAACTTCAGACCACGCCATCGTCACTGCCTTGCCAAACTTTGAACAGCTTGTCTCTACGAATTCAGTTTCCTATCATACTGTATACGACTTCCGTGCTTCGAATACACAGCGTCTTAGCCATGCTATGAGCTTGACAGATTGGACGCACATAGAATCATTCGACACAGTTGATGATATGTGGGCCTGGCTGCATGAAACCATTCTAAGACTGATTAGTGAAACTATTCCAACTAGAGTCGTGACAATTTCGAGTACCGATAAGGAGTGGATGACGCCCATAACAAAATGTTTGATAAACGACCGCTGGGAGGCCTACCGCAATCGAAACTGGAAGATATACAATCACCTCAAGAACAAAGTCCGGGACGAAATCATTAAGGCAAAATGGAATTGGTCAGAAAAGCTAAAGAAATCTGCAAAAGGAATCTGGTCGGTAGTCAAAGAGGAAACAGGCAGAAAGAATGATACCGGTATTGCTCAGCTCATTGGGAAGTTCGGTTCACCTGAACAACTAATTGAAGTCATCACTCACGACTTATCGTCCAGTTTCTCCGCCATTCAATACGAGAGTGCTGTTAGTCTGGAGGATGATGACTGGCACATCTCCGTAGACGAATATGAAGTGTACCGGTACTTCTCCAAACTATCCGTTGGCAAAGCTTGTGGCCCAGACAATATCCCTACTAGACTCTATAAGTCAATGGCAATCTTTTTGGCGAAGCCCTTCTCGGTTCTCTACAACTTTTCATTGCGCAAAAGAGTGTTTCCTCAGAAATGGAAGGACTGCATGATCACGGCCATTCCAAAAACGAATCCCGCGGATATTGAAAAACTGAGGTACATAGCTCTCCTGCCTGTACCCTCCAAAATCTTAGAGAGGATTGTTGTGGACCAAATGCGAATCCGTTTAGAGGAATCTTACGGCTTGTCTCAGCATGGATTTAGACGAGCACACTCGACAACAACCGCCATCGTAGACATGCTCGATCATATCAGCATCATGACTGATGACAGAAGAAACTTCGGTGCAGCTCTCCTTAGCTATGATTTTTCACGAGCTTTCGATACGGTCAATCATAGCAAGTTGATTTCAAAGCTGAGCAAATATGGTTTCGCTTCTGGTTTCCTTATATGGCTTCAAAGTTATCTACAGTACCGGACGGCTAGGGTGAAGATTGGACAAGTTGTCGGAGACTCGATACAGCTCAACAGGGGGGTGCCTCAGGGCTCCGTCCTCTCACCTTCTCTGTTCTGCATCTTTGTCAGTGATCTGAAATCCAAGTCAGCTGGTGCCCGTGACATCAAGTACGCTGACGACTTTAGTATCATTCTCCCTATACTTAGTGAAGACGAAGCTGTAGTTAGCAACATCATCCAGGAAGAGACATCAAGTGTATTAGCTTGGTGCACAGACAACGAACTAACTCTCAACAGCAAGAAATCCAAGCTCCTGTTTTTCACAAGAAAGCAAGTCAACCTCCAATCATCACTTCCAATTCCTGTTGTTGATGAAATCAAGATCCTAGGAGTCAACATTGATAGAGAAGTCAGCATGAAATCCCACGTGAAAGCAATGTGTGCAAAAGCTAACCAAAAGTTCCACCTTCTTCGTAGACTCAAGAAAATGGTGACGGAGAATGAATTGCATGACCTTTATGTGGCGCTCATTAGATCTCACTTGGAATATGCATCGCCTGCATTTGTTGGTTTGGGGAAATCTCTATCCGGCAAACTACAAAGAATTGAAAACAGAGCCCATCGTCTCATTTACAATGTGTATTTCGGCAGCAACAACAAATGTAAGTGCAACTGCGAGAAGAATGAAGTGCAAGTCCGACGCGAAAAGGCCAGTATAAAACTCTTTCACCAGATTGAGTCAAACAGGTCTCATCTACTATACAGTCGAGTGAACCGCAAGCTCAGAAGCCAGTACTCCGTCGCTTATTGCAGAACTCTACGCCGGAAAAAGACGTTCTTTCCGTACACGATTTCTCTGATAAACGCAAACTTAAGAAAATCTGGATAGTCTTGACACATTTCGCAAGTTACATGTTCAAATCGAATTTTTCATTGTCTTTATCTCTTTGTCCATTATGATTTGTATTTCTTTCAAATATACACTTTATTATTATTATTATTATTATTATAACTTCATCTGCGCGTCTAACACTTTCCTACACTCCATAAATTCTTTATCCTTAAAAATGGACCATGATTTATGGAAAGTGTTATTGAAATGGTGCTGTATCATTGCAACCATTTCTTTTAGTGTCTGTGGAGGATACTTTTCATGATTTTCCTTCCTCACCTCGCACAAGAAGTAACGAAGGCAAAAGTTTGAGTCACTTGTACCAAACTCATCCAGATCTTTCAAAACTTTCAATCCACCATCTAGTCTACATCTCCACTTAGTGAACCAATCTCTAAATATTTTCAGTACCCATTTAACTTTCTTTGCGGTGCTTAGTGGTATTCTGTTTTCAATAAAGCTACTAATATCGCTTTCATTTACTGGAACAAATCTGTTGCTTGTTGACTGCATGCTGACTGATATCAAAATGACGACCGTACAAAATTCAAATATTCAGTGCCTAGAAATCATTATTTCATATCCAAACTATGGATTACAGTATACATGTACTATCACCTGGATACGAGATTTACAAAATACAAAAGTTACCACCTAGATACTCGAGAATACATCTATGTTTACATTTATGGAATAGCAAAATGATTTCATTTCAAGATATCATAAACACAGAGATATGGCAATTTTTTACATTTACGATTATAATGAATAGGAATTCCATGGTAAATTCCTAGAAATTTCATAGAGCATAGCTCGTGAAATAAATATGTTTTATGCCACTGATTTCATGGACATAAATGTCGAATCTACTCGTAGATTCTGAACATTTATCTCCTGAAATCAGTGGGATAAGTGATAGATATAGCACTTGAAGGGATGTTATATCATTTTCCTGCACGAGTTTTCTAGATATACGCACGAAGCGAAGCTGAGTGCGTATATCTATGAAAACGAGTGTAGGAAAATGATATAGTAACTCTTCAAGTGCTATATCTATTTTATACCATTTTCTATAAATATCTGTGACTAGCATTGGTCAGTATATGGACTCCTAGATATTTGATCTCTTAATTTTTTAAATCTCTTAAAAGAATGCAGGATAACTTATTCATTTTCAAATCTGGAAAGTAAAGACAAGGTTGAATTTAACGATGAATGATCTCTCAGAAGAACTTTTTCTCTCAATGGAAGGACATAACACGCATAGACGATTCAAGAAAAGATCTGACGAAGAAATAAACAATATGATCCAAAATTCCAAACCAAAAAATACAGAAAAGTCAACAAAGTGGTGCATGAAAATCTTTAATGATTGGAAAGGAAATAGACCAGAAAATATTCCTTATATAGTCGAAATGACCGACAATGAATTAAACGGCTGGCTGGCCCGATTCATATCGGAAGCATGTGAAGTCAATGGTGAAGAATACCCAGCCAAAACGCTTTATTTGATCGCATGTGGAATATTAAGACACTTACGTGATAATGGAATACAAGATAAAAACATTTTAGACTTTCGAGATAACCGTTATACATACTGCACCAATGCTCTCGATAGTCGCATGAAAGATCTCACGTATCGAGGTATTGGTATTGAAACGAAACAAGCAGATGTGTTTTCTGAAGCGGAAGAGGTCGAAATGTGGCAGAAAGGTGTTTTTGGAAATTGTTCAAGCGAAGTATTGCAATACACCGTATATTTTTATAATTGCAAATTATTCGGACTACGTGGAAGGGAAGAGCACCACGACCTGCAAGTCATTGACTTCATCATTGGAAATGATAGTGATGGAAAAGTGTATATTAAATACACCTCAAGATCAAGAAAAATATTTAATGGTGGTCTATGGCAAATACATTTTAAACCAAAAGTTATCAAACATTATGACACTGAAGGGAGAAAGTCTATCATATCTTTGTACAGAGAATATTTTCAAGCATTGGGGAAACTGAAGGCCCATTCTACTTGAGGACTCTTCCAAACTTAATGAACTCAATTCGCTTTGGCAAACAGTGTGTTGGAGTGAATACACTCTCAAAAATTTTACCTATCCTTGCAGCAAGGGCGAATTTGAAAGGGAATTATACTAGCCATTCGGGTAAGGCTACATGTGCTACAAGACTGTCAGAAAATAGTCTCGACGACAAAATAATTAAAAAGCGACTCGGAAATCGCTCATCGAAAGGATTAGAAGCATACAAACGAAGACGAGATGATGATTACAACGCCTCTATTGTTTTGAATCCTCCCCCGAGTTTTACCAAATCAATCCCCCACCCCAGAGTAAAACCGAATTTTGAAGTTTAATAGAACCGACTTTTTTTCAATGAAATAATGGAATGTGACCTCCCCTCCTTCTAACCGAAACAGAAAACGACAATCAAAATTATTCTGGAATCGCCACAAACCAGCTTTCAACTTATGATTGTTTACTTCAGGTACACAGAAAGTGATGTGCATGTATATTTTGTATATAAGATTCTTCGTTATACATAGATATCATAAGCTTCGTTATACTGCACACTTTTTAGTTATACTGCACTGTTTTAAGGTAGTTATAGCACTCTAAAATACATAGCACTGGGAACTGAAAATGGTATAATATATACTTATTTTCATAGTCTCAAAACATGAGCATTCTACATAGATCACGAGCTTTAGCGAGTGATCTATGCAGAATACGAGGGTTTTAAAACTATGAAAATCTCCATGCATCACATTTGTCTATGGTATAACCATAGAAGTGGATAATAGTACACTAGAATGGAAGTTTGATATCTTGTCTATGTACATTGATGGCACATGGAAAAATTTATGGTTTGTAGATCAGATTCGATCTAAAACATTGTATCATAGTGAAACTACATGTATTTGCCAAGTTGGTTGTGGAAGTTGTTGACACTTAATTACAGGATTTTCATGAAGAGAATTGCAAGTGAGATGGCAGCATTGTTTCATGTGAAATAGCCTACTATTCCATGGATTAATATAGCGTGTCTATTTGTAGCAGTCACTGACAACTATTTTCCAATTTTTCAATATTGGAATGCGAATTAAAAATTGGTTCACAAAGTCATAATTGAAAGTGGTCGGTGTGCTGTTTGTAAGAACATCTGAAGAATGGATAATAATTGGATAATTTCTTCTTCAAACGGCTACGAAACGTGGCGCTTTTCTGGAATAAACACATTGAAAGTTTCTTTACCGACAATCATTTCTCAAATAAATGAAATGTCGCTGGAACTTTTCAATTAATCATTGAATGACACATGTGATGTTTTGGAGACTGATATTCGAATGCATGTTGAAATTTTGAAAATTATTCAAATTTAGTGAACAGGGGAACCCTTTAAAGTAAAATGAATACTCTAAGATTTCTTGGTCTCTGATTTCAAGCTGGAGTACTGTATGTTCTGTAAATCGACATTGCAAGTTGCAGAAGAGTCTGATTATACTATTGATAGATTATCGGAGCGATATTTCAAAATGATGACCATACAGAACGTTTAAAAGGATTTCCTTCTTTGTCATCCTGTCGGCGCAGCATTTTGTAAATTCACTATTGCTTTTGAGTACATGGTCTTTGGACAAGGGCCAACAATGCAGATCAAGAATTGGCCTGATAAATATAATTGACAATCAAAAAACATGGAAGCCAGATCGCACAAGTTACATTTTGCCCCAACTAAGCCCCCCCGGCGTGTGCCATAATTTTCATGCAATTTCAATTCTAGGACTTTCTATGGTATTGTTAATTTCTATGGGTATAACTATTTTGTATACCATAGTTATCAGCACAAGGCAATGATAAATCATAGCCTAGTTCTATGATTTTGACCGTCTTATTCAAAAGTCAGTTACTTTCACAGTTTTTGATTCAGCTGTGGAAGCAGTTAGTTCAAGATGCAATTCTGCTTTGTTCAATTTGATGATTGTACCATTGACACATGAATGATAGGAATTAACAGAGCCAAAGCATGATAAAACACTAGGCCTAATGAAGACTTAACCACACACCAGGGAGATTGTAAAAGAGGTCGAGGAAAGTTGTTGGGTGATGCGCCAGCACCAATCAAATTTTGTATCTCAAAATGTGCGATGAATAATGAAGGTTTGGAACAATAGAAATTTCAATTGAGAAGACAGCACTAAAATCGTTTTCGAATTTACAGGAAACACAGATGAAGCAATTAACGACCTTCAAATGTAATAATGGTAAACTAATGGAGCTATAATTAGCAAGAAAACTGCCACAAAATTGTTCGCAAAAATTCAAAGAAACATAATATGTTTCTCAAGCAAACAATCTTAAGTAATAAGCTATCAAAGATAACCAAAACGGTAACACAAATTAGCAAGTTAAGTTGAATTAACTGGACAATTTTATGTTCAAATCCGGAAAGCCAGATTCTGGCTTCTTCTAATGCTAGACCGATGAAGAATGAGAAATAAGTGGCTTAAACAAATGTAGCAAGGAAATGCATTCTATCGTGATATCAACGCTACGTAATATTAACTATTCTAATATGGTATATATAATATTTTTGCCAGTATATGAATCGAACCAACAGTGATATTGCTATAGAGTATACTCTATATCATCAAGTGTGAAAATAACTGAACTATTCTTACAAATGAGCATTTCAGTTATATTCACTGTTTTCAATTATTTTCACACTTTCATAGCAAAACTATGAAGTTATAGAAATTTATTCTTTTATGTCCTATGAAAGAATAACTCATAACTAGGGCAACCCAAAGTTGCATTAAAAATCTTCAAAAGTTGCACTTAAAATTCAAAAAGTTGCAAAAAGTTGCAATTAAAGCCCCCGAATAGCTTGAAATAAATGTTATGGGTCAAATAGCAACAGATAATGGTAATCATGGCTAAAAAAGTAATATGTACGTGTATGCCCGTTTGAATGTGTTAAATTCAAATTAAAAATAAGTAATATATTTTCACGTCATACAAAACAAAATTCATACCAACTAAAAAAATAAGTTCACAATACAAACGCCGATTAATCACTGCTGTTTGTAGTACAAACAAGGTAAGCCTCAATAATTTTCAGGATGAAAATGTCGATCGTCAGCAAGAAGTTTTTTCAATAACTTTTGTAATAGTTTTCAGTAATACAAAACAGTAATAGTTTTTTCAATGGAAGTGGGCTGACAACGCTGAAGCAACACATACAAAGAAGGAGAAGTAGTTGACGTAGATGCTATTTATAGAAAAGCGTCACCACACAATTCTTAGAATTGAAAACATGACGAAATGCATCTAGATTGGGTTTAACCGGTAGCTGAGTTGATCCAAGAATAAGGAAATTAAAAAACTTATCTTTATTATAAATGACAGTGAAAGTTGCAAAATGTTGCATTTTACCTTAAAATATGCAAAAAAGTTGCAAAAAGTTGCACTGCAACTTTGGGTTGCCCTACTCATAACTATGGTACAAATATGGCTAGAATCATAACACTGTCCTCCTAATCTGTGAAGGCAATCTGCCAAGATATGAAAAAGGTCGCAGGGCAATATTTTTTATCCTTGCCCTTCTGAAATGGGCAAGATAGATTTTCATAGAAATATTCGTATAATTTTGGTTATTGGACATTTGCCATAGATTTAGAGGATAAGCTATCCAGCGGTGATGATGAATCCAGATATGATGAATCCAGCGGGCAAGAAAATCGTAGAAATCCGAGGCCGCCTCGGATTTCTACATTTCTTCTGGCTTCATATAATACCTATTTTCTATGCGGTTGGAACTCAACTATGTGCATGCATGTGGATTAATTCAATTTTCATGATTTGATCATTCATTAAATTAGGCATAGTTAATTATCCCTAATAATATTGTGGATCCATTTACGCACTTTTACTTAACTATGATTTTGATCGTATTCTTTAAGCAGGCCTCAGGCAGCTTGTGACCTGACCAGCATAGGAGAATATTATTATTGGCTGGTGGACCTCCCATCGAATTAAATTATAAAACATTGCATCTCCAAAGTAGCCCTAATCAGAGACTCGAAGGATTTGCAAAATACTATTCTTCTGTTCTGATATCATTATAGTAATTTCTCGAGAACATTAAAAAATGCACAACTCACATGCACGCCGCACAACGGACATCAAAAAGAGTTCATTTGATGAAATCGAAAATGCGATCACATTTGCGATTCTCATACGATGATGAAAATCATCCCAGCTGCCATTTATAATAGAACATGCTTACTAATTTGAATTATTAATTGAAGTAAGCTTGGTCCTGATGAGGAGTGATGGCGTTCTCCAATCCGCAAGTACACAAATGCAATGCTGTTGTAATCATTGGATTAGTCAGTTCTTAAAAGAACTCAATGTAATCAATGCTGATGTAATTAATACTGAGCTGCTGCTCTAATTAACGGTTAAATGATGAACCCGGGTCTGGCCAGACCCGGGCTATCTTTCATACAAGATATCTCCGAAACTAAAATCGACAGGAGGCTGAAATTTCATGACTTTTCTACATTATTCGAGTACTCAATCTGAGAGCTTTTGTTAGAGTCCACGATAGTTTGTTTTACTACATCGAGCCTATGACTAGGTAGATGATGAACCCGGGTCTGGCCAGACCCGGTCGTGTCTATGGCATAACGGCTTCTGTCTATGGCCGGTCGTGTCTATGGCTATCTTCTCGTCTGATAACGGTCTTATTTTCTGTCAGTATGCGCTATTAGTGAAGTTCGTGACTTTTCTTGCTTACATTCTCACTTTGTAAACCTTAGACTCGACTAATGACGACTAATGTATGACTAGACTAATGGAGATTTCAGAAGAAGGACCAAGCTTGTACTATGTACGTACTGCAGCCCGTTGTAAAGTGATCAATTCACTCAGATTCATTGACAATAGTCTATTACACAACTCATTTTAGGCCTACGTGTATTAAGTTGTTGCGTCTTTGCTTTTACAGAAAAGTTCTGTGCCGTAGAGTAGCCGTAGCCGACATGTACATGTAGGTTGATAACGATGTCACCCATGTTGTGATTGCCTATTGGCTATGCGTGTAGCCTACATTTAGACCTATCAGCAGACAACCAGCCGATATTTATGGATACAAAATTTATGGACTGCCCATTGAACTTATCATCTGACTATGTACACTGTACTGCATATTATTATAGCAATATGCTACAGATGTATACATGAACACATGTACGTGTACATCGCTATGCTATACATATGTAGCCCTGCAAATTCAACTTGCCGGTAACTCTAAATGAAATCATCTCCATTTCAGCTGATGATGTTGCAGCTAGTGCTGAGATAAATGACAACGATGCAGGCAGCGCCGAATATGACTCCCTTGCCGAGATTTCTGGTAAGTGATTTAGCTCTTGCAAATGTTACACCCATACTTGTTGCAATGATTTTACAATCGGCGTGTCATTTCATTTCAGACCAAGTTGCTGCTAGTGGCCGCACCGATCCACTGGCTCCTTTCCGTGAAGTTGTTGATCAAGTGAACTCAAACTTGAAAGTCACTATGATCCGGGATCCCTTCTGTGTGTTGATGAACAGCTCGTGGAAGTAGTAAGCAAGTGACAAACACCAGATAGCGCAAGATGGCGGCCGTTTCCCCCCCCTCTGGAACGACAGAGTGTCGTGGTGTGCCGGCCAGGTGGGTCCACGTTCACAAACTGTTCGCTGACTCCCCCCCCTCTGGAACGACAGAGTGTCGTGGTGGACTTGGGCGACCGCCAGGATTAGTCTTGAGGCTATAGTGTGTGATGTTTTTCGTGCAATCTGCTGAATGTTGGGTTGTAAAATGGGCTGTTTCGAGTGGAAGGAGTGGTCGGATGAGAAAACGGAGGCCGGATTCGGATTCAGCGTGAAATTCTGCATCGGTATGGTGAATTTGAACGCCATCGGAGAGAAAAAATTTTCGCTGACGTCCCCCCCCTCTGGACAGCTCGCTTCGATCTCGGCTTCCAGTGGACGGATTTAGTCGTGCCATAGCTCGTTTGAAAGCTAAGAGTGAGACAAATTCAGTGAAAGAATCGGCTTGTTCATATCTGTCTTCGTTTAGATGTGAGACGCCATTTAAGATTTTGGGACATTGGCGAAAAACGACAGAGTTAGAATTTGGGACGTTTTGGGCTGTAGCTTCAAAACGAAGCATCGGATTGGAAAACGGATTTCAGATTTGGAATCAGCGTGAAATTCTATATCTGTATGGTGAGTTTCATGTCAATCGGAGAGTTTCAAGTCAATCGGAGAGAAAAATTTTCAACATTTTTCGAAAAAACGAAGTTAGAATTTTTGCGATGGCTGCCTACTGTAGAGCCAAAACGAAGCATCGGATGGGAAAACGGAGGCCAGATTCGGGTTCAGCGTCAAATTCTACATGGAAATGGTGTATTTCCAGCTCAATCGGAGTACTAGAACCGGAGATAGACGGGTTTTGAGTGTTTGGATGATGGGTATTACGTCATCAGCTGATCGCCACACACTATATAAGCTGGGAACCGACAGAGACTTGTCATTCAGACGAGAGATTGTCAACGGTAAGTCGTCTCTCTGAGCTCCGATGATAGCATCGGACATTCCATATTCCGGGTTTCTGTAAGAAACCGACTTAGAAAATTTCATTGCTGATATCAGCTAAGTCGTCAGACTGAGAGGTTAGCCAGGAGATGGCCTTCGTCTCCAGGCCATAAAAGACTCCAAAACTTTAAAGGCTTGTAACTTTGCTTCTACAAGTCCGTTTGACTTGATTCAAAAAAGGTTCGGTCGCTATTGACCTGCCCTAAGTGATAGACGTACTTATAAAATTTCATAAGTAGTGCTAAAAAGTTGAAAAATTTAAATTCGCTATTTTTGGCGATTTTCGGGGTTTTCAAACCTTCTGATTTCAATAAAGACCTTTATAAAGTTGTCAGAGGCGAGCTTCGGCTCGAGACTTGCTTCCTGATGTAAATAACTCCACCGGTTTTCATGTCAAAATTGGGGTCCGAATACCAACACAGTGATATGACGCACGCTCTGTCCGCGGGGAGGTTGGATTTGAGGGCCGAGGCCTTGGAGTCGGGATAAGATCCCCTCTGAGTAATGCCTGTAACGGATTCATCAGCCTAGCTTGTCTATCCTCAAGTATTGAATGACATATTAGTTGTATTTTTAAAATGATTGTCAATGTTACTTGTCAGTAATTCTATTTTATCTTTCCTTCTACAGAATATGGGAGGCAACTCAAAATTTCTATTTAAAAAGTGCTCTTGTGATGAAGTGAAGAGAGGTGGTGAGTTTAAACGCCACTTGAATAAGTATAAGAACACGCCTCACATTCATGTTGAGAAAGGTGTTGTTTCCGGCTGTACACATTGCCAAAAGTTTTTAAGAGGCAAGGAGCACGAAAACTTTTATGAGAGGCATCAGAACTGTACAGTTGTGAAGTTCGCAAATTATACAACTTCGGACATAGGCAAAATCATAGCCCCCTATTTTGAATTGGTCGATTTGGATCAAGAACTGCAGAATGCAATTGCAGATATCATAAATCCTCCTGTTCCGACTACAGGAAATGAAGAATTGCAGAATGCAATAATAGCCGATCCTCCTGTTCCGACTACAGGAAATGAAGAATTGCAGAATGCAATAATAGCCGATCCTGCTGTTCCGACTACAGGAAATGATCTAAGCAGTGATTCAGACACCTCAGACGAGTCCGACTCTGAGGAGGTTGTAGTGCCCGTTAAAGGAATAGCGAAGCCAATCAGCCAATCTTCCCCGAAAAAATTGAAGGGGATTGAAGCCCAAACTTTAGCCTGGAATAAGGACGATCAGGCTGCCAAAGTTAGCCAGGAGTTTGCGCTCAATAAATTGAAAAATGAGCTGAGTCGCTTTAGAAACGAATGCGAGACTTTGAGAGGTGAAAATTTTAACCTGAAAGCTCAAGTCCAGGAAATCAAGAACCTCAAAACGCAGGTCATAAATTTGGAGGCTTTTCGGGATAGGGCACTGCAAAGTGAAAAGCGAGTTGAAGAGCAGGCAGCAAATATTAAAAATTTAAAATCACAAGAAGGGGTGCTTAAGCTCAAGATTTAGCAACTAAAAATGAAAATGGTTGAGAACGAGCAGCACAAGGAGAGAAGAACAACACTCCACCTACATGTACCAATTATCAACAGCAGGATTGTTGATGACATTCTGCTGCAAAGTGAGGATGTCGACAGCACGTTCGAATGCTACGAGGGAGCAATGGCGGAGATGCGTTGTATCCATGTCTCCATCAAGAATGATGGCGACATCAAAGAATTGCGCCACCGGAAGCGAAAACTGCCGGCCAAGTACTTGCCTCAGCCACCACCATCGAAGGGGTCACGAACCGGCTAAATTTCTCTTATGGTAAGTTAATATCATCTCTATCACTTGAATATAATTTCATCTATTTTTCCTTCTATTTTCAGATACGACGAGAACGAACCAACGGCTCTCTTAAGGGCCACCATGGGGCAAGACATGATAGAACCTCCACGCGGTTTGCCCTGGGCAGTCTTCGGACTGGCGAATACTATCATTAAGTTGAATCTGCTATCAGTCAACTTGAACGTTGCAAATGAAGTTCGGTGTAATACTTCCTTTCGACGGGCGTTCCTGTAAAGGGCGGCGGTGAAACCCGTAGCTATGTATACCGCAAGGGACATTCGGCAATGGTCAATATTGTTAAACCTCTCTGCGTCATGTTTGCAAGTGATTGCCTCTGTCTCAACGTAGTATGCATTCGCGCCAGGGCGACATTTCGCCAACTGTCGAAGGTTGCCTAAAACTTTCCATTGCATACGTTATGAGAACCATGAGTTCTACCTGTCTCTATCAATGAGACGAATTGATGAATGGAATGAAATGGGAGGACACTCACGCGCCACACGCAACATAACACACTTCTCTCTTCCGCAGTCTAACAAGCTCTTTACACATGGATTGCAGTCGATTGCTATCCCTGTATCAGAAGTGTAAGCTATCTTAATTTTATTTAACACTATTTCATCTACCATCATCGCCCATATGAAATGTTATAAGATTTACAAGTTAGACTAAGCGTGCTACTATTTCCAAATGAAAAAGTATACATGGTTAAATCATCCACTGAAGTCCCATTCAAGTAAGTCAGTATGAAAGCAAAGATAATACGAAATAAACATTTATTATGGCATGTATTTCAAAAGGTCTTCATCGTCAATATCGTCCCAGAGTCTGGCTTCACATAGATAACAAAAACAGTTCAGTTGCTTTAATCGTTCTTCCACTGCGAGCCTCACTTTGTCAATATACTCCCACTCATATATACTCTCACTCATATACTCCCGCCATAGTTCGTGGCTGGGAGTTAGGGGTGTACCACTCCCATAATTGGTGGAGGAATTTCGTGCTGGTGATCTCCATCACATCGTCAGTATCGTACTGGAGATACTTCCACCTCACGCCTGTTAAGTCGGGACACTCCTTCTCACATACACTCTCCTCTTCCTCATCCGCTGGTAATGATAACTTTCTGATATTGTCCAGTCGGTACACCTTCTCTACCTTCCCCTTCGTTGGAGCGTTTGGTGCAACGAGCGCCTTTGGTGTTGAGCATGGAGAAGAGAATTTTGTGTTTGGTGTTGTCGGAGGGCTTGTCATGTTGACTGTGAATAATGACTTTGAAATGTTTTCTAATTCTTAAGTATCAACAAGCAACCAATCAGAATGAGCAGCCAATGAATGATGAATATGAAAGTATATATGTAAAGTGATATCCGTATCATTTCACTCTGTCTTTGAGACGTATAAGTGAAGTGTTCTCTAGCGAATTCTGTATTTGAGGCGTACAAGTGAACTGCTATCTCGTGAATTCCAAATTTGAGTGAAGTCTCTATCTTGTTGAAGTATCAACCTTAAACTTGATTTCGTTGAAATGGTAAGTTGAAGATTTCCTCTCTCATCTCCCTCAAACGTGTGGCTAATAGCATCTTCCTCAATTTCAGGCATCAACTTCATCACCAACGCCCTCCCTTCTCGAGGAAAGTTTAGAGTTATTGAGTCAAGGTAGGTTGTAACAATACACTGAGGCTTGAACAGAGATGATAGAATGATTTCTCTTTCAGGTGATGTGAGTTCCACCTCAGAACTGTCGCGACATGGCAACGAGTGGGAATGTGCTGACTGTGGGCACATCTTCACGAGGAAATGGGATCTCACCCGACACATCAAGCGAGGTGTTTGTCGACCTAAGCCGGCATCAATCTCCGAAGGTGGGGATGATTCTGTTAACGTCGTCTCCTTTTCTTGCGACTTGTGCGCTCAGTCTTTCGAGACACGTTTTGAACTATCTTCGCACAGACTTCAACATACACACACGAACGATACCTACACCAACGGTACCTCCTCTATCCGACTCACTGAAGTGTCCATAAATAATTTAGTGAGGAACTACCAGATGGACTCCTCAGAAACCATTGCTAACTTTGAGGAATGGTTTCATCAAAATTCATCATTGATAGAAGCGCTCTTCATCAATTTAGACAATTTTAGGATGAAGGCGCTCATCTATCTTAAAATAAAATATGTAAAAATCGACCACCATAATGGACAAATAATAGAGAGGTTGGAGTTTCACATACCCTCCTCTCCTGCAACCGAGGTTGTAGACTATGAGTCTTGGATAAATTTTCACATCCAAGGATTAAAATTAAATATTGATAAATTTAACGAGCGCGATAGCGGTCTCATTTTTGACGGCATTGAGTCCGCCTTATTTAAAATCAGTTTATTAGGAAATCATAGTGGTCAAGGCTCCTTTAAACTTCCAAACGATTTAAAAAACAAAACAGCAGTCATCAATGTCGATTGCGAATCGCAATGTTTTAAATATGCTGTCCTCTCCATTCTCCACTATAATGACATCAATGCGAATCGAATTCGCACATATAGCTATAGGCAGTGGGAGAATGAATTAAACTTCGATGACTGTAATAGTGACGATATGAAAATTAAAGATATAGAAAAATTTGAAAAATTGAACAACATTAAAACAGTTCTCCATGTTTGGGAAAGAGGATTGAAGAGTGTGCGCTACAACTCGCGTTCGAGCTGTTATGAACGTACAGTAAACCTGTTATTAGTAAAACAGGATGATAGTGAGGAATGGCACTACTGCGGTATTCCCAAAATCTCTCGCTTATACCACCACTTAGAAAACTCTAGTAGAGAGTTATATTACTGCGACAGATTTATTCGCCACTTTAGGAGGAAAACTAAATTTGAAACTCATTATGAGTGGTGTAAGCGAGGTAAACTGCAAATGGAACGCATGCCCAAAGATAAGGAGTTTTCATATAGAGACAATGGCGATGAACTAAGTCCTCTTCGTGTCATCTATGCTGACATCGAATGTTATATCGATGATAACATCCATCGACCAGCAGCCATTTCCTGCTATGAAGTATAGCATGATCACTTTAGGGGTAGGCAAAATAAAATGCGCGTCTGGCAAGGTGAGGATTGTATTTATCATTTCCTACAATTCCTCGAACAGGCTGTAAAATTTCAACAAAAACATGATGGTGAACTCTATCGCAGATCATTGCATATGACAGCAGATGATCAAGCTAAGTTTGGTAGTTGCAACGTTTGCTCCAAATGTAGTAAAACATTTCATGATAAGATTAAGAAAGTGTGCGACCATGATCACATTACTGGTAAATTTAGAAACGCACTCTGTTCAAAATGTAATTTTTCGCTGAGGATGAAGCGGCGTACATTATCCGTCATTTTCCATAATTTAAAGGGCTATGATAGCCATATGATAATAAAAGGAGGTTTAGGCCAAATGAAAGAGTGGAAGTTTGATGTAATAGCTCAAACGAGAGAAAAGTTTATGGCCATGACAGCAAAAGTACCCGTCGATAAAACCAAAGAAAATAAGACGGTCTATTTTAATATAAAATTTTTAGATTCCTACCAATTTATGGCTGCATCACTGGCCTCTCTCGTACAAAATCTAAAGTCTCTTCCACTAACACAAAATCTTAAGAAACAATATCCAAATTTAACTAATGAAGTCATCACACGGAAAGGAGTCTTTCCATATGCATATCTTGATGCGATAGGTAAACTCGGTGAGACTTCACTTTCCACCCATACATAATTTTAAAAATGATTTGACGGATCAAGATTGTCCATTAGAGACTATGAACATGCTCAAGAGGCATGGATAAAATTTGACTGCCATACTACATTTGGTGAATATATGATTGCCTATCTTAAGTTAGATGTATTTTTGCTGGCTGATGTATTTCCAAGAGTTTCGACGAGTGGCATTAGAAGAAGATAAGTTAGATCCCGTCCACTTTGTCAGTCTGGCAGCCATGTCATTTAAGTCTGCTTTTAAAATGACTGGTGAGACCATTCATCTCTTACAAGATCCAGAGATGTATAATTTATTTGAGCGAGGAATTCGCGGTGGTCTCACATTTGTAAATAAACATAGGTTAAAATATTAAACAGAAGGTAATGATCATACACAACTTAAGTATTATTACCAAAATAAGTTGTATGGTATTTCATTATCCAAACCGCTACCTCACTCTGAGTTTAGCTGGTTAGATGATAGTGAAATTCAACATTTCTCCAACCCTTCTAACATACTAGCAATTCCAGATGAAGGTGATTGGGGATATTATTGTGAGATAGATCTAATCTATCCAAATAATATTAAACATAAAACCGTAGATTTTCCACTCGCACCCGAATCAGGTGAAGTGAGTAAAGATATGTTTTCCGACTTTATGAAACAATTTCATAAAGATTTAGAATCATGTGGACAACCCAAGTATAAGTCTTGCCGCAAACTTTTGCTCACTCAATATGATAAAGAAAACTATCTAGTCCACTTTAGCGTCTTAAAATTTTATTTAGAAATGGGCATGATTTTAAAAAGAGTTCACCGCATTATTAAATTTAGACAGAAAGCCTTCCTCAAACCCTACATAGATAAGAAAAGCCAGAAACGTGCACTAGCCCAAAATAATTTTGAAAAAGATTTTTATAAATATAAGAACAACAGTCTATTTGGTAAGACGATGGAGGATGTTAGAAAGCGCGTAAACTACAAACTAGTTAATGATGATCAAAATTAATCACACAAATTGACCTCATCACCTCTATTCATCGATAGAGACATAATCGATTGAGGATCTTGTAGGTATTAAAATGATAAATCTGAAGTTGAGGTTTGTGCAAACCCTCTATATTGGTCAAGCTGTTCTAGATTACTCCAAGCTTGAAATGTATCAACTCTTCTATAAAATACTAAAACCGTTAGTCCTCTCGTAAAAGAGTTCGTTTGTTGTGGTGTGACACAGATAGTTTCTTTTTAGGTATTGCCACTCAAAAAGATTTAAATTTTAATGAAGTAGGAAAATCTTTAGAAAGATATTTTGATACATCAAATTATCTGTCTGATCATCCACTATACTCCATCAAAATAAGGTCAAACTTGGTTGTTTTAAGGATGAAACAGCAGGGAAGGAGATAGCTGACATGATTCACCTCCGCCCTAAAATGTATTCTATGAAATTAAAGGATAGTGATGATAGCATTAAGCGCGCTAAAGGCATATCAAAAATCCATTGTGCAAAACATGAAAACATAAGAATTTCAAGGGAGCCTATAGAAATAAAAATATAACGTTTGTCAATATGACAATCTTAAAATCTAAGTCGCATGAGATCAAAACTCATACTTTTAGGAAACGGGCGCTTTCAGCATGGGAGGATAAGAGGTGTTGGATAGGACATAACATATCTCTTCCACATGGACATCCTGACACAAACATACCACCACCCAAAAGAATTAAACTCACACTACCACATTCAGGAGACGTCTTAGCATAATCATCCTTAACTTAGTATTTTGATGTTGATTTCTGTAGATAAACATTGTTGTTTTATGTATCGCATGAGATTGTTTTTTCCTTGTGAATATGTGTCCACATCGGTACATTCCCCATGTGATGACTTTTCCACTGAAAGACATTTTTCCTATCCCTGTATATTTCCACCCTTCACGAAGTAAAAAGACTTTTTGTATATAGCAATGTTTATTGAAGTGCGCTCATGTATATATTTTCAGTGGATGTTGTATAAAGTCTATTGCTTCACATTCATGTACATATTTCAATAAATGTTGAATAAAGACTTCACTTTGTTTTCCGAAACACTAACGTTATGAGGGATTTAGTATCTTTCACGTGGATGCACTCTTGTAAACCATTGGTAATTTTGATAGCAATAGAGGGTATAGTTTGTTTGATGACGGGATGATAGAAAATAGATTCAAACATCTTCTCGACTATTCCATATGAAGCGTCTTTATCATGAATGAAATCACGTAAAATGTATTCTTTTTTCTCACCAACAGAAATAGGTAGAATCAAATCACTTTGAATGTAAAGTGCTGTTCATGTTTATCAAGTGTCATTGGTGTTTCTATACAATCGTATGCGCAGCAGTAAACACTGTTTGTAGCATTGAAAAACCAAAGAGTTTCTTCAAATTTTTACTGAATTGACATTGAATGTCATCACCCAGTTTCAGAACAACGCGTTGATTTTCAATTGAAAACGAAATGTGGTGTGTCTTTACATCATATTTTACTTTCATCACATGCTCAACTTCTGCTGTATATAAGGATTTACTACATGAATGAAGCTTTCAACTGTATGATATAGACGCGGCATTATATTGATAGCAACTTTAGATTCTTCATAAGACTGGTAAATTTTCTTGATGCGATCACCATAGATGTCCACCCACCATTCATCATTAACTGAATCAGCTTTAGTGTGATATTCATGAGAACCATACACCACACCGCTTCCAATAATAGGTGTATAATGTCTTGCAAAATGACGCAAGGTTGGAGAGAAATAAACTGTAAGTTTGTCATTATATTTCTGAATGATCAACTTATTTTTGTCCGCCAAAATTTTCTCTCCATACTTCTTACCCACAGTCTCATTCCATCGTTTTACTAACTCAATAAGTGATAAAGGTTGAACACCACGCTTTTTCAAAATGATGCGTTCTTCGCATTCTACAACATCTTCATCAAATATTTTAAATCTATAATGAAATTTGTTGATTCGATTTGAATAAACTTTTTTAACATTTGCAGTAGCAATTGATGTTAGATGTAGTCCATGGCCAAAACCGAGATGCGGATAGAATTCATTATCCAACCTCAGTGTAAGACCTTTAGTAAAAGAATGAAAGCGAAGGAACTGTCTCCCACTCCAATGATAGATAGTAAACTCATAAACTTTCTGATCCTTATTCTTCATGATGGAAGTATTACCACTGTTGAATGCCTTAATAATTTTCTCATTCCCAAATGGTTCATAATAATCTGATTTTATCTGAATCCATTCATAGTTCCACTTTCCATCTGATGTTAAATTGTATGGGAACTGGAATGCATTATTCATCGTTATTCCATCATGGGTGCGAGGAGTCAATATCATTTCTTCCAAATCATTCACATTATGAATATTGCTATCATAGCAAATACTAGAAACGCCAACCTCCCATTCACCTTCTAAATGCAGTGGGCGATTTAATTCTACTCGATAGTCTGATGGTTTATTTTTGGGAAATTTATTCATAGAACATTACTGGGCAAGTAGATTAGAAACGAGTCCTTATTTTCACTTTCCATATTATTCACATTGGAAAAAATATATTAGCATACTTTTGCATTAACTCTTCATTCGGAAATGGAGTGTGATACTTGTCACAGCATCTTTATGAAAAGGAATCAACGCACCAGCATCGTCATACATGGCAATATCAATTTGTGGGATGTAGTTTGATTTCAGCTTTGTATAATGCACTTTCTTGAAAGTATGCTCAGATAAAATACTGCAGCTTTTTAGCTGGTATGGTATCATTGCTAGCAATGGAGCTTCAACATCTACCACACGTACATCTTCACCAATATTGGAAGATATCTGAAAATAGTTTAAATGCGACGCGATACGCGACATGTCTGCGCTTAGCTTT
>CAJQUW010001012.1:0-27491 GCA_907163375.1 Prostheceraeus crozeri
TTAAGGACATTTTAAATTTCTACATTATCAGCCCTGTGATTGACCCCTTTTAAAATTTTAGGAATTTAACAGACAATTTTTAGGAATTTCAGTGAAAAATTAGAATACTCTGCAATTGATATAACATTGACTTAATATCCCACATCTCATAAGACATAGTGCTTTCATGGCAGACGAACAGATTTCACGAGAAACAAAGCCTATTCAACTCAGACATAATACTGTTTTGAAAATATATTTTGTTTTCATTACATGTAGTGACGTTGAGATTTCAACAGTAATAAAAAATACAACAGTCATACAGATTTATGAGTTGGTCAAATGTTGATTTGTTGAATTGAAATAATGAAAAGCCTCGTAATCGAGTTTCTGAACAGGACATGCGTCGTATAAGTATGCCTACGTTAATGATGATGATTACCTTCAAACGCCCACTTTCCTTAATGTTGGAAAGACGGCAGCATATAGGAATCGTCCAATGATTCCAGTAACTAGACTGGGGGAGCAGATAACGCTTGACAAAGAGATGATTTTAAAAATGCCTCGTAAACGAGTTTCTGAACAGGATATGTAGTGTACAGTTATGTCTACGTTAACGCGGTGATGATTACTGAGGTATGATATCATCAAATAAAAGGACAATTTCTCCAGCAAAAACATGCACATCTAGCGCAGATCGCCTAACAAATTTAAACGAATTATCCCTCAAAACTGTTTAAACTCTGAAATTAAGACATTACATGTCGTAATGATTGCACACTGTATACATATTTGGATTACGAAGTCGTTTTGTTGATCGACACTGATCTAAAGTTAAAATAATATTCGGATATACGTCATACACAAGGCCTCCGTGTTTTTATAAATTATAAGAGGTGCTGGATGAAAGAGAGAATAATATAGCAAGTACCGGTAATTCACCTCCCCGACGGCAATTCGATAGTGATCTATGGATTTTTCATATCATGGAGAGTCCTGGGTTCAAACATAGATCACTGTCGAATGCCGCCGGGGAGGTGAATTACTTGCTATAATATTCTCTCTAACATCTAGCACCTCTTATAATTAATTGTATAATTATGATTGATATAATGTAACGAAGCTAATTATTCCTACAAATTGTTTCTTATGGCTTGCTTAAGTCATTATTGAATTCAGTATGCTAAAAAACGCTATTTTATTGATGATTTGACTCTTCAAAACCTGTATAAATACATGAAAACAAGCATGAATTATATTATTTTTATTTTTTTTTCACTAATGGCCTCCTCTTCACCCCTTATAGCCATTCCTTCTCCACCAACAAAAGTGCAACAACGTATAAAAACAATGTAAAAACTATCTCTAACAAGTAATATACTGCGAATATGCTGTTCAGCTTTGGTATCAAAAAGCGAGAGAAAACAAATCAATGATATCAGTGAACAGTAGCAATCGCTGATACGAACAGTCTCCGTAAAAATCAATGAACACTTTAGTGTGAAAACAAATTTATTCAAACTTGGTGTGAATACCAAGTATTCTGAGGTGTTAATGAACTGGTGATCGATAAAATACTATGAATGAAATACGCCTTCGTAAAAGCGACTGCTACAACCAAGACCAGAAGTACAGTACACAAGCGTACGCTTTCACAATAGTCAAGTTTTTTGCTTCTTATTTCCATTCTCTAGTTCACTCTCTATTTTAGAGAATCTGACATTCAGTTCGGTTATCAATCTAGTTGTACTGTCTATCATGCCAGAAGAAATGGATATCTCTGCCATATCGGATCTTCGAACAGCTTCTCCTAGACGAGCATTTCCTTCCTGAAGCAACGTGTTGGCA
This sequence comes from Prostheceraeus crozeri, assembly GCA_907163375.1. Classification (NCBI taxonomy): domain Eukaryota; kingdom Metazoa; phylum Platyhelminthes; order Polycladida; family Euryleptidae; genus Prostheceraeus; species Prostheceraeus crozeri. The sequence goes on from CAJQUW010001012.1 coordinate 1,828, forward strand.
TCGCTTATTTGCTTTCGCAGACTTTCCTTCTCCTTTTCTAATTCAGTTATTGCTGAACGCTGACGTTTCCTATTTTCTTCTGTTCTTGACAATTCTGTGCGACACTTGAGTTTTTCGTCTGCTGATACCGCTGCTCGATACCTCTTAGAACCCTCTCTGAATGAATGCATCATGCCTTTCGTTATTGGGATCGAAGTGGGATCGCCTCCATACGAATTAACAACATCCTTAACAGTCCTGGCACCAATTATGACGGACTGGGACAACAAGCAGCGCATGTCTGTCACGACCTGTTTATTGGCGCTGAATCCGCGTTCAGGCTCTGAATTTCCATGCGAAAGAACAATCAGATTTCTAGCTAATTTTGTCAAAGAAGGAAATTTCGCGCAACCGACTGCTGTTTTCAGATTTCACACATTTTTCCAATACGTATCAGGATCATCGGAAGTCGATGGAAATTCACCAGAAGATCTCACAGATTCGTAAATGGTCCACTCATCAGTCATCGTATCAATTGACGATTCCGAGATCAAATGTGGTAACTTTCTGGCTAATCTTGTGAGTGATTGTCTCGGCTCACGGGGCCAATATTTCTTGTTCGGATGAAGCACTTGAACGTCATACAGAACAGAATCTTGTTTCGGTAAATGAATCATCAAGTAAGCGACTATTTTTGAGTAAAATGTTTTCACCTCACGAATGAGTTGCTTCTGATTACGTGAGTCAAGAAATCTTGAATTCAATAACTTGCGTGCAGTTGCACCGATTTCAACAGCGGAATAGTGCCTCTGGTTCTCTTTTTCTCCATAGCATACTGTTTCGTAATCACCTCCACAAGCATCAATAACTTCGGACTTCACAAAGCGTTGGAGAAGTTTGAGAAGCAGTTCTGACATGATGAGTACAGCGCATGAATCAATGGTGTTCTGGCTTGGAATAGAATGAGGAAATCATACAATAGCGTACCGACAGATTTCAGAAAATTCATGTAAATTTCACTCCAAGGCGATGCCAGAACAGATCGTATTCTTTTATATCTAGCAGAATTCGTGGCACTGGTGTCTTTCAACTGATTGAAATATTCCTTCAAAGATTCAAATTGACCAATATATACTCCCAGAACATCTGATAATTATCTTTCCACATATCTTTTGAATAGACCACCCTCCAAGTTAAGTAATTCTTGAACACGAAAGTAGTCTTCCCGACGTGCCGCTGAATACTTAAAAAATGAAAACACATCCTGCAGGAACTCTTCAATACTCCAGTTTTCAATAGAATCAAGGCCATTCATAAATCCTAGTTTTCATAAATCCTATCTCATGACATCTCAGCAGGGCATGAACGCTAACCTCTCTGCAATCAGAATGGCTGTAATATCAATATGTAGGTAAGATGAAAAAACCCAACTTTTGTAATACGAAATTTTAGGAATTTTTCATTTTTCACCAAATTTTAGGAAAATTTTAGGAATTTTAGGAGAGTTTTGAAATTTTAGGAATTTTAGGAATTTTAGGAGTAATCACACCCCTGCATTATCCAACAGGAGATTGATAGGTGCTAGGTACAATTGAATTCTTGTATAAGGTTGGCTAATAAAGCCGGTGCTATGAGAATGGAACAAAATTCTCATGACATCTGGTGGTTGAGGATAGAGTTGGAACCGTGTTTACATGTTTACTTAAAGGCACAAGTAATTCACTTCTCTCTTGATGTCAGCGTTTTCTAATCCGTAAATTGCCTGGAAGATGTCTGCTCGTCCGATAAACACACATGCTCTTTTTTTAAAAATTATTTCTGCTTCTGTGTTGACCTAATGAATTATACTGTTTGATAGTTAACTTCTTACATGTAGCTGACATGTAAAGCGAATATCTAAGTATTAATTTGCGAAGGTTATGATATGGTTATTGGCTCTGCTTTTTTCTTTATCAATTATCATATCCGAAGTTTTCATTGTTTATGTTTTTCAGATAACATGCTTTATTTTTGAATTTTACAACCGCTTTTTCGTTTGAATATCTTCATTAACCTCTGTTTCTTACCTTCGTCCTTCTCTCTTTTTTTAGTAGTACCTGAATGCAGGTATTTGTATCATGAAGAAAGATCTTATAAAATATACAGGTGAAGGTGAAGTTACAAAGTTTATTTTCTAGGCATGAAGAAGTTCAACTCTCATGCTCCTTTGTTGTCAGCTTTTGATTGGCTAGATTGTCTGAATGATGCTTGAACTTTATATGATGTTAGCTCTATCGGCCTCCTTCCTAGGAAGATTTGTACTTTCTTTTCATAATTTCTGTTAAGTCATGCTTTTTAATCTTGATATGCAGCTAGCTGCAACTATTACTATCCGTCCATGATTTACTATACCCTCGAAACATTGGAATGTCGCAGCATTGCTCATACATGTACATACATTAGGTGACATGCCACGATCAATCACGCGTAGTTACACATGACCCTAAACATCCGTGGCTATGCGGGATATTGCTGCAATATCTGTTACATAAGTTAGTATAGTCGGCAGTCCTGTTATATAGACTTTGCGTCTCATGTGTCTGCATGTATCAGAGGCTAAACAATGTGATAGGACCTCAATTTCATGCTCACGGCAGACAGAACATGCTTAGCGGTTCATCCGTCGTTCAAGCGGCAGCGCATACAACTGTAGACGACGCGCAAACTATAAACGCTCGCCCGCGCGTATTCATAACCATTTCCCATGTTTTAACAGCATCAGATTAAGTGATTTCTGACTCTTAGTGCAGCGCGTATGTACGCGGGTAGAAGAAGAGAATGTCCTTAACCACAGATGTTTGGGGTGTTCCGTAATTACGCGTGAATTACGCGTGGCATGTCACCCAGTGTAGTGATATTCATTCAATCTCTATTATTTTGCTCAGAATTTGAAGACTTTTGATAGCTACATCCAATGCTGTCAACCTTCTCGATTGTGTGATTGCTTTCTAACGTAGCTAGCTACTATCCGAGCTCTAGTTTCCTAAATGAATATTAATAATAAATGTTAAATATAAATATGTTTTTATTGTTAAACTGACAACATCGGTTTCAACAGTTCTGAAATAATAATAATGCTTGTATTTCGGAAGCGCATCACTACTGCGACCAGTAATTGTGCAAACTATATACAAATTGTCAAGCTTTCAAATCAAACTTGACTATGATTTAATGAAATTTACTATTCAAGCACGAATAGGACATCTGCTCGATAACAGAATGCCTCATACATTAATCAGAACTTGCTTCAAGACTTACTTTTAGAAGAGCTTTCATTCTGGAGGTAGCCTTTTCTTGAGGATATTCCTTTGATTTTTCAACATAAGTCTGTTGATAAAATGCAGCTAAGAGGGAAGCAGTTTGTTAAAAGAAGAAATTCAACAAATTCTCACCTTGGTCAAATCAAGTATGGAAGATTTTGCTTTAAAGTCCAGTTCGCTGTCATATTTATAGTTCGTAAACTTCAATTCATCGAATCCGAGGTCTTGTTGAAGAAGGTATATTCTTTCCCGATACCAATCATACCAATTATCTCCAAGATCATGTGGATGATCGCCATTGAGGTACAATTTCGCGAGATCTGTCACACAGTAAAGACTGTATTGATACACTGGTGCTTCTCTCTTAATGGCTAGCTGATAAATGTGTGTCATTTTTTCGGGAGAAGTGTAATCCTGAAAAAATGGCATACCGATAATACAAATATTTTCATATCTTTCAAAATTTTTCGGATGACAACTACCCACACAATACGCAAGCAGACTCGTACTTTATATCGGAGGAAGACGACAATGCAAGTATTACAAATAATTCTTGATATTCTATGAAAATTTCTCGTCACAAGTATATCAAACAATATCCATGGAGATTCTTAATTACTTTAGAAACATAATCGCATTATAATTGAATTAACTCGAATCGTTAAGTGAATCATTTGTTCATTATATCAAAATTTTCCTTTTAATTCCATTAAGGTACCAGTAAAAATAAGATAAATGTCCTAATCCATTTGAGACCTGCTTCGAAGCAAATTGCACTGGGCATAGTAGATGTAGGGTAATCAGAGTAATCTGGGGCAGGTTTGACACCTATTTCTACATTTGTTTGTAGAATGAATTCTAGTGTATGGTAAGATAATCATTTATAATTGATATCCCCCATCTTTCCCCAATTTTTGGAAATCAACCAACATTCTTCCCATTCCCAAATCCAAGTTCGACTATCGGCCCATCTCGATCCATCCTTTCTTGAGCAAAATCTTCGAAATGTTGTTTAGAGACATGCTTCTTCTCCCTTCCCTCAATCACCGATTGAATCCCTCGCAATTTGGTTTTTGTCCCTAAGAATTTCTATGGTGGTTGTACGAACGCTCACTTAGCAATTCGCCTTGCAACTCTACAACATATTTCTGCCGACCCTCTGAACTACGCGAAACTCCTCGCAGTTGATTTTTGAAAGGCGTTCGACTCTGACAGTCATTCCATTCTTCTCAATTCAATGATGAAGAATTTTGGTTGCAATCTGCTGGCAACTAAATTCATTTTCAGTTTTCTTGAAAATCGTGTACAACGTGTGTGCTTGAATGGTATATCTACGCCCTGGAAAGTGGTCACTAGTGGGGTTTCTCAGGGTTCCATCCTCGGGCCTCTTCTTTTCGTTATTTTACTTGATGATCTTCCGCACCTCCATGACACTAAGATAGTCGCCTATACCGATGATGTCACCCTAATCCATCTCGTTAATGTGACTGTTGTTGACAATTTTCAAATCTCCGTCGATAGTTTTTGTTATTGTTGGGTCAAAAAGAAAAAACTTGTTATAAATGTTGATAAGACGAAATGTCTTACTATGTCACGAAAGAATTCTTGTCCGCCATGCTTGCCCATTTTTATTGATAATATTGCTATTGAGAATGTTGAGCATTTGAAAACTTTAGGTGCTCTTTTCTCCAGTGATTTAAGTTGGAGTGTGCAGTTTGATAGCTTGTGTAATGGCTGTTGCCGTGCTATGTCGTTTGCAAAACGTTTAATGTTGAACGGTAATCGTGGTCCGATTATTTGGCAGGCTTACATGGCTTTTGTCTTCTGTCATATGTTTTTTTGTTGGCCAGTCATGTGCGACATCAGCAAAGGGAAATTCAGAAAGCTTGAACGATTACATGTCCTTGCCAGACGTTGGGCTGACGTAACTGACGTAAGATTTGTGAAAAACTTAAAAGATCGCCATGAATGCGAATGAAGTTTTTGAAATTCGCTAGAATAGCTATAATGTAAGACCTTTGTGTAAGACGTATGCTAACTCAACGTCCCTTCTACAAAAGAATGGCTCTTTACAATAATTCATTTGTCAAATTTTCCATGAAATTGTGATTTTGTTCCTATTTATATTTCTTTGTAATACCGCTTGTTGTATTCACAAATACAGAACTGTTATTATTGATATATTTGAAGTCGTTTCTAAGCGCTTTGTGACATAGGACATATACACATTTGCAAGAAGACAACCACACTTAGATCGCATGCCAAGTCATCATCGAAATCAGTTACATAATACAGACAGATTAAAAACAGTGAGACATTCATTTGTGAAGTTGACTAGATAGAATCTTGTTGTTGACGGAAATGAATTTCAACATCAGCAGGTACTAAAAGTTGCCAAAAATAGATAAGACTGCTAAATGAATGTACATCTACGCTTACTAACGAAAGACCCTTCTCAACCTAATGAACATACATTGAGCGTCTTCATTAGGACTATTTCAATTACATGATTGTTCAAGTTTCTTAGAAATATGGCCTCTAATGTAGGCCTATTACAAATGAATGCTGGGATGGTTTTCATCATCGTATCTGACTTAGATGTTTTCTAATGCTTGTTTACATGCATATTAGGAATGTAGGTCCCCAGAAATAAATGTGATCAAATCTTTGTATTTGATATGCTCGAACTAGTGTCACGAGCTTTCGGACCTTTATCCTTCGTCAGGCAAATATCAACCTGATTCGCAGACATTTTGGGGTTAGCATTCATCACCAAAATAACTGCTGCATTAATTTTAGTGAGTCATTTTCATTTTAGAAATCCTTGCGAACAACAAAGTTGAAGAGAAAGGCAGTCCACCTCACTCATACTATACCTGAACAGAGATCTGGCTGGGGAGAATCACATTTCGCATGTTCAATACAAATACCTTTTTTCGATGTCAAACTACAGATATTCTTTGAACGAGTGTCCAGGTTAGGGGCAGAAACACGACAAGGCCCGATATTGTCCATTAAGCATTTGGGGCTGAAGCCACGCCATACAATTCATGCACATTTTTAATTTTCATTTACATTTCGCTGTTTGTCTGCGTGAAAACTAGATAAGTGCTCGTTAGGACTAAGGGTGTACCGATTATTGATTTTGATAATCGGCCGATTACCGATTAGTCGTTGGATGGAAGGTAGTCGACTATTTCTTTTCGATTCATCTGAAATTGACATTTTCCATATACTGAATACCGATTTAGTTAAAGGAAACTTAACACTAGAATTACTGAGGTGTCCCATAAGACACCTACTGTAAGAATCATAGCTTTATTTTTTCTTTCTTATATATTTACACGTTGAGCCTTCTTGACTTTTCAAGCCGGGATATTTGACGTGTGTTCCTTGTATTTGAGTTCAATATTATTGCATACTCTTGGAGTTCTGATCAATTGAAGTTGCACACTCCTAGAATTACTACCGTGTCCTATACGACACCGTTAAAATATCAGAAGTCTACGATGTGAAATAATGTCTCTGCATTTTTCAAATACGTACGCTAACTCAAAATAAATGATCGATGACAGTGTACATAGATATTAGCAACAACTACAAATAGGCTCCTAGATTTCATGGGTAATAGGAATACCAATCGTTCAGAGCAGCCATGATAGAGACATGGTAGAGAAGCCATGTCCGATGTCACATCAAATTTCATGAATCATCATTCAGATAGCGACCTCGATGTCTGTGTTCAATTTGTTTGTTACTGCTGCATACATGTATACTATATCGTTAGTCATTTGAATAGAGATATTCCAAAGTTCATCAGTGTTACCGTAGATTTTCATTGGTTCATTTTGTTTATACTAACAAAGCTTGCTGTGAAATATGACTCGTACATAATTATTACAGTCAGATGTGAAAGCTTTGATCAAGCGACTTCCGTGAAACGACACCATGACAAGGAGCAAAATAACGGTTACTGAAATGGCTAAAATTTTTAATGACTGGAATACTGACGACGAATTGAGTGATGAAGAGAATGAGGACACGATAATGGATACGACGAGAAACAGTCTTCAAAATTCCCGTGACGCTAGTGACATAAGTAGTGAAGATTCTGATAGTGATTCTGAAGAAGTTTCTGCGAGTAATGCCATCGAAATTACGCCGTCACCTTCAGCCGTGCATGTCATCGGCAGAAATGGAACAACTTGGACATCAGCGAACAGGACTACTGGGCGAACTCCTGCTCATAACATATTCAGTGCTACTCCCGGATGTAGGCCATCAGTTGCAACAACTGTTTCTTCGGCTTATGATGCATGGAAACATTTCATTGATGAATCGACGCTGCGTCAAATTGTCAAATATACTAATGAAGAAGCTGAAAGGCGTGGTGAGAAAGATTTTCTTATGACTTTATCTGAATTAGAAGCTTTTATCGCACTTCAGTATGCTAGAGGCCTGTATGGCAAGAATCACCCTGTTTCCTTTTTGTGGAACTCCGAACATGGCATCAGCATTTTTGGTAAAACTATGGCACGTGGCCGATTTGTGAAAATCTTGAAGTACCTTCGCTTTGACGATAAGCCCAGACGCGTGAGAGCAGGCCCCAACGCCGATAAATTTCTGCCCATTCGAGAATCCTTTGACAAATTTGTGACAAACTGTATGTCAAAATTTAAATGCAATTTTTCTCTAACAATTGATGAGCAACTTTTGCCCATGAAGTCACGTTGCGGCCTAATCACGTATATGCCTAACAAGCCGGATAAGTATGGAATTAAATTTTGGCTGCTTGTAGACGTGGACACAAAGTATGTGATAAATATCATTCCGTACCTTGGAGCACAGGAGCGTCAAGAGAGGGGAGACACACCATTGGCAGAATCAGTTGTTTTAAAACTTATCCAGCCTATTCGAGGTCGTGGCTACAACGTTTGCTGCGATAACTTTTTTACTAGTCTGTCGTTGGCAGGGAAGCTGGCTGTCCAGCACAATACATCTATAGTTGGTACCATGCGAAAAAATCGACGCGAGCTTTCTGAGGTCATGACGAGTGCGAAGAAGGAAGACACTCATAAAAGTTCCTTTTTTTGGAATGAAAAAGCAAAAACATTGTTTGTGAATTATCAAACCAAGCAGAACAAGTCCGTCTGTCTGTTATCAACGCTACATTCAGTGCCAGAGGTTGAAGAAATTGGCCGTAAAAACCCCCACATGATTTTGTTTTATAACAAAAACAAAGTCGGCGTTGACTCTGTTGACCAGATGATTAGACTTTATAGCACCCACAGCGCATCGAGGAGATGGCCGATGGGAGTGTGGGCCAATATGCTCGACATCAGTGTTATTAACGCTCGAGTTTTATTCTCTCACATTTTTCGCCGCAAAATATCTCGTCGGTCTTTTCTTTTGGAGCTCATAGATCAATTGCGCTCACCGCATATTGCTCAAAGAAATATTGTTCTTCAAAATTTTTCTGGTGTAGGCCTACCTCGAGTCACTTCAAAGAGGCGTAAATGCCATGGCTCATTGTGTAGCAATGCTACAATGTTTACTTGCATTTCATGTGAAAAACCCACATGTGGCACCTGTGCGGTGCCAAACACAAAGGTAACTTTTGTGTCATGTGCTAATTGTAATTGCAATTCCTGTTAATGTCTAAATTGAAGGATTATGGAATGTGTGTTTTTCCTTGTTCATAACTTTGCCCGGCAAAATAGTGTGATAGCAGTTCAAAAACATGACACATAACTGATTTGTCATGTAATTATTCAATAATCATTGTAATTTTGTACTTCTGTGGAATTAGGATTTACTAGCTGATATTGATGACAAAAGGTGTCGTATATGACACCTCCGTAATTCAGGGGGTTAAAAATGTTCAGTAAAGCTAGTGTTAAGAATAGCAAATTTCACCAAATAATAAGTAAAACAAGGTTGGACCTTGGGTTTTGGGTCGACCTTGGATAAGTGATACAAAACTTGGGTCCTCTGTTAATGCTGCGCAAGCAATTCAAGTCATAAAAGCCAATATTTTGATTTGAATCTTAGGAGAACTACATGATAAGAGCATAAGGCTATGATTTTTATCAAAATTCCACTCAATTCACAGAATATTTCAAAAATGAAATGCTCGTGATTATCAGCTAAGCTTATTTCATTTTGAGCTTGAGAATGCCGCGCATTGAAAGTTCGCACATATTGTATAGGGTTGGCAACAAAGTTTTGACCGATGCAAAAATGACTATATTTTTTCATCAACAATGTTTTACCAAAGCAATACCTACTACAACGCATACACTATAATCCTCATTTCAATCTGATGGGCCATTCCTCCCCCATCGCATCGAGATTTTTACATCTGTTGATGATTATGAGTAATGATATTTTTATAAATTTTTTAGTTGAATAATTTGTAAAATTGATTAATTTATCAATGCTATTAAGACCCACGTTTCTATCAGAGAGAAAGCAAAAAAATCCAAAAAGGCAAGCCGTTGTCATTCACTCATCATTTTGTGCCAGGTGTTGGAAATAATTTCCATCGGTATCGATGCACCTTTGCCATCTACTTGGCAGTAAACTGAAGGCTTTTGCGAAAAACGATCTGTCTTTCGAATCGAACCAAAGGTTCACTTTCCTCATCACTTCATCGGCATTCCTAAAATTCATGCCTTTTAATGAACTCTTCATCGGAGAAAACAGATAATAGTCCGATGGAGACAAGTCCGGCGAATAGGGAGGATGATCCAACACACTAAGTCCGAGATCGGCTAACTTTCTCCTCGTTTCAGTTGAAGTGTGAGGTCTAGCATTGTCTTGTAAAAAACAGAAGCCACTTAGGTCAGCACGACGCAATAGCAATCAAATTAACATTGAAACCTAGCATATCAAGTAATTGAAGTCACATGACTATTGTCAATCAAATCTTCGTGAAATGATCATAGATATCGAACCACACTGTCTATGTACCTTCAGTTTGAAATGATACATTTATTAGATATCTGACAATACTTTGTGATTTCAATAATTAACACATTTCAAAATGGAAGAAAATATCGCATCATGCTAAAACAGGTCTTGTAATCAGAGTTGGAAAAGTCGGAATTGGAATTAATTCTGATCCGGAATTAATTCCATTTTCCGTCGGAATTGGAATTGGAATTGACGATATTTATATCTACTGGAATTGGAATTGGAATTCACCTTGATAAACTTCAATTCCACTTTTTCGATAGACCTGTGATAAATCTATTTGTACAAAAATTGAAATCACAGTACTCGGCCGTTGTGTTAACTGCACGCAGAGATAAGAGAGAGAGATAGATCGACAGAGGTAGCTTTATTCTGTAGTTGAATAAAGGACTTCGATGGGCCTACAGCCCCGTGATTAATTTCAGCGATTAAGCAGACAATGAAAAGACAACCATCTTTGCTCAATCTGTTATTTAGTTATTTATCAAGTAAGATAATTAATCAAAATAAAGCAATTGTTGAATTTAGTTTTTAGTTCTTGATAGGATAAGCACAAAAATTGGACATTAACTTAATTGTTGTACACACAAAAAACAATTGGTTTGGAAAGAGGAAAATTAACGCTGCATTAAAGGGCAGCAACCCTGTCAGTTCAAATCATAATATAGACAGTGTCAACAGATTATTCTGATAATTAATTATTCAATTACATGAACTATCATTCAACTTCCAATCACAACAATTAACAATATTAATTTTAAAGACTATAGTTATATAGACACGATGCGCAACGATAAAAGAAAAACTTTACACTCACAGTTCACTTCTTAATGTTGAATTCACTTCAATTCGGTCGGACTCACTTATACCAAAATAATATCATAAATATCAGTGTCACTTATGCCGTCAATCTTCAATCGCGCGCTGATGTGTTGCTGTTTGCTGGCAGGCAGTTGTTATTGTTACTTCTGTAGTTATGTTACACCGCGAGAGCCCGGAGTTCTTCTAACAGCTACTGAAGATGTCGTGTGTGTGTGTTGTGTCAATTTCTCATCATTTCTAATTTATACAAATTTTTGAGACTTGCCGATAAAACCACTTTCTTTTGAAAATTGAAAGAGTTTCCTTTAATCTCTGCTCGTTAGTTTTCGACCCGACCACATTTTGTTCTTATCACGGAATTTTTAATCTCTTTTTTTAACATAGAATGTTAATCAAATTTCATGATATCATTTTTATCGTCGTTTTTTCTTTCATCAACAATCACTCGCACACTGAATTTCTTTCTTCTGTCAATTTAATAATGTATTTATTTGCATCACATTTCTCTCTCTCTATCTCTCTCTCTCTCTCTCTCTCTCTCTCTCTCTCTCTCTCTCTCTCTCTCTCTCTCTCTCTCTCTCTCTCTCTCTCAGCGTTTGATTATTCGCTAACCGTTGATTTTCTTTTCTATCTTTTTTTCACGAGATGTTGAATATCTCGTTTACGAAACGAAAATGGCGTAGGCTAACTGGTTACATATATATATATATTTATCAAATCTCAACAGATGTAACCACCACGAGACATGTTTCGGCCTGTTGGGCCTCATCAGTCGTGGGTAGGTTTGAACCAGCGACGTTGGAGCTAGAGGATGTGCAAGCATACCCTCTAACCACAAGGCCACCGGACCATCTGTTGAGAGCGTGAATTAGCCAGGAAGGCACTGCTTTAACGCAGGCACGTGGAGGGCGGACTGCTTTCTGCAATCACTTAATACCGCATCCGAGATTGAGGCGCTTCACGCAGGCGCTACTCATTACATGTTTAGACAAGTAACCTGGCAATTGATAAATTTATCAAATCAATAAATTTATCAATTGCCAGGTTACTTGTCTAAACATGTAATGAGTAGCGCCTGCGTGAAGCGCCTCAATCTCGGATGCGGTATTAAGTGATTGCAGAAAGCAGTCCGCCCTCCACGTGCCTGCGTTAAAGCAGTGCCTTCCTGGCTAATTCACGCTCTCAACAGATGGTCCGGTGGCCTTGTGGTTAGAGGGTATGCTTGCACATCCTCTAGCTCCAACGTCGCTGGTTCAAACCTACCCACGACTGATGAGGCCCAACAGGCCGAAACATGTCTCGTGGTGGTTACATCTGTTGAGATTTGATAAATTTATCAATTGCCAGGTTACTTGTCTAAACATGTAATGAGTAGCGCCTGCGTGAAGCGCCTCAATCTCGGATGCGGTATTAAGTGATTGCAGAAAACAATCCGCCCTCCACGTGCCTGCGTTAAAGCAGTGCCTTCCTGGCTAATTCACGCTCTCAACAGATGGTCCGGTGGCCTTGTGGTTAGAGGGTATGCTTGCACATCCTCTAGCTCCAACGTCGCTGGTTCAAACCTACCCACGACTGATGAGGCCCAACAGGCCGAAACATGTCTCGTGGTGGTTACATCTGTTGAGATTTGATAAATTTATCAATTGCCAGGTTACTTGTCTAAACATGTAATGAGTAGCGCCTGCGTGAAGCGCCTCAATCTCGGATGCGGTATTAAGTGATTGCAGAAAGCAGTCCGCCCTCCACGTGCCTGCGTTAAAGCAGTGCCTTCCTGGCTAATTCACGCTCTCAACAGATGGTCCGGTGGCCTTGTGGTTAGAGGGTATGCTTGCACATCCTCTAGCTCCAACGTCGCTGGTTCAAACCTACCCACGACTGATGAGGCCCAACAGGCCGAAACATGTCTCGTGGTGGTTACATCTGTTGAGATTTGATAAATTTATCAATTGCCAGGTTACTTGTCTAAACATGTAATGAGTAGCGCCTGCGTGAAGCGCCTCAATCTCGGATGCGGTATTAAGTGATTGCAGAAAGCAGTCCGCCCTCCACGTGCCTGCGTTAAAGCAGTGCCTTCCTGGCTAATTCACGCTCTCAACAGATGGTCCGGTGGCCTTGTGGTTAGAGGGTATGCTTGCACATCCTCTAGCTCCAACGTCGCTGGTTCAAACCTACCCACGACTGATGAGGCCCAACAGGCCGAAACATGTCTCGTGGTGGTTACATCTGTTGAGATTTGATAAATTTATCAATTGCCAGGTTACTTGTCTAAACATGTAATGAGTAGCGCCTGCGTGAAGCGCCTCAATCTCGGATGCGGTATTAAGTGATTGCAGAAAGCAGTCCGCCCTCCACGTGCCTGCGTTAAAGCAGTGCCTTCCTGGCTAATTCACGCTCTCAACAGATGGTCCGGTGGTCTTGTGGTTAGAGGGTATGCTTGCACATCCTCTAGCTCCAACGTCGCTGGTTCAAACCTACCCACGACTGATGAGGCCCAACAGGCCGAAACATGTCTCGTGGTGGTTACATCTGTTGAGATTTGATAAATTTATCAATTGCCAGGTTACTTGTCTAAACATGTAATGAGTAGCGCCTGCGTGAAGCGCCTCAATCTCGGATGCGGTATTAAGTGATTGCAGAAAGCAGTCCGCCCTCCACGTGCCTGCGTTAAAGCAGTGCCTTCCTGGCTAATTCACGCTCTCAACAGATGGTCCGGTGGCCTTGTGGTTAGAGGGTATGCTTGCACATCCTCTAGCTCCAACGTCGCTGGTTCAAACCTACCCACGACTGATGAGGCCCAACAGGCCGAAACATGTCTCGTGGTGGTTACATCTGTTGAGATTTGATAAATTTATCAATTGCCAGGTTACTTGTCTAAACATGTAATGAGTAGCGCCTGCGTGAAGCGCCTCAATCTCGGATGCGGTATTAAGTGATTGCAGAAAGCAGTCCGCCCTCCACGTGCCTGCGTTAAAGCAGTGCCTTCCTGGCTAATTCACGCTCTCAACAGATGGTCCGGTGGCCTTGTGGTTAGAGGGTATGCTTGCACATCCTCTAGCTCCAACGTCGCTGGTTCAAACCTACCCACGACTGATGAGGCCCAACAGGCCGAAACATGTCTCGTGGTGGTTACATCTGTTGAGATTTGATAAATTTATCAATTGCCAGGTTACTTGTCTAAACATGTAATGAGTAGCGCCTGCGTGAAGCGCCTCAATCTCGGATGCGGTATTAAGTGATTGCAGAAAGCAGTCCGCCCTCCACGTGCCTGCGTTAAAGCAGTGCCTTCCTGGCTAATTCACGCTCTCAACAGATGGTCCGGTGGCCTTGTGGTTAGAGGGTATGCTTGCACATCCTCTAGCTCCAACGTCGCTGGTTCAAACCTACCCACGACTGATGAGGCCCAACAGGCCGAAACATGTCTCGTGGTGGTTACATCTGTTGAGATTTGATAAATTTATCAATTGCCAGGTTACTTGTCTAAACATGTAATGAGTAGCGCCTGCGTGAAGCGCCTCAATCTCGGATGCGGTATTAAGTGATTGCAGAAAGCAGTCCGCCCTCCACGTGCCTGCGTTAAAGCAGTGCCTTCCTGGCTAATTCACGCTCTCAACAGATGGTCCGGTGGCCTTGTGGTTAGAGGGTATGCTTGCACATCCTCTAGCTCCAACGTCGCTGGTTCAAACCTACCCACGACTGATGAGGCCCAACAGGCCGAAACATGTCTCGTGGTGGTTACATCTGTTGAGATTTGATAAATTTATCAATTGCCAGGTTACTTGTCTAAACATGTAATGAGTAGCGCCTGCGTGAAGCGCCTCAATCTCGGATGCGGTATTAAGTGATTGCAGAAAGCAGTCCGCCCTCCACGTGCCTGCGTTAAAGCAGTGCCTTCCTGGCTAATTCACGCTCTCAACAGATGGTCCGGTGGCCTTGTGGTTAGAGGGTATGCTTGCACATCCTCTAGCTCCAACGTCGCTGGTTCAAACCTACCCACGACTGATGAGGCCCAACAGGCCGAAACATGTCTCGTGGTGGTTACATCTGTTGAGATTTGATAAATTTATCAATTGCCAGGTTACTTGTCTAAACATGTAATGAGTAGCGCCTGCGTGAAGCGCCTCAATCTCGGATGCGGTATTAAGTGATTGCAGAAAGCAGTCCGCCCTCCACGTGCCTGCGTTAAAGCAGTGCCTTCCTGGCTAATTCACGCTCTCAACAGATGGTCCGGTGGCCTTGTGGTTAGAGGGTATGCTTGCACATCCTCTAGCTCCAACGTCGCTGGTTCAAACCTACCCACGACTGATGAGGCCCAACAGGCCGAAACATGTCTCGTGGTGGTTACATCTGTTGAGATTTGATAAATTTATCAATTGCCAGGTTACTTGTCTAAACATGTAATGAGTAGCGCCTGCGTGAAGCGCCTCAATCTCGGATGCGGTATTAAGTGATTGCAGAAAGCAGTCCGCCCTCCACGTGCCTGCGTTAAAGCAGTGCCTTCCTGGCTAATTCACGCTCTCAACAGATGGTCCGGTGGTCTTGTGGTTAGAGGGTATGCTTGCACATCCTCTAGCTCCAACGTCGCTGGTTCAAACCTACCCACGACTGATGAGGCCCAACAGGCCGAAACATGTCTCGTGGTGGTTACATCTGTTGAGATTTGATAAATTTATCAATTGCCAGGTTACTTGTCTAAACATGTAATGAGTAGCGCCTGCGTGAAGCGCCTCAATCTCGGATGCGGTATTAAGTGATTGCAGAAAGCAGTCCGCCCTCCACGTGCCTGCGTTAAAGCAGTGCCTTCCTGGCTAATTCACGCTCTCAACAGATGGTCCGGTGGCCTTGTGGTTAGAGGGTATGCTTGCACATCCTCTAGCTCCAACGTCGCTGGTTCAAACCTACCCACGACTGATGAGGCCCAACAGGCCGAAACATGTCTCGTGGTGGTTACATCTGTTGAGATTTGATAAATTTATCAATTGCCAGGTTACTTGTCTAAACATGTAATGAGTAGCGCCTGCGTGAAGCGCCTCAATCTCGGATGCGGTATTAAGTGATTGCAGAAAGCAGTCCGCCCTCCACGTGCCTGCGTTAAAGCAGTGCCTTCCTGGCTAATTCACGCTCTCAACAGATGGTCCGGTGGTCTTGTGGTTAGAGGGTATGCTTGCACATCCTCTAGCTCCAACGTCGCTGGTTCAAACCTACCCACGACTGATGAGGCCCAACAGGCCGAAACATGTCTCGTGGTGGTTACATCTGTTGAGATTTGATAAATTTATCAATTGCCAGGTTACTTGTCTAAACATGTAATGAGTAGCGCCTGCGTGAAGCGCCTCAATCTCGGATGCGGTATTAAGTGATTGCAGAAAGCAGTCCGCCCTCCACGTGCCTGCGTTAAAGCAGTGCCTTCCTGGCTAATTCACGCTCTCAACAGATGGTCCGGTGGCCTTGTGGTTAGAGGGTATGCTTGCACATCCTCTAGCTCCAACGTCGCTGGTTCAAACCTACCCACGACTGATGAGGCCCAACAGGCCGAAACATGTCACATGTCTCGTGGTGGTTACATCTGTTGAGATTTGATAAATTTATCAATTGCCAGGTTACTTGTCTAAACATGTAATGAGTAGCGCCTGCGTGAAGCGCCTCAATCTCGGATGCGGTATTAAGTGATTGCAGAAAGCAGTCCGCCCTCCACGTGCCTGCGTTAAAGCAGTGCCTTCCTGGCTAATTCACGCTCTCAACAGATGGTCCGGTGGCCTTGTGGTTAGAGGGTATGCTTGCACATCCTCTAGCTCCAACGTCGCTGGTTCAAACCTACCCACGACTGATGAGGCCCAACAGGCCGAAACATGTCTCGTGGTGGTTACATCTGTTGAGATTTGATAAATTTATCAATTGCCAGGTTACTTGTCTAAACATGTAATGAGTAGCGCCTGCGTGAAGCGCCTCAATCTCGGATGCGGTATTAAGTGATTGCAGAAAGCAGTCCGCCCTCCACGTGCCTGCGTTAAAGCAGTGCCTTCCTGGCTAATTCACGCTCTCAACAGATGGTCCGGTGGCCTTGTGGTTAGAGGGTATGCTTGCACATCCTCTAGCTCCAACGTCGCTGGTTCAAACCTACCCACGACTGATGAGGCCCAACAGGCCGAAACATGTCTCGTGGTGGTTACATCTGTTGAGATTTGATAAATTTATCAATTGCCAGGTTACTTGTCTAAACATGTAATGAGTAGCGCCTGTGTGAAAGCGCCTCAATCTCGGATGCGGTATTAAGTGATTGCAGAAAGCAGTCCGCCCTCCACGTGCCTGCGTTAAAGCAGTGCCTTCCTGGCTAATTCACGCTCTCAACAGATGGTCCGGTGGCCTTGTGGTTAGAGGGTATGCTTGCACATCCTCTAGCTCCAACGTCGCTGGTTCAAACCTACCCACGACTGATGAGGCCCAACAGGCCGAAACATGTCTCGTGGTGGTTACATCTGTTGAGATTTGATAAATTTATCAATTGCCAGGTTACTTGTCTAAACATGTAATGAGTAGCGCCTGCGTGAAGCGCCTCAATCTCGGATGCGGTATTAAGTGATTGCAGAAAGCAGTCCGCCCTCCACGTGCCTGCGTTAAAGCAGTGCCTTCCTGGCTAATTCACGCTCTAAACAGATGGTCCGGTGGCCTTGTGGTTAGAGGGTATGCTTGCACATCCTCTAGCTCCAACGTCGCTGGTTCAAACCTACCCACGACTGATGAGGCCCAACAGGCCGAAACATGTCTCGTGGTGGTTACATCTGTTGAGATTTGATAAATTTATCAATTGCCAGGTTACTTGTCTAAACATGTAATGAGTAGCGCCTGCGTGAAGCGCCTCAATCTCGGATGCGGTATTAAGTGATTGCAGAAAGCAGTCCGCCCTCCACGTGCCTGCGTTAAAGCAGTGCCTTCCTGGCTAATTCACGCTCTCAACAGATGGTCCGGTGGCCTTGTGGTTAGAGGGTATGCTTGCACATCCTCTAGCTCCAACGTCGCTGGTTCAAACCTACCCACAACTGATGAGGGCCCAACAGGCCCGAAACATGTCTCGTGGTGGTTACATCTGTTGAGATTTGATAAATTTATCAATTGCCAGGTTACTTGTCTAAACATGTAATGAGTAGCGCCTGCGTGAAGCGCCTCAATCTCGGATGCGGTATTAAGTGATTGCAGAAAGCAGTCCGCCCTCCACGTGCCTGCGTTAAAGCAGTGCCTTCCTGGCTAATTCACGCTCTCAACAGATGGTCCGGTGGTCTTGTGGTTAGAGGGTATGCTTGCACATCCTCTAGCTCCAACGTCGCTGGTTCAAACCTACCCACGACTGATGAGGCCCAACAGGCCGAAACATGTCTCGTGGTGGTTACATCTGTTGAGATTTGATAAATTTATCAATTGCCAGGTTACTTGTCTAAACATGTAATGAGTAGCGCCTGCGTGAAGCGCCTCAATCTCGGATGCGGTATTAAGTGATTGCAGAAAGCAGTCCGCCCTCCACGTGCCTGCGTTTAAAGCAGTGCCTTCCTGGCTAATTCACGCTCTCAACAGATGGTCCGGTGGCCTTGTGGTTAGAGGGTATGCTTGCACATCCTCTAGCTCCAACGTCGCTGGTTCAAACCTACCCACGACTGATGAGGCCCAACAGGCCGAAACATGTCTCGTGGTGGTTACATCTGTTGAGATTTGATAAATTTATCAATTGCCAGGTTACTTGTCTAAACATGTAATGAGTAGCGCCTGCGTGAAGCGCCTCAATCTCGGATGCGGTATTAAGTGATTGCAGAAAGCAGTCCGCCCTCCACGTGCCTGCGTTAAAGCAGTGCCTTCCTGGCTAATTCACGCTCTCAACAGATGGTCCGGTGGCCTTGTGGTTAGAGGGTATGCTTGCACATCCTCTAGCTCCAACGTCGCTGGTTCAAACCTACCCACGACTGATGAGGCCCAACAGGCCGAAACATGTCTCGTGGTGGTTTACATCTGTTGAGATTTGATAAATTTTATCAATTGCCAGGTTACTTGTCTAAACATGTAATGAGTAGCGCCTGCGTGAAGCGCCTCAATCTCGGATGCGGTATTAAGTGATTGCAGAAAGCAGTCCGCCCTCCACGTGCCTGCGTTAAAGCAGTGCCTTCCTGGCTAATTCACGCTCTCAACAGATGGTCCGGTGGCCTTGTGGTTAGAGGGTATGCTTGCACATCCTCTAGCTCCAACGTCGCTGGTTCAAACCTACCCACGACTGATGAGGCCCAACAGGCCGAAACATGTCTCGTGGTGGTTACATCTGTTGAGATTTGATAAATTTATCAATTGCCAGGTTACTTGTCTAAACATGTAATGAGTAGCGCCTGCGTGAAGCGCCTCAATCTCGGATGCGGTATTAAGTGATTGCAGAAAGCAGTCCGCCCTCCACGTGCCTGCGTTAAAGCAGTGCCTTCCTGGCTAATTCACGCTCTCAACAGATGGTCCGGTGGCCTTGTGGTTAGAGGGTATGCTTGCACATCCTCTAGCTCCAACGTCGCTGGTTCAAACCTACCCACGACTGATGAGGCCCAACAGGCCGAAACATGTCTCGTGGTGGTTACATCTGTTGAGATTTGATAAATTTATCAATTGCCAGGTTACTTGTCTAAACATGTAATGAGTAGCGCCTGCGTGAAGCGCCTCAATCTCGGATGCGGTATTAAGTGATTGCAGAAAGCAGTCCGCCCTCCACGTGCCTGCGTTAAAGCAGTGCCTTCCTGGGCTAATTCACGCTCTCAACAGATGGTCCGGTGGCCTTGTGGTTAGAGGGTATGCTTGCACATCCTCTAGCTCCAACGTCGCTGGTTCAAACCTACCCACGACTGATGAGGCCCAACAGGCCGAAACATGTCTCGTGGTGGTTACATCTGTTGAGATTTGATAAATTTATCAATTGCCAGGTTACTTGTCTAAACATGTAATGAGTATCGCCTGCGTGAAGCGCCTCAATCTCGGATGCGGTATTAAGTGATTGCAGAAAACAATCCGCCCTCCAGGCGCCTGCGTTAAAGCAGTGCCTTCCTGGCTAATTCACGCTCTCAACAGATGGTCCGGTGGCCTTGTGGTTAGAGGGTATGCTTGCACGTCCTCTAGCTCCAACGTCGCTGGTTCAAACCTACCCACGACTGATGAGGCCCAACAGGCCGAAACATGTCTCGTGGTGGTTACATCTGTTGAGATTTGATATATTTATCAATTGCCAGGTTACTTGTCTAAACATGTAATGAGTAGCGCCTGCGTGAAGCGCCTCAATCTCGGATGCGGTATTAAGTGATTGCAGAAAGCAGTCCGCCCTCCACGTGCCTGCGTTAAAGCAGTGCCTTCCTGGCTAAATTCACGCTCTCAACAGATGGTCCGGTGGCCTTGTGGTTAGAGGGTATGCTTGCACATCCTCTAGCTCCAACGTCGCTGGTTCAAACCTACCCACGACTGATGAGGCCCAACAGGCCGAAACATGTCTCGTGGTGGTTACATCTGTTGAGATTTGATAAATTTATCAATTGCCAGGTTACTTGTCTAAACATGTAATGAGTAGCGCCTGCGTGAAGCGCCTCAATCTCGGATGCGGTATTAAGTGATTGCAGAAAGCAGTCCGCCCTCCACGTGCCTGCGTTAAAGCAGTGCCTTCCTGGCTAATTCACGCTCTCAACAGATGGTCCGGTGGCCTTGTGGTTAGAGGGTATGCTTGCACATCCTCTAGCTCCAACGTCGCTGGTTCAAACCTACCCACGACTGATGAGGCCCAACAGGCCGAAACATGTCTCGTGGTGGTTACATCTGTTGAGATTTGATAAATTTATCAATTGCCAGGTTACTTGTCTAAACATGTAATGAGTAGCGCCTGCGTGAAGCGCCTCAATCTCGGATGCGGTATTAAGTGATTGCAGAACGCAGTCCGCCTCCACGTGCCTGCGTTTTAAAGCAGTGCCTTCCTGGCTAATTCACGCTCTCAACAGATGGTCCGGTGGCCTTGTGGTTAGAGGGTATGCTTGCACATCCTCTAGCTCCAACGTCGCTGGTTCAAACCTACCCACGACTGATGAGGCCCAACAGGCCGAAACATGTCTCGTGGTGGTTACATCTGTTGAGATTTGATAAATTTATCAATTGCCAGGTTACTTGTCTAAACATGTAATGAGTAGCGCCTGCGTGAAGCGCCTCAATCTCGGATGCGGTATTAAGTGATTGCAGAAAGCAGTCCGCCCTCCACGTGCCTGCGTTAAAGCAGTGCCTTCCTGGCTAATTCACGCTCTCAACAGATGGTCCGGTGGCCTTGTGGTTAGAGGGTATGCTTGCACGTCCTCTAGCTCCAACGTCGCTGGTTCAAACCTACCCACGACTGATGAGGCCCAACAGGCCGAAACCTGTCTCGTGGTGGTTACATCTGTTGAGATTTGATAAATTTATCAATTGCCAGGTTACTTGTCTATACATGTAATGAGTAGCGCCTGCGTGAAGCGCCTCAATCTCGGATGCGGTATTAAGTGATTGCAGAAAGCAGTCCGCCCTCCACGTGCCTGCGTTAAAGCAGTGCCTTCCTGGCTAATTCACGCTCTCAACAGATGGTCCGGTGGCCTTGTGGTTAGAGGGTATGCTTGCACATCCTCTAGCTCCAACGTCGCTGGTTCAAACCTACCCACGACTGATGAGGCCCAACAGGCCGAAACATGTCTCGTGGTGGTTACATCTGTTGAGATTTGATAAATTTATCAATTGCCAGGTTACTTGTCTAAACATGTAATGAGTAGCGCCTGCGTGAAGCGCCTCAATCTCGGATGCGGTATTAAGTGATTGCAGAAAGCAGTCCGCCCTCCACGTGCCTGCGTTAAAGCAGTGCCTTCCTGGCTAATTCACGCTCTCAACAGATGGTCCGGTGGCCTTGTGGTTAGAGGGTATGCTTGCACATCCTCTAGCTCCAACGTCGCTGGTTCAAACCTACCCACGAACTGATGAGGCCCAACAGGCCGAAACATGTCTCGTGGTGGTTACATCTGTTGAGATTTGATAAATTTATCAATTGCCAGGTTACTTGTCTAAACATGTAATGAGTAGCGCCTGCGTGAAGCGCCTCAATCTCGGATGCGGTATTAAGTGATTGCAGAAAGCAGTCCGCCCTCCACGTGCCTGCGTTAAAGCAGTGCCTTCCTGGCTAATTCACGCTCTCAACAGATGGTCCGGTGGCCTTGTGGTTAGAGGGTATGCTTGCACATCCTCTAGCTCCAACGTCGCTGGTTCAAACCTACCCACGACTGATGAGGCCCAACAGGCCGAAACATGTCTCGTGGTGGTTACATCTGTTGAGATTTGATAAATTTATCAATTGCCAGGTTACTTGTCTAAACATGTAATGAGTAGCGCCTGCGTGAAGCGCCTCAATCTCGGATGCGGTATTAAGTGATTGCAGAAAGCAGTCCACCCTCCACGTGCCTGCGTTAAAGCAGTGCCTTCCTGGCTAATTCACGCTCTCAACAGATGGTCCGGTGGCCTTGTGGTTAGAGGGTATGCTTGCAACGTCGCTGGTTCAAACCTACCCACGACTGATGAGGCCCAACAGGCCGAAACATGTCTCGTGGTGGTTACATCTGTTGAGATTTGATAATTTTATCAATTGCCAGGTTACTTGTCTAAACATGTAATGAGTAGCGCCTGCGTGAAGCGCCTCAATCTCGGATGCGGTATTAAGTGATTGCAGAAAGCAGTCCGCCCTCCACGTGCCTGCGTTAAAGCAGTGCCTTCCTGGCTAATTCACGCTCTCAACAGATGGTCCGGTGGCCTTGTGGTTAGAGGGTATGCTTGCACGTCCTCTAGCTCCAACGTCGCTGGTTCAACCCTACCCACGACTGATGAGGCCCAACAGGCCGAAACATGTCTCGTGGTGGTTACATCTGTTGAGATTTGATAAATTTATCAATTGCCAGGTTACTTGTCTAAACATGTAATGAGTAGCGCCTGCGTGAAGCGCCTCAATCTCGGATGCGGTATTAAGTGATTGCAGAAAGCAGTCCGCCCTCCACGTGCCTGCGTTAAAGCAGTGCCTTCCTGGCTAATTCACGCTCTCAACAGATGGTCCGGTGGCCTTGTGGTTAGAGGGTATGCTTGCACATCCTCTAGCTCCAACGTCGCTGGTTCAAACCTACCCACGACTGATGAGGCCCAACAGGCCGAAACATGTCTCGTTTTGGTTACATCTGTTGAGATTTGATAAATTTATCAATTGCCAGGTTACTTGTCTAAACATGTAATGAGTAGCGCCTGCGTGAAGCGCCTCAATCTCGGATGCGGTATTAAGTGATTGCAGAAAGCAGTCCGCCCTCCACGTGCCTGCGTTAAAGCAGTGCCTTCCTGGCTAATTCACGCTCTCAACAGATGGTCCGGTGGCCTTGTGGTTAGAGGGTATGCTTGCACATCCTCTAGCTCCAACGTCGCTGGTTCAAACCTACCCACGACTGATGAGGCCCAACAGGCCGAAACATGTCTCGTGGTGGTTACATCTGTTGAGATTTGATAAATTTATCAATTGCCAGGTTACTTGTCTAAACATGTAATGAGTAGCGCCTGCGTGAAGCGCCTCAATCTCGGATGCGGTATTAAGTGATTGCAGAAAACAGTCCGCCCTCCACGTGCCTGCGTTAAAGCAGTGCCTTCCTGGCTAATTCACGCTCTCAACAGATGGTCCGGTGGCCTTGTGGTTAGAGGGTATGCTTGCACATCCTCTAGCTCCAACGTCGCTGGTTCAAACCTACCCACGACTGATGAGGCCCAACAGGCCGAAACATGTCTCGTGGTGGTTACATCTGTTGAGATTTGATAAATTTATCAATTGCCAGGTTACTTGTCTAAACATGTAATGAGTAGCGCCTGCGTGAAGCGCCTCAATCTCGGATGCGGTATTAAGTGATTGCAGAAAGCAGTCCGCCCTCCTCATGCCTGCGTTAAAGCAGTGCCTTCCTGGCTAATTCACGCTCTCAACAGATGGTCCGGTGGCCTTGTGGTTAGAGGGTATGCTTGCACATCCTCTAGCTCCAACGTCGCTGGTTCAAACCTACCCACGACTGATGAGGCCCAACAGGCCGAAACATGTCTCGTGGTGGTTACATCTGTTGAGATTTGATAAATTTATCAATTGCCAGGTTACTTGTCTAAACATGTAATGAGTAGCGCCTGCGTGAAGCGCCTCGATCTCGGATGCGGTATTAAGTGATTGCAGAAAGCAGTCCGCCCTCCAGGGGCCTGCGTTAAAGCAGTGCCTTCCTGGCTAATTCACGCTCTCAACAGATGGTCCGGTGGCCTTGTGGTTAGAGGGTATGCTATGCACGTCCTCTAGCTCCAACGTCGCTGGTTCAAACCTACCCACGACTGATGAGGCCCAACAGGCCGAAACATGTCTCGTGGTGGTTACATCTGTTGAGATTTGATAAATTTATCAATTGCCAGGTTACTTGTCTAAACATGTAATGAGTAGCGCCTGCGTGAAGCGCCTCAATCTCGGATGCGGTATTAAGTGATTGCAGAAAGCAGTCCGCCCTCCACGTGCCTGCGTTAAAGCAGTGCCTTCCTGGCTAATTCACGCTCTCAACAGATGGTCCGGTGGCCTTGTGGTTTGAGGGTATGCTTGCACGTCCTCTAGCTCCAACGTCGCTGGTTCAAACCTACCCACGACTGATGAGGCCCAACAGGCCGAAACATGTCTCGTGGTGGTTACATCTGTTGAGATTTGATAAATTTATCAATTGCCAGGTTACTTGTCTAAACATGTAATGAGTAGCGCCTGCGTGAAGCGCCTCAATCTCGGATGCGGTATTAAGTGATTGCAGAAAGCAGTCCGCCCTCCACGTGCCTGCGTTAAAGCAGTGCCTTCCTGGCTAATTCACGCTCTCAACAGATGGTCCGGTGGCCTTGTGGTTAGAGGGTATGCTTGCACATCCTCTAGCTCCAACGTCGCTGGTTCAAACCTACCCACGACTGATGAGGCCCAACAGGCCGAAACATGTCTCGTGGTGGTTACATCTGTTGAGATTTGATAAATTTATCAATTGCCAGGTTACTTGTCTAAACATGTAATGAGTAGCGCCTGCGTGAAGCGCCTCAATCTCGGATGCGGTATTAAGTGATTGCAGAAAGCAGTCCGCCCTCCACGTGCCTGCGTTAAAGCAGTGCCTTCCTGGCTAATTCACGCTCTCAACAGATGGTCCGGTGGCCTTGTGGTTAGAGGGTATGCTTGCAACGTCGCTGGTTCAAACCTACCCACGACTGATGAGGCCCAACAGGCCGAAACATGTCTCGTGGTGGTTACATCTGTTGAGATTTGATAAATTTATTACTTGTCTAAATATATATATATATGTATATATATATATATATATATATATATATATATATATATATATGTACACAAGAAATATGAGCTATTAACATGAAAACGCACAGGAGCGACGCAGGGAACGGCACACAGGAACAACGAGGATAGGATAAGGGCACATGGGTTAGATTGAAACGAACAAACGTTAGATACATTAACATAAGACACTATACGCGACTTGCAATTATCGGAAT
>CAJQUW010001013.1:0-27841 GCA_907163375.1 Prostheceraeus crozeri
AAAACACGCAAAAACACACCTACACCCAAGAAACACAACATATCGACGCAGAATTTCATCAGGAAACCAAATCTAGACACAAAATAACCAATATTACACACCAGAAACAAAGACTGCCACCCAAGAACAGCCACGACGGTCGACGAAGACACACGCGGCCCTTCGACCCAGAACCACCTCAACCCAACTCGCGCTCCAGAGGGGGGGGGCGCTGTGCGCAGTTGGGAGAATTCCTTACTACTTATATTTTTGCTACCACACATGCGATGGCAATCGGCGGTTATTGTTATTTTGAGGTTGATAGTTTGTGTTAATGCACGACTTATTGCTGCTTTCATGCGAAAACTGATTGAAAGTCTTGAGATTGCGTGAAGAGTTAGCTCCATTTGTCGCAGCGAGATGAGTAGATAAAACGGTTGCTTGAGTTGGAGCTGTCTTGAACTTGAAATGCATCAAATGCGATCACTCCCTGCTAGGCAGTTGGTGTTAGACTCAACTTGCAATGGCAACAGGATCTATGGCATTTGATTTTCGCTCCATCTTCAAAGTATAAAGATGCGCTACTTTAAATAATAGTAATGCCGTCTGCAGGTGGTTGGGATTCATAATATTTGACCGTGTGGGTTTAGAAGGATAACGCACGAAAATGACGAGTAATAGACTTTATTCAGTGCCGACGTTTCGGACTTCGTCCTTTGTCAAGGCAAATGTATACACGCGCACATACATGACACTGCTTTTATGCCTGGCACATAACACATTTGGAACTGATAACACACAGCAAATTAGAAATCAGTCATTTCATTCCTTCTATTCATTTTTGGTTCTAGAAATTTGATTTAATAATTCATTATTCAGTGCTCTTTCTGACCATTTGATTTATAGACATCCAGATCACAATGGTTCTATTGATGGCTTCCATGTAAAATGTTTTGATAAGTGTATGTAGTGATCCTGCCGATACTACAATGTCCGAAGCTCGCCAAATAAAATTACTAGAACAAAAAATGAATAGACTGATTGAAATGAAATGACTGACTTCTAATTTGAAGTGTGTATTATCAGTTCCAAATGTGCAATGTGCCTGGTATGCAAAGTGTCATGCTTGTGCGCGTGTATAGATTTGCCTTGACAAAGGACGAAGTCCGAAACGTCGGCACAGAATAAATTCTATTATTCGTCATTTTCGTGCGTTATCTTACTGGAGGAATATCGCACCAAAACTATGCGGCTAAACATTATGATGAATGCGTATCTTTATGACATGTTCACACAGTGTGGCCAGATGTTCCATGTTACGAGTATATGGACCGGTCCATGTTTGGGACCCAGGTCCAGAAACGACCATATTGGTCATTAGCGCTCCATTTGATAAAGGATGGTATTCGGTGCTGTGTAGCAATCAACATTTAATGTTTGACAACTATGAAGATAGCTGACTGACGGCGGACTCTGATGTCTATTGGACGCAAGAGTATTCGGGACACCCAATCGCGCGAATACTGCTCGAAGATGATTCTTGGCGGTTCCGGAATGCTGTTGCTTCCAGCCATCGAAAGTAGGAGTCTGCTGTAGATTTCGTTTGCGTCGATTATGGGCAAAGTCGACGTGGATGCGGTTTCAAGGATTGTCTTCGGTTCTCAAAGTATAAGTCGTGTCCACCTCAGTGAATCTGCTTCGGGAGCATTAATTGCATTCTCTGAAGAAATTCTAAATGTTGCACTGTATGTTTGGTCAGTAGAGCTCATTCTTCAACATCTGCAAGTGCGATCCCATGATGAGTCTGATAGGCTTCTTCAAACACAATTTAAAACTTTTTCTTAGGAAATATTTTTGGCAAGATTGTAGGCATACAAACATACGCTAACTCAATGTTTGTCGTGAGGGTTCTCAAACAAACTAGCATTTCATTTTTGTCTCTGATGTGACCTTTGGCGCGTATGTGTGATCGAGGCTAGGAAGGCTTGTCTTCTCTGCTAAATCACCGAGTGAAAAGACAATCCTTTTTTCACTATCACGGTTCATTCCCTCAACTATTACAAGCTTTGTAGTAAAGTTTTTTTAAAAAAAATTAACTGGTTCCATGCATCATAGATCATTATAAGATTACCTGAACTTATATTTAGTGATCATTGCTGTTTCAATTATCAATCATTTTCGATGAAAGTTGATCAAATGTCACTTTCAGTTGGATTCATGCGACTCGACTCCTCCCATCTTGTTGGTGTGTGCTTCACACAGTTTTTCTCCTGTCTATACCAGGCAGGAAAATCCACCATCCTTCTCCAAAAAATATAAGTACACTTTCGATTTTAATATGCGCTTTAGAGGATAGAATAGCCATCACACACGATCAATGTGAGGGTTCTCAAACAAACTAGCATTTCATTTTTGTCTCTGATGTGACCTTTGGCGCGTATGTGTGATCGAGGCTAGGAAGGCTTGTCTTCTCTGCTAAATCACCGAGTGAAAAGACAATCCTTTTTTCACTATCACGGTTCATTCCCTCAACTATTACAAGCTTTGTAGTAAAGTTTTTTTAAAAAAAATTAACTGGTTCCATGCATCATAGATCATTATAAGATTACCTGAACTTATATTTAGTGATCATTGCTGTTTCAATTATCAATCATTTTCGATGAAAGTTGATCAAATGTCACTTTCAGTTGGATTCATGCGACTCGACTCCTCCCCTCTTGTTGGTGTGTGCTTCACACAGTTTTTTCTACCTGTCTATACCAGGGCAGGAAAATCTACCATCCTTCTACAAAAAAATATTGTCCACTCTTCGTTTCTTAATATGCGCTTTAGTGGATAGAATAGCCATCAACACGATCAATGTGAGGGTTCTCAAACAAACTAGCTTTTACTTTTGTCTCTGATGTGACCTTTGTCTCGTATGTTTTATCGAGGCTAGGATGGCTTGTCTTCTCTGCTAAATCACCGAGTGAAAAAGGACAATCCTTTTTTCACTATCACCGGTTCATTCCCTCAACTATTTACAAGCTTTGTATACAGTGTGTCTATGTACTTTTGTTTGACGGAGAAAGTTTGACAGCTATGTACGAGAATAGATAATTTGTTTGTATTATATTTCGGGGTCTAGTTATACTCCAACTTCAGCAAAAATGATAGGACTCCGGGACTCCGACTCGCATCCCTGCATGTAATGATATATTTTATTTATGCCTAAGAAGTGATGTTAAATGTTGAATAAGGAACAATTGCTGGACTGCTAGATATCGAATCTGACAAAATGAAAATGTTCTTTTATTGACTCACACGCCCTGATATAACCACATGTGCCTGATTTTTAATCTTGTTTGATTTAGGACTAACGACTGCCATGTTCAGATGTACATCTTCAAATTATCGCAATGACGATGAAAAGGGATGATAGTGAAAAGATATGTGTGTTAGCCCTGGAATAAGGGCTTGCGAGGCGCTCCTACAGGCAATTTGGAGACAACAAAAACATATTATGGATCTTGGGCAAAAAAGCAAGGAGGTCGTCGCAGCGAACTTGGGCAGGATTTCGTGTTTCGGACCTTTTCTCGTGTACGTGTGTCCCACCAAACGGGACTTTGTTTTACAAGCAGCCATGAAAATTTGACAGTAAAAATTGTGTGACAACTTTGATGAATTGAAAGATTATGATGATGGATTTGACCCTTGATAGATTAATTATTGGATGTAAATTTAGATAACAAACTATACATGTAGGCTCACAAACAATTTTTCTATATAGTGTGTGATTACATGTAGGGATGCTGAGAACTCGAGAGGAACCGCGCATTTCAAGATATGAGAACAAGATTTGATTTTAATAAAATTTGGTCTCATCCCTGAATTTTTTTCGGGGTTCAGCATCTATTGAGATGAGCTGCCTACTTTATGGATATCTACCTAGCAATGGTGTGCTTTCAGTTTCACAAACCCCGAAAATATGAGACCAAGATTTATTTTTTTCTTTAGTTGTGAAAGTCTTTGTATTTCGGATGACTATCTATCTGCATGAGTTAAAATTCTACAGTGTACAACAGGGTATACTGCAATGACGACGCTAAGATGCCGCTTTCGCCCTACATGTACACAGCAGTGCATCTCAGAACCGAAGAAAATCACATTAGTAAGATGATGCTTGTAGTGTGCAATAAAATTAACCTCTAGTTTAGAATATGATAGAATAATGCACTGTACTTCATCACGAGACTTGACCATTCGCAGATTCTTTCTCAGCTTGAAATGTTTCAGGAAGGTGTCCATCGCATTAATTTGTAAGATTTTATTTCCTTTGTTATGTGTCAAGAGAGAAATACTGTGTAGGCATTAAGCTTAGGCTATTGGGCATGGTACACAGAGGTCAAGACTCTGATCTTTGAACGAATCCATCCTTAATGAAAACCGTTTGTTGTCGGATCACCTTTATCCCCTTCTTGATTGCCATTGCAAGTACCGAGAGGTGGTTTTATTTTATAAGCAACTTAATGCCTGTCGTTGAAGTGCCTTTCCTGATCCTCATTTTGGGGAAACCTACATGTATATGCTTATATTAGAGGAGATTACGACAAAATCCAATGTGTTATAAATCTGGTGTGTCTGAGTGATTTACTTCCACTCATAACGGCAGTTACACAATAGTTGAGCTGTTCACCTTTCAGTGGTTTGGGTATTTATCCTCAACAGGATGATATGTACGGTCGACTCAGGAGAATAATATCACCTTCCCTGCATTCAATGCTGCCTGATTCATTGAGTTGATTTCCTGCTGTTGATCCATAACATCTTCTTTGCATGCTTTTATGTAACTTTAACAGGATAATCATTTTTTTTTTTCAGCATCGGTCCGCTGAGAGCTATGTGGGCATTGCCATTCTCTTGCTCGGAAAGGAAGATTGGTGGAATCGATTCTTATTTTGAAGTTCTTCGCCATCAATCCACTCCATCATGGAACGGCTTTTTCTCTGGGATGTGAGCGATTGTGGTCAAGGTCTTTGACAAGGCGGAAAGGTGCGTTTAGACGCTGCACAAAGTATGGAACCTGTTGTAAGTGCGATTATGTCTTGCTGGACATAATAAGCATGATGATTAAAATTAGATGATGTTTTCTTTTTTGAATTAATGTAGAAATGTTGGCTGGATTAGTACGTTGAATTTGATGTGTTTTATATAGGCTGCCTAATGTTTTATATGTATATGGACAATCCATGCGTACGACGTTATTTCGCACGCATTTCATAAAATTAGATCTTAGTTTTTCATCAGATGTAGTGCCATTTCTAAATTATCTTCTGAATGGATTCCTATCAAGTTAACGAGTTACAAAATGAAGAAAGCATTCGTCAGTAAAGCACAAGAAGGTTAACTATGTGCGCGAAAAACATTTATTTTAAAGTTGCGACCTTACGTCAAATGTAACTTTTTTATTTAGTTATGTTGGCACTTATCTATTTTTCTGTTGAATTGAGGCGCTATTTTCATTTTATTTTTGTGGACAGTTCTCGACGCGCTCCTCTTTACAGACTGGGTCATATGCGGGGAAGTTCCTGTAAACTGTGAATTGTAAATTGAGTTATTCATGTTAAAACGTTGCGCCGTTAATATGTGCGATAATATTGTGGAGTACGGATTTCTGAACTACACAAATTTAACGTACAGCCGTTTTCTAAATGTTTCCAAACACGTTTTCCGTGGTCAGTAAATCATCGAATCAAAGTATACATATCGACTGTCTCCCCGATGACTGGACTCAGAATAAACACACACAATGGCGGACACATTAAATTCATCCATGTCTCATTTGATGCCATTTGTTGATTTCCTTAAGCATCTGCCTTTTCATGAACAAGGTGGCTATAATGTTTCCATTTCGGTTTGCGACACGATCTACGAACCAGGAATTATCGCAAGTAAGCGGCTTTATGCTTTGCTCGACACTCCAGGCCTGCAGTGTCCACGAGTTTGGTCCTTTCCTTATATCGCGGAGAACACATAGTTATTCCCAGTTTCGGTCCGCAAAAAGTCGAACAGATTCATATAATCTAACACGATAATCGCCAAGTCATACGCGCTGAATTCGTTTTAAGTATCGATTTTCGTGAAGTGTTGGAAACTTGCATGGAATATTTCGCATATGACTATGTTAGGCTTAGCAACAAACCATCGGGAACAGCCACAACTGACGCTGGGGTTCGCTGTTACATGTTTACTGATGTTGTTGCAGGTTCCACTGGTAGCACTGAATTTTTGCCATCCAAAACTGATTGAATAAAAATAGAAAACTGTTCAGAAACTGCATGAATAATTATGATTTCATAACTAATTTGTCAAACGTTGCTCTAAAATGTTATCTCTAAAAAGTTTCCTTTTCAATTTGCATTCTAACAAGAATGGTGTTTCCGGTTGCATATTCAATGTAGCATCTTTAAAGACATCAACTAGTATTTTCAGAATTTTAGCTCCATCCGATACCGCTAAGCGAAAAGAAGAATAAAAATTTCATACTAACGATAGACAAGTTTTAAGCACTATAATTACTTATGCACTGATAAAGTAGTATTCATCATTTTTTAATGCTATCGATCGAAACCTTCCACGAGGGCTATATACACAATTTTTCTAGGTTGCTGGGTGACAATTTCTAAATATACCGACTAGAGCTACATTTTTCGTCAAATTTGGAACTCCTTGCAACTCCTATGCTGCAATGTCGTAGCAAGCAAGCCTATTTGGTCACAGTATTTGTCTAGAATTTCTCAAAAACGTGTCTGAAAATGCCAAGTGTGACTAATTTAAAAGCGCGGGAACCATGTCACAATAAATATGTTAGACAGTCACATTGTGCCTGCTCATCAAGTCACCGTATTCGTTGTGACATTAATGGACAATTTTGAATGATCTGAGATTTTAGCCTAATGAAAAGAATTAAAAGGATGTTGCAATAAGTTTATATAAGAGGGCACATTCTTGATTCGATTCGGTGCGAAGAATATCATGAATTACCCCACCGATTCTACTGTGCCTACCTACCAATACCGTGAGTTGTTCGGATGCTTTTAACTTCCATTTTTAACAGGGTGACCACAATACGGTACGGACGTTACGATTTCAAAATTCTTATCAAACAAATTTGTGAACAAACAAACGATTTGAATAGACCAATGTGATATGAATCATTACTTTGCTTTGCACCAAAATTTTGAGCTTTATAGGTTGTTTTGGAGGTCGTGAGACGAAAAAATGTCATTTTTCCTTTACGACGTTTTACGCATGCAAGTTCAGATTGATGTCAATTTTTTTAACCAAATAAAGGAAAGTGCGTATTGTTTTCGAAAAAGTGCTCGGACTTTTGACTCGAATACGTAGCAAACATCTGCTGTATTTGAATAAATTTGAAATAATTAGGGAGTATAAAGGGCCAAATTTTTAAAATGAAATTTGCATTTTTTCTGTTTTTTTACTAGCGTTTTTTTAATAAACTTTTCGTAATGGATGTTTGTGATTGCAATCAAAATAAGCTCTTGGTATTTCAGAAAATTACCAAGTTTGTTGACATTCGCTTGGAATTGCCCATATAATTTTATATATCAAGATTCATGTGATATTCCTTCTTATGAAAGAAATTATTAAGTATGATAGATCATTTATCGGCAAGTGAAAGATATAAAAATGTAAATTGGACAATGATGAAAAACGCAGGCCTCCCACGCTGACCTAAAAACCTAAAAAAACCTAAATTTTAGTATTTTCAAGGAAAAACCTAAAATTTGACCTAAATTTTTAATGTAAACCTAAAAAAACCTAAAACTTTAATTCGTAATATACATTTTTCAGTGAACGTAAATATTATTTATTTGATATCAACAAATAGAAATCTTTAAATAACTTCGATTTCGATACACAGCATTCACATTATTAAGAGGATTTTACACTTAACATTGAATTAGATTTTAAATCATGTCGAGCTGTGTAATTTGTCTTATTTCCGATATAATTGTATGTTATAATTGTCCAGCTACATTGCAGAGACGGATTTTCAGATATGTTTTTCTTTATTTCATTTTCACTGTTGTGATGGATAGTTTAATTGAACGAAATGGTGGAAATGAGAATAGCTGTGGTAGCATTTTTTTCTATTCCTATGATGATTTCATGCTGTGGCGAAGCAAGCTCCGTATGCCTGATATCATATTGACAAGTCTGACATTTCTCTATGAGCGGATGGTTTTATTTATGCATTAACACTGACACTTTGCTTTAGAAACTATGGGACCTTAGAATTTTTGATATTTGTTCAAGTTGATGCATGTTAATATAACTTTTTCTTGAAACCATTGGTTTTCTTTGTGTCGTTTTGTTGCACTCAAGTACGAATTTAGATTAAATTATTCACTATTTGATTTTGAAGTATTAAGTACAAGTTGAGCATTCAAGAATGCGACCTAAGGTAGAAACATTTTCTGTGTCTGAGGCTTTTGAATGTTTTGAATTAGAAAACCCGTTTGTTGACCTAATTGACTATTACAGTTAATTGTCTACGTGTAACGACTGGAGCAAGCCATGGAAGTTGCCGAAAACATTATCGTTGAGGGTAATCAAAAACTACAGACTGCTATGCGAGCTATTCCTCTCTCCACTCAGAAAATTCAAATGGCCAGTTCACAAATCGAAATGGGAATGGACTGGAAAAGGAAACTGGCAGAAGTAAAGAAAAGGCGAAGTGATTTGTTATGAATGCAGTGCAGATTCCTTAATCAATTACCGAAATGATGCAAATAACTTAGTGTCGAAGTAGCATATTGATATTCTGATATAAACCTTCTCCATATAGTATATGATGATGTTTATTCATCAATCGGTTAAACCTGGATCATAGTATAAAGGTAGTCAAAGAAAAGAGTCCTTAACGGTTATTGTCCTAATATTTAGGACTTAATCATAATTATGTAGGCTACATCGAAATACTTTGAGGCTATTTTGAAATATTTTGTCCACTATCACTCATTATTTGCATCAACGACGCTACTACATGATAATCCTTCTTTTGTAATTTATCAATCAAGAGACATTCATGTAATTCGTTCCTTACATTCCGTAGATACTTATATTATCATTTGGTAGTTAGCCAAAGTTGATTTTTTGTTTTATATTTGATGAGAAATTTCATCAATATTATAACTTTTTCGGACAATATTTGTGATTTTACATTTTTCTGAATATAAATCTAGAATAGCAAAATAATCTAATAATTTTAAGCAGTCCACAAGTGGATTACATTGCTTGTACACATGAATTTCTCATATTGAATAGCTTTAGTTAAACTTTTTTCATATACATTGAACCGACTGAAAATTATCAAATAAAAATGGGTGAGGGGTTGGTCCAATTGCAAGATTAGGTGTTTGGTACACGCTCTTACTCATAAATTAAATGGTGGTTTCGGTATGCATTTAGCACCAATCAGTAAAATTTTTGGTGAAATGTATGTAAATATTGAACTGGCATAAATTCAAAATGCAGAGATTTGCATGATACATTTAGTATATAAACATAGATATAGGAAAACAATTATAAACCCAAAAAATTTTATACGTATTTTTATATCTGACATGAAGATAGACATTTTCTAAAAAACCTAAATTTTTTTCGAAAACCTAAATTTTTTTCTGAGACGGCGTGGGAGGCCTGAAAAACGTCATGAAACAGTCAATGAAATGGTGATTTAACAAACTTATGACGATGATGCAGAAGACAAAGTAAGTCCAAAAGACATAAAAGTTTTAAACTTATCATCTAGAACTCTGAGTACTAGTGAAATAAGTATTTTATCCAAGGGTTTGAAATACTGCCCTACTCCGGAAAGAAATAATGAAACTTTGAAAATCGATATTAAACAGTATACCCGCAAATTAAGACTTACGGAATACTTTCATGATTGTAATGATAAAAGCATAGAAACACGAAGCTTAGTGAGCAACAAATCAAAGTTCATCCCTCCAAAAGGAAACAATGCTTTACTTGACAACGTATGTGATTCAATAGAAAAAATTGACTTCGGTAATATGCATAGCAAAAATGTAAATTCAAACATAAATCATGAGGAACAGAAAGCTTTAAGTCAGCTTGCTGCAGATAAAAATGTTATCATCAAAGAAGCTGGTAAAGGTGGTGCGGTTGTTATCATGAATTCGGACTTTTATAAAAATTCTATTCTTATTATGCTTCAAGATTCAAATTTTTACAGAAGCATATCTGACAATGATGACTTCAATATCATACAAAAAATAAAGCGTCTTGTTTTTGGACCATTAGGCATGAATCTTGCGTCAAAAGAAAAAGACTATCTGACTAGATTTGAATATAAAACCAGTAATTTCTATGGGTTACCCAAGATTCACAAATCTGCCATAATCAGAAACGCTATACAACTTCATAAATGTGAATATGTGCAATGTTTAAATCCTCCGGATTTACCTTTCAGACCCATTGTAGGAGGTCCAAATTCTCCTACTCAACGTCTAAGCCAATTCATCGATATAATTCTGAAACCTCTGTGTAAAAATATTGACAGCTTCGTTTGTGATGATTTGGATTTCTTAAATCATCTTCCAAAAAGTGTCCCTCCATCTTCTATATTAGTAACTTTTGATGTTATTAGTCTATACACTAATATTCCTCATAATCTGGGTATAACCGCTGTGAAATATTGGCTTAGACAATTCCCAAATCTGACTTGTCGGAGAATCATTGAAGACTTTATATTGGAAAGCTTACAATTAATATTGGAAAACAATACATTTGTATTCGGAAACGGAAATTATATTCAAATAAAAGATACAGCAATGGATACTAAAGTAGCGCCCACTTATGCCACCCTTACCCTTGGATACTTGGAGGTAAAATTAAAAGAAAGACTCATCGAAACATGGGGAGAAGATTTCGCAGAATCAATTTCAAAAAATTGGAAACGTTATTTGGATGATTGCTTCCTAATATGGGAATTTGATTTAGATAAATTACATGCTTTCCATCATATTTTAAATGAATTAAATGCTGATATAAAATTTACCATGGAATTCAGTGAAAATGAGATCCCTTTCTTAGATATCCTTATCATTAAAAATGAAGGTAGGATTCTCACAGATGTTTTTTATAAACCAACAGATACCCACCAATATTTGAATTTTAGTTCTTGTCATCCATCTCACATTAAGCGTTCAATTCCATACAGTCTTGCTAGAAGAATATGTATCATTGTTAGCGATATATCAATCCGCAAAAAGCGACTAGATGACTTGAAATCATTTTTGAAAAAGCAATGTTATCCAAATTCTTTAATCGATGATGGTATATCCAAGGCATTACAGCTTGATCGTTCAACCTTAATAAATGATAATGATGTAAAAAGAAATAACAACAATTCCCTGATTCCTTTTGTATGCACGCATAATCCTCGAAATATAAATGTTCTTCCCATGATTAATCATTTTAACTCAATTTTGAAAAGTGATCCACAGACTAAAGACATCTTCAAAGACAAATTATTTCTTAACAGCAAACGGCAATCCAAAAATTTGAAACAAATCCTGTGTAAATCAAAATTTTTAGAAAATGATATTAACATTTTTTCTGTCACTAGATGTAATGACCAACGTTGTGGTACATGCCAATTTTTAATGGAAGGTAACTCTTATAACTTCAATGGAAAAACATTTGTTATAAAAAGTGATATGACTTGTGCATCTTCTAATCTGATTTATGTTATAACTTGTCATGGCTGTAAAGAATACTACATAGGTGAAACAGGTACATCCTTAAGAGCTAGAGTTAGAGTCCACAAACAGCAATTGAATAATCCCATCTACAGACAAATAAAGCTGAGTGAACATCTTGAGAAATGTGGCAAGGGACATTTTAAGATTTTCCCATTTTATAAGATTCAAATTGATAGTGATATAGAACGCAAATGTAAAGAAAGATATTTCATAGATCTATTCAAGCCTAAGCTCAATAATTCATCTACAAGAAATCTATGAAACGTTTTATATCTATAGCCTATTTTTTGTATTATGCATGTTATCATCTATAACTTTCACTTTAAATGTATTTTTGAATGCACCTGAAGATTGATTGAAATGAAAGCGCTCGTGCATCAATTGTTTTTGATTTGACTATTTGGGTTCTAGTTTTTCATATATATATATATATATATATATATATATATATATATATATATATATATATATATATATATATATATATATATATATATATATATATATATATATATGTTTAGACAAGTAACCTGGCAATTGATCAATTTACCAAATCTCAACAGATGTAACCACCACGAGACATGTTTCGGCCTGTTGGGCCTCATCAGTCGTGGGTAGGTTTGAACTAGCGACGTTGGAGCTAGAGGACGTGCAAGCATACCCTCTAACCACAAGGCCACCGGACCATCTGTTGAGAGCGTGAATTAGCCAGGAAGGCACTGCTTTAACTTTTCTAAACATGTAATGAGTAGCGCCTTCGTGAAGCGCCTCAATCTCGGATGCGGTATTAAGTGATTGCAGAAAGCAGTCCGCCCTCCACGTTCTTGCGTTAAAGCAGTGCCTTCCTGGCTAATTCACGCTCTCAACAGATGGTCCGGTGGCCTTGTGGTTAGAGGGTATGCTTGCACGTCCTCTAGCTCCAACGTCGCTGGTTCAAACCTACCCACGACTGATGAGGCCCAACAGGCCGAAACATATATATATATATATCATTATATATATATATATATATATATATATATATATATATTTACCAAATCTCAACAGATGTAACCACCACGAGACATGTTTCGGCCTGTTGGGCCTCATCAGTCGTGGGTAGGCTTGAACCAGCGACGTTGGAGCTAGAGGACGTGCAAGCATACCCTCTAACCACAAGGCCACCGGACCATCTGTTGAGAGCGTGAATTAGCCAGGAAGGCACTGCTTTAACGCAGGCACGTGGAGGGCGGACTGCTTTCTGCAATCACTTAACACCGCATCCGAGATTGAGTCGCTGGTTCAAACCGCTGGTTCAAACCTACCCACTACTGATGAGGCCCAACAGGCCGAAACATGTCTCGTGGTGGTTACATCTGTTGAGATTTGGTAAATTGATCAATTGCCAGGTTACTTTTCTAAACATGTAATGAGTAGCGCCTTCGTGAAGCGCCTCAATCTCGGATGCGGTATTAAGTGATTGCAGAAAGCAGTCCGCCCTCCACGTTCTTGCGTTAAAGCAGTGCCTTCCTGGCTAATTCACGCTCTCAACAGATGGTCCGGTGGCCTTGTCGTTAGAGGGTATGCTTGCACGTCCTCTAGCTCCAACGTCGCTGGTTCAAACCTACCCACGACTGATGAGGCCCAACAGGCCGAAACATATATATATATATATATATATATATATATATATATATATATATATATATATTTTATCAAATCTCAACAGATGTAACCACCACGAGACATGTTTCGGCCTGTTGGGCCTCATCAGTCGTGGGTAGGTTTGAACCAGCGACGTTGGAGCTAGAGGACGTGCAAGCATACCCTCTAACCACAAGGCCACCGGACCATCTGTTGAGAGCGTGAATTAGCCAGGAAGGCACTGCTTTAACGCAGGCACGTGGAGGGCGGACTGCTTTCTGCAATCACTTAATACCGCATCCGAGATTGAGGCGCTTCACGCAGGCGCTACTCATTACATGTTTAGACAAGTAACCTGGCAATTGATAAATTTTATCAAATCTCAACAGATGTAACCACCACGAGACATGTTTCGGCCTGTTGGGCCTCATCAGTCGTGGGTAGGTTTGAACCAGCGACGTTGGAGCTAGAGGACGTGCAAGCATACCCTCTAACCACAAGGCCACCGGACCATCTGTTGAGAGCGTGAATTAGCCAGGAAGGCACTGCTTCAACGCAGGCACGTGGAGGGCGGACTGCTTTCTGCAATCACTTAATACCGCATCCGAGATTGAGGCGCTTCACGCAGGCGCTACTCATTACATGTTTAGACAAGTAACCTGGCAATTGATAAATTTTATCAAATCTCAACAGATGTAACCACCACGAGACATGTTTCGGCCTGTTGGGCCTCATCAGTCGTGGGTAGGTTTGAACTAGCGACGTTGGAGCTAGAGGACGTGCAAGCATACCCTCTAACCACAAGGCCACCGGACCATCTGTTGAGAGCGTGAATTAGCCAGGAAGGCACTGCTTTAACGCAGGCACGTGGAGGGCGGACTGCTTTCTGCAATCACTTAATACCGCATCCGAGATTGAGGCGCTTCACGCAGGCGCTACTCATTACATGATAAAATTATCAAAAATTTGATAAAGATTTGATAAAATTTATCAATTGCCAGGTTACTTGTCTAAACATGTAATGAGTAGCGCCTGCGTGAAGCGCCTCAATCTCGGATGCGGTATTAAGTGATTGCAGAAAGCAGTCCGCCCTCCACGTGCCTGCGTTAAAGCAGTGCCTTCCTGGCTAATTCACGCTCTCAACAGATGGTCCGGTGGCCTTGTGGTTGGAGGGTATGCTTGCACGTCCTCTAGCTCCAACGTCACTGGTTCAAACCTACCCACCACTGATGAGGCCCAACAGGCCGACACATGTCTCCGTGGTTTGGTTACTATCTGTTTGAGATTTGGTAAATTGATCAAATTGCCAGGTTTACTTTTCTAAACATGTAAATGAGTAGCGCCTTCGTGGAAGCGCCTCATCTCGGATGCGGTATTAAGTGATTGCAGAAAGCCAACCGCACCGGCCCGTTCCAACGTGCCTGCGTTAAAGCAGTGCCTTCCTGGCTAATTCAATACGGCTCTCAACCAGATGGTCCGGTTGGCACGTTGTGGTTAGTGGTATGCTTTGCCACGTCCCTCTTGCTCCAACGTCGCTGGTTCAACAACCTACCCACGCTGATGAGGCCCAACAGGCCGAAACATAGTCTTCCGTGGTGGTTACATCTGTTGAGATTTGATAAAATTTATCATTTGCCAGGGTTACTTGTCCTAAACATCGTAATGATGTAGCGCCTGCGTGGAAGCGCCTCAAATCTCGGATGCGGTATTAAGTGATTGCAGAAAGCAAGTCCGCCCTCCACGGTGCCTGCGTTAAGGCAGTGCCTTCCTGGCTTAATTCACGCTCTCAACAGATAGGTCCGGTGGCCTTGTGGTTTAGACGTGTATGTTTGCGCACGTCCTCTAGCTCAAACGTCGCTGGTTCAAACCTACCCTTCGACTGATGAGGCCCAACAGGCCGAAACATGTCTCGTGGTGGTTACATCTGTTGAGATTTGATAAAATTTATCAATTGCCAGGTTACTTGTCTAAATATATATATATATATACATATCATTATTACTATAAAATGATGTCATCAATTGACAGATTCTTCATCAGGTACTAACAGATTTTACATGAAATCAAGCTTTTACATTACAGGATGATGAGTAAAAGGTAATAATTGAAAGTTGCAGGCGATGGCGATGGGAGTGAATGTGACAGAAACTGGACAGATTAAACATAAAATCAGATAATGAAGTGAAAAGACTTCCTTTATTAAAGTATGATTAATGTGCGAAAATAACATTTTTACCAGCATTTATGAGTTTTCGGTGGAAATTTAAGTTCTTAGGAAGAATTCAGTTCGTTTTCAATTTATCGCAACGATAAAAAAGAAGTCGTTTTAAGTTTAGATAAGTAATTCAGTATACAGTGTACATGTAAAGAAAATCTGATAATTTTCATGTAAGAAAATGAAAATCTTGTCATTCGATCCAGTCACTTTCACATTGCAAATCAACAAAGATTTCTAGAATGTTCACTATGAGTCGGCAGATAATCGATTTTCTGCTGATAGGACACCTTTGCTGTATAAGCTCGTCATTTCTCCCAAGCTTTGTTTTGAAAAAAATCAGATTCTTATGCAATCAATTCAAACTTCATAAACTTTGGAAATCTCATTGACTTGGGATTTTGTATATTTCGCAGGGATCAATAACTGTTTTTGCAGCCAAGCATAGGAAGAGTTGATGTTGAAGGAATTGAATTTTGAACATTTCTGTGGCAACAGGCTCTGCGACAGGAAGAGTTGTATGATGCAGTACGGATCAACCAAGAAAAAAAAGTGGACTCCTATGGAAATTACTTCTACACCTGCAACTCGTTTCTTAGCCCACTTCCTATTTTGTGAGCAAACGTCGGCATTGGGGGGGGGGCGAACTGCATGTGTTCATCATTCATGTCTCAAGACATATTTGTCACAGACAGTCAGCAAGGATTTTCTTGCAGGACCTACGGATTCAGTCATTTTCGATTTGCATCTCTCGAATAGTACCGATAGACGGAAAAAACATTACCCATTTTTTCCACAGACTGAAGGAATTCCTGTCAAGTGAGACAATCCTGAATGGAATACCGGTCTTCGTCAAGAGCACGTTCAGGTTCAACCTTCTTCTGCTTTCATCCAGTCCTGCAAAAATTGAAGACGGAATAATTAAGAACAACAAGTCTCAATGGACTTCGACATTGAGTTTTTGTCAGAACGATTTTTATTTCGACAACAACAGCTGCATACCTTCGAAGGTGAAAGCTGATGCGACCTGTTTATGTGCAAGTATTCCGAGATGTGAATTGATACTCTTGGTCTCCTTTATCTTGGAAAGCTAATGTTTTGTGCGTACTCTCACTATTCTTGATCCTGATGCTAGGGTATTCAAAAAATGAAAATGTCATAGTTGGTGAATATGATTGCTTTCCTGCAACTGCGGACGTTTTAAAGGCATTGCTGTGATGAGTAGAAAGAGTCGCCATTTTACGATGTACCGCGATAAGCTGGGGGCCCACTTAAAGCAACTGTGATTAACAATAATGTTTATTCAAGCATATAATTTTTTTATCATCGAACAGCACAGGCAAACAGTTGCTGATTGAATGTTCAGTGTACATGTAAGCGTACTATTGGCGAGGGTCGAAAAAGCAGAATGTTCTGTCACACTCTTTTAAACGCCATTCGTCTCTGTAAATCCCTCATCGAATTTCTGGTGACCAATCCCCGTTTCCATGTCAGATCGGAAAGGATGGAGTGCAGGATTGTTTCGAATCTTAAAGTGACATCCATTAACAACAATGAGATTGAATTAAATACACACGAATTAGATCAGAAAGCCATGCAAAAGATGTGCGGCTGGTAGGATGTACGAGCAAGGTCGACTTCAATGATAGCCACTGACGATTGACTTTCTTCTTTGTGCAATCCTTTTTCGATTCCTCTGTGGGTGAGCCAAAATCCAATTTTTGGGATTTTAAAGCATTTGGTAAAAACAATGATAAATCACATTGAGTAATTTGCTTTTTTTAATTTCACTCGCAGCATAAATGGAATAGAGTCTTAGGAAAATTGTTGTATAGCAGCATATTGAGAATTGAATGCCCTACAAGTTTCTAGGGTGGCAGATGGGGAGATTTTCCTTTTAGTCATTCTTCCCGAAATTTTGGTTTCATTACACTATTCTTCAACACTGATTGTCCCGATTACCGTTTCGAATTTTTTTCACAACCGACAAATCCAAAAAAAATTTCCACTTTATGTAGGTGGATGAGATGCAGACATTTCGAGTTGGGTTATACTTTCATATTTTCAGGATTTTCCAAGCGTGGGCCAATCTCATCAGCCGTACTGACAAAAAAAAAAAACAAAAAAAAAAAAAAATAAAAAAAAAAACAAAAAACAAAACCCAAACAAAAAAAAAAAAAAAAAAAACCAACAAACAAAAAAGAAAAAAAAAACATCAAAAAAAAAAAACAAAAAAAAAAAAAAAAAAAAAAAAAAAACGTCGCGGACGAGGACCCACCAGCACCCCGCCCCCCAGCTGCGTAAAAGGGAAGCGGGGGGGAACGGTTGGACAAAAGTGAGTTGATATTATTGACTGGTCACATACCTTGATCTACGTGTTATAGCTTTTTCATCTCACTAGACATGCTGCTACTCAAAGTTCTGGAAGATGGCACTTCGACGAAGTTACGACAACTGGCTGGCTGTGGGGAGAAGAAATTTTTTGGTGGTGAGTAGCAAATTGATTGATTAAGATTTCTTGGAATATCATTTAATTATAACATTACTGTGTATACATTTCGTTGAAAGGACGTTTTATTTTTAGATAAAAAAATAGTATTGAATAAGCGCTATTTGGTGAAATTTATTGAAATTTCAGTCGAAATGTTTTTCTACGTGTAGTTCATAGGAGTAGGGACGTTTAGTTGTCAAAAATTTTGACAAACAAAATACATGACGAACAGAAAACATTGAGGACCATGGTTTAAAATCACATCAACCAAAGGAGGATGGCATGATCGTGCGAACATAGAGGCTGCACATCTTCGTCATGGCAGTCTGAA
Organism: Prostheceraeus crozeri; assembly: GCA_907163375.1. Lineage (NCBI taxonomy): Eukaryota > Metazoa > Platyhelminthes > Polycladida > Euryleptidae > Prostheceraeus > Prostheceraeus crozeri. Next base: position 18,435 of record CAJQUW010001013.1, read on the forward strand.
ATTTTTCAGAACTCGTTATGTTGTTTTAGTGTCGTGTAATCAGTCATCAATGAGAAAAAATCGACCTTAAAGATGCAGATTTTCTGTTCTAATAGAAATTTTATTATAAATTTCTAAACTTCCAATTTCTAATATATCGGATTTCTCATTCCTACTAAAAGTACTAAACGCTACTTGTGATATTGCGTTCTTTTAGAAACTATAAAATGTACAGTATGCATTGTATTTCACATATTTTATATTTCCTCATCAATTCCGCTTGACTTGTTTTACTATCGTTCATTTCATCATGTCAATCTTTGCTTGCAGTCATGTCATTCCTTAGTTTTCTGTCCCCACGTATTTTGCTGCGTGGACTTTTTGCTAATACATCTCTGTGAGTGTGAATTTTGAATTTTACATTTTTAATTTTTTCAATTTAAAATCCTCTTCGTATGAAAGACAGCTAAAAACACACACAGACACACTAAATTATTCTTTTCTCCCCGACAGGTTGCAACTGATGGCTGGTGCATTTTCTCGTGTCATTGATGCGCTTTCATCGACTTACTGATATTGGGAGGTCGATATTGGGACTGGTCCGGTTGTGGCAGTTCTAGTGAAAGCCTTGTGAACCAAGACCTACAGGACTGCCACAATCAGGTGCAGCTCGTCTTCGTCAGTCGTCTGTCTGAACTGCTTGGGCGACTCACAGCTCAGGGTGGACTTGAAAAAAAAAGAGGAGGGCTTGGAGGGAATTTGTATTCGGATTGTTGAGGGGAGAGGGCCTCCACAATACTAGAAATGTTCGCGGAGGGAGAGAGCAGGAGAAAAATGCATGGAAATGGCCCAAAAGTCCATTACACGGCTCTGGTGGATGGCAAAGAACGTGGCAGTGAAAGTGATTTAGCATTTTTCGAAGCAATCTGCAGATGAGGGCTGTTGGAGGTGACTTAGGCCTTTGGGTTGGAAGTGCTCTGCCAAAATATTGATGATGGACGACTGTCGACCTGTGTTAAGAAGCACGCGTCTGTCAGTCAAATCTTTCCTACTGGGCGAAAATGAAAGTGAGATTTTGCCTCATTCACTGATTTTACTACGTTGGTATTTCATTCCGCGCCTTTGATGTGTATACAGTAATTTTCATCGTTTCCGAAAGCGAAAAGCACTCCCCTGTTTTTATGATCTCTTTTATTCTGATTGCAATCAAATATTGTAGAGGCACAATTGAACGTGAGAAATGGCCTAACCTTGGGTGGGCTTCTCTTTGCTGATGATGCTCACTCCTGGTGGCAGATAGTGAGGAAGAGCTTGCGGGCAAGCTCTCATCTTGGAGAGGCGCTCTTCAGAATAAAGGCCTGATAGTGAACTCCAGTAAGACAAAGGTCATGCTATCACACCCTGGTATGGGCGAGACAGAACCTTCTGGCCATGACCCATGTGCAGTGTGCCGCAAAGGTGTGGGTTCAAATTCAATCAAGTGTACAAGATGCCAGTTTTTGGGCTCACAAGCGTTGCAGTGTCATTGTGGGCCGCACTGTCATCCGCAGCCAGCAGCTACATTCTTATGTGCCGCCCGGTGTGAAGGTGAATTGATGACCGGACCAAACACCATCAGTTGGAGACGGTGAATTCTTTTCACGGTTTGATGAGGAAAGCTACGATAGTAGTGGTTACTTTCAGTTCATCTCGGTGATTGTCACTGCATGCTGGCGGGGGAGCAAGTGCAGCTATCAGAGCGAGGATCCGGAGCGGTTGGTGCCGGTTTCGTGAAATGGCTTCCTTTTTGACATCTAGAGCAACTGCACTTTCAATGAAGGCAGTCATCTATAAGTCATGTGTTCGCACCAGCATGTTGTGCGGCAGTGAGACTTGGGCCAATGTCATCATAGTCTGCTTGAGGGCGTCTTGAAGTGAATGAAATGCGGATGGTCCGTTGGATGTGCGGAGTCTCCTCCCGCGACCGCATTTCCAATGAAGACACCCAGAAGAAGAATGTGCCTGAAGCCTATCGCTGACTCTATAAGAAGACGATGCCTAAGATTGTGTGGTCATGTGGAGAGGAAAAACGATTATCAGTGGGTGAAGCGCGTGCGGAAATTGCAAGTGAATGGTCGCCGACCTGTTCCTGAGGAAATCATGGAGCGATGACATCAAAGAAGACCTTCGACCGCTCTGGCTCCGTTTGGAAGATGCTAGCGACCGAGCGAAGTGGAGAACTGCCATACAAGCGAACCGTCGTACCCAACATGCATGGAACAATCCAGTGGCGGCTCGTGGGTATTTTCTATGAGGAGGCAAAAAAAATGAAAAATTAGAAATTAGATTTTGACTATGACCTTTTTCCCGATTCCGAAGATAAGTTTGGTGTTTCTCTTCCTCTCCTCTTGATGTCCAACTTTTCCTGAATAGATAAATACGGGATGAAAACGGCTGTTTCGAGAAAGAATGCTGTCCACATAGGAAACCTCCTCTGCTGTGCATATTTCATTCGCAGCGGACGCCATATCGAAGCAGCAGTACCGAACGTCGAACGCGAATAATGGCTGAGGCATGCCTCCCTTTCACATTGTAAACAAGCAGCTGAATGAATCAGCCAATCACGTGTCATCAAAGTTCTCTACCTCGTATAACACTGTGAGGTGAGGCACGCCTCCCTGTGTTGCGATACAGCGAGTTTGATATCTGCGCTGCTCGGCTGAGGCGTGTTGCCGTGTGATCAATGTTACTATTTTAATGAATTAAACAAAATAGAGTAGAAAAATGTCAGGAAAATAATATATCTTGCCGCAGAAAATCATGGGGAGGCAATGCCTCCCTCGCCTCCTCTGACGAGCCGCCACTGGAACAATCGACGCTAAATGGTAAGCAAGTACAAGAAACCCGACTTTTCGTCCTCCTAAGACTTGATAAAAAGGTATGGATGCATGACAAAGCTATGCTCATGGTCTCAAATGGCTTATAATCACGATATGAACACTCGTCAGTTCCAGCATTAATTGCAAACGGTAGCTGACGAGTGGTGATTTGTGATTATAAGCCAATTTGAAATCATCAGCATGACTTTGTCACACATCCATACCTGTGAACAAGTCCCAGCAGGACGAAACGTCGGGTTTCTTTTGACTTTACAGTATTTTTTTGCAACAAAGTAAAGGAGATCATAAGAACAGGGAGTACTTTCCCTTTCGGAACGATAAAAATATGCGTCACCAACCACAACCCCGCTATGAGTAAAGGATAAGCTCCAAAAAATTCTTAAATGCGAATCTACGTATAGCGGGCAAAGAATCAAAGGGAAAATGGGTAATGCGTTCCTGACCTAATGATTTAAATGTTCATCCATGTCTTTTTCATACAGAATAAGTTTTAAGCTTCTAATCATAAAGAAAATGGTACGTAAAAGTATCTTTTTGTGTCTTTATGTTTATGTTTATCTTTTTCATCCTAAAATGCGGAAAAGATTGACATCGCATGTAAAATTCATAGTGCCAGTTCGCCGGGTCATTGCATAGAAAGATGTTCTCTAACTTGAACAATAAGAAAACCACAAAATTCCTTAGCAGCCGCTGTGGACGTCTTGCGTTTCTTCCTACAATGTCGCTTCAATGCGTTTCCGAATAGTGCCCCAAAGCTTGTAACATCCAGTGATGATTGAAACATGGTAATCGGACTGTAAAACATGCTGCTGTTTTCATTTGCATCCGTTTTTTTGCCGACTGCGACTGACAATCATAAAACATAATTTTGAAAGATCTAAATTCAAGTGATTGGAGGAACATTATTTTCTTGACGATTAATTTCAGCTATTAAAATTTTTTACATAGTTTTATGCTATTTGCTATTTTGTATCTCTTACATATCCTGATGTGAATTTTAAATTTCTGCATTTTCATAAATTTATTTCATGAGGATAACTGCAATTAATTGTCCAGAAAATAGAACTCCTCTTCACTTGAATTGGGCTCTTTCCAAAGAAAGCGAAATCATGACTCATAGCGAAGGAATATTCCAATCATAAACCATTACAGAGTGCCAGTTTGCATAGAAGAGAAAATACTTGCAATTCTAGGCCTATATGATTATATGCTTAATGTTTCATAACAGCATTACAAAGCTTTAAGAAGAGAGATGAAAACGAGCTTTATTCATTATTTGTGCCTGCATATTACCGGGGCATGATTGCTCAAAGCTAGGCATGGTAAGAAAGTGTGATCTGCGTATAAACAGGGTTGCATTCAATTGTTTTTAATTGTCAACAACACATAACTTAGCTACTAGAAGTCTCTTGTGCTTACGGGGGTTGTGATTTTTCAAATTCATCAAAAATCGAAATCCCGACTTTTGAAAAAGACAGACGATATAATCTTCTACACATGCATTGTAAGAATTATAGGCCACTTGTCACCAAAATGAATTTCATCAAATGAACACCTTGTATTAATTTTTTCCGTTTCGCGGGGACTGGAAGAGAGGCTCCATCAACAATTGCCTTCATCGAGTGTTCAGATTATGTCGAAGGCTTGTCTCCAAGGAAAATCCTTATAGTGCAAGATTTTCAATCACATTTCTGTGATTGAACCACATTGTTTCTTGATTAATAAGCCCCTCATGTTTTGAAAACTTGTGCCACTAAAATGTTCTCCTGTGCAGGTAGAATTATGGATCCAATTGAACTTGTATTTACTGACTTTCATTGAATGCATGTGCGTTTTGTTTTTCAGAAGCATCACGAAGACCTGCTTACGGGAGAACTTGTTACTGAATTACTAGAGACTGGCAATGAATTAACTGCTCTGCTGTCAGAAATTGAAAATATACTGGCAACTTAAATATGACTATTTTTATTTATTTTTTCGATGTGCCTGAATGAGCAGCGGAAACTTAAGCTACATTTGAGAAATTCATTACATCTTGATTAATCGATTGACTTAGGCCTACATCCCGCAATACTATAAGACAACTAGCAAGATGCAATCAATACAATAATCTTACCATGCGGCTGACTCGAGGAGAAATGGACTGCATCTGTAAACCCTATATAATTTCTTTTATTCCAGCTGAATAAAAAAATATGAAATTGAAAAGCAAGACACATGGAGTCAGCAGAATTTTCTTTCTCCGATCCTTCAATATAGAGCGTCTTATGACGTCTCAATCGCAGCTCTTGTAGATCTGTCCACATATGAAGTTTAAAGGAATTTGACATGGCTCCTAGGGCCTTATGAACAGTGACAACTAGGGTGACCAACACCTCAAGAAGAAAATATATGACAAATCTACTAAAACTATATGACAATATATGACAATGTGCTCGTCAAACTCTTTATTCAGTATTCTCCATCCGGGTATGATTTGATGCATGGATAAGCCAATCACAAGCGAGTATGGGAATCGCTGGGTTTCCGCGTACGCACGCGTCGTTAGGGACAACCATATTGGGCCAAAAATATTTTTAAAAAGTTTACATTTCGATGAGTCCATTCAGCATCAATTAGATTTGAATAAATTTCTCATCAAGATTTATCTGAATGCTTATAATGCATATTAAAAGTTTAGAATGCAGTGATTTTGGCGGTGGATTTGAATTTGAGAAAATACTTGTGTTTAAGAGAAAATGAGCCGAAAGTGTAAGTTTAATTCTGAATGGATCGAGGAAAAACCATTCTTAAAAAGAGCATCGACTGACAATGAATGCGTTCTGTACTTTTGTGCAGAAAAAGACATTTTCTATTTGCAAATCGAGGTCTCAACCAAGTTCTTCACGCATGAAGAATTCAAAAATTGCACAAGGACAAAGTTCACGGAAAAAGCTACAACAGTTTCCCTCACATCCTTTGATGGTAAGAACCAAATTCTTCTGATGATATTTTTTTCGGTGACTCTGCAACAGAAGTAAACATTTTTGTTTATCATACTGTTTAAAACATCATCAATCTTTTCGCTCATGTGGCGGACTGTATTAATGAGCTGGGTTCCAATTGTTGTTTTCTGGCTGTAATAGTGGAGAAAAATATGGCTGTGGAAGAGAACGAAAGCAAACAGCGATAGTTACGGATGTTCTGGCTCCATAGAATCAGTTTCGGGATTTTAACTTTCCCACTTGAAACTATATCGCGTTCCTTATACTCGTTTGGCTACTGATGCTTCTAACCATGGAAACCAAAAAGATGTTCCCTGCTTCCTTGGTTCAGTATTATGATGTTAAGGAAGGAATTCAAAAGTAAGGTTCTCGATTTCCAAGAACTGCGATTGTGAGACAGCTGACGGAAATATACCTGTTCATAAAAGAATTCTCTCATCACACTTTGGACTGGATCCGCATTTATGCCATTGCTTTCTCTGCAGACAATGCTCCTGTAAACTTTGGCAACGCAGAGTAACAGTGTCAGAATCTGTGGCAGGCAAACTATGTCTACCACAAGTTTGAAAAAATCATTTAGCTCCAAACATCATCCGACAAGGGATTGTCCGGGCGCACATTTTGGCATAATTGCCTGTTCGCATTCATGCCCGCAATATGCTCTTGCATTTGATCTCGAAGTCCTTGTTTTGAAAATTTGAATTCCCACTTCACAAACCTTTCCACTAATAGCCGCGTTTCACGAGTTTCTAAAGAAGTCTTGTGAGAGTTCTTGGTAGTTCAAAGTCGGAAAATAGTCACAGCAAGGGACACGTTTGGCTGTCTTTGCTTCCCGGCTTTTAGAGCGTAATTTCTTCAAAAATTATCGCAGCTTTAAAATCTTACTTTTTATCTCATGTCCGACAGCTGTTACACGGCGGCTGATTTTTATTTAACTTGGATGATAACTTTGGTTTGAAATGTACCTGCCTGTTTCTACACAGCGTTCTTCCTTTATTCGACCAAGGCGATTCGAGTGACAGATGGAAAAATGATCACTTTGTTGCTCAAGGTGTTTACTCCGTCTCTCTCTGACCTAAGGGAACACGCTACGTGGACGCAAACAATGAATGTTTTGTCCGGTTTTCTTGTGGTCGGTCTTTGCTACAAACAGTGTACAAGATATTCTGAAGAGTTAATTGCCATTCAAAGATGAAGTTGACAAAATACTACACCATTGCGCTCGAATACATGGAACGATGGATTTGATTTTTTCCGGATTTACAAGTGAAGCTGAAATGGCTGGATCTTCAAAGCAAAGAAGATCTCAGCTTTGAAAATTTGCTCTTCTGCCATGGAAAGCTGTGAATTTCCAGGAAGAAATTAAAAAAAGTGAGCTTGTAAAATGATTCGCTTTTTGATGAGCTTATTAGCTTATTCTATTGAAAGAGAAATTCGACAACTTAAGTCCCAATTGGGAACAGAGATGCTGGGACAAATCCATCCCTGAGAAGTGGTCTTCCTCTTTTGCAAGGGAATTGTATTCCCCTTTCTCCAAACAAAAAGTCGTTGGCCTTGTTTCTCTCCATTTCCTTCTTCAAATGCCATGGTCGAAGAGAGTTAGTTTTTCGTCCATGGATATTCACATGGACTGATGAACGAAACCGACTTTCCCAAGGGAACCTTGAAAAGCAATTCGTACAGGTCTTGGTGAATTATAACTCGATCTCATGCAAAACTTTTTATGAAAAAGTAGCGAAATAATCACACACTTCTCCGAAAAAGCAACGGCTTATCAAACAAATATGTCAATTCCAAGGTTAAAATGAAAAGTTGTAATTGCGTTTTGCGTTTTACGTGTATGTGTAGTAAGATGACGCGAATGACATGCCGACCAGACTCTTTGCCGAGGCTGAGTGCTTACTAGTATTATGGTAATTCTTTCCGAATTCAGAGTTAATTTCTTTTTGTTTCTCAACCGCTGTTGATTTATTTGGACAAGTAAAATAAATTGAAGATAATCTTTGAACTTTTTTTTTTGAGAGCCGGGCAAGCGCCAAAACCACTGGGAGGAATGACGAGGCATTTGGGTAAATTCAATTTAAATCCACAACATTTGAACGAAAATGTGTCTTTGATTTGTAAAAAATCCATATTTTCTGAACCGATTTCAAATAGTTTTTTTTTTTTAATATCGAACCGTAAAAGATCTCATCTATTATTGGCATGGTTTTTTAAAAAGTCACAAAGCCAAGACCTTCTTCACAAAGTTGCCGTTTTTTGCACGAAAAAAAAGACCAAAAAAGCATGTCCAAAGTTGGCAGTACTCTCAGTTCAACACGGATATTTCGATTAGATACATGTCAAATTACACCCACTAATATTTATATCTTCTGAAAGAAGAAGATCAGCTCTTTAAGACAGTCTAATTTTAAATGGTTATAATCAATATTAAATCATTGAATTTTCACTGGGTTTCATTGTCCAATGAAAAAAATGTCCTCTGACCGAGGACGTTTTTCTGTCCTCTGACCGAGGTCACCTTTTCTCGAAGAATATTGATTCTTCCGTTAAACGTTTTGCACCAAAAAACGAATCCTCTAGTGTGCTAGTGTTATAAATCCGTAAAGAAAATTCAGTTTGATATGCCGTTACAAGTGTGTAATATTGATTTAAAAATATTTTTACTCCGTATTTTTCGGACCAGAGAATTTAAACTATTCCCAAAAATTTCATTATGGATGCTGAAATCCAGAAATTTTGATGTCAGGAATCGATGAAATTTTCACACAGCATAGGGGAGGGGATCCCATGCTTCTTAACATCTATGGGGGCCCAAAAGGAAATTTTTTCATTTATTTTTATCAATTAGCCCTCTCAAAATCTCCAGAAAACCACGAAAATGTCGCTTGTTGTCCCCCCCCCCCCTCCCCCCCCCCCCTCCACGAACCGAGACCCTAAAAAATCTCGGTCAGAGGACAACGTTGAAAATTGAAGATCTCGGTCAGAGTACAAGGAGTCTTCGGTCTAAAGACATCGATAAATGTATGCAATTACATTTAGATCACTGAACACTCGTTTTACGCGTTCAAGTATTTCCGTCCAAAGTTCCCGCAGTCCTCATGAACCCAAATGCACAAACCGAGAGAAGTTTCCTGTTTCGACATCAATTTGTCCTCTGACCGAATACCTTAAAAATCTCGGTTCAGAGGACAAGGTGGGTCTACGGTCAACGGACATTATATGCAATACATTACATTTTGGTCACTTCGCTTTACGCATGCAAGCATTAATCCTAAGTTCCCAGTTTCATCAGAAACCCAAATGCAGAGCCGAAAGAGTTTCCTATTTCGACATCTATCTGACCGAGAAATCATTTGTGTTCCCTCTGACCGAGATGTAGAAAAAATGGCTTTTTTTAAAAGTGCTAGATTTCTATGGAAAGTTTTTTATTTGGTGTGGTTCCGCCGCTAAGATTTTTCGTTGTTCAGCGTAAAAAATGAGTCATATATGCAAATTTTCACGGAAATCTTGAGACCCAAAGTTGAAAAGACAGATAATGTTGTGGAATAACTTTGGATTTACC